>OY987217.1:12956775-13556775 GCA_963920805.1 Primula vulgaris | reverse complement strand
GTCATGCGATATACCGTTACGAAGCTCGTCACACGAGCTACTCAATCGCGTTAAGTACGGTATTAACAACTCAGCGTTGTCACATGTAATATCGACTCGAAATTGGTCCTATGACCATTCGGAAACACCCATGTAAAAACATGTTTTTCCAACATTACAACCAAACAACATTTTACTTATCATAACTATAAGTAAGATCAGGTAATAAGTAAGAATCAACCAACCAAAGAAGGCCATTGTAGTCAATGAATGTCTGCCATGTCGACGTACGGGAGGTAGCCTCTGGCTGCTTCCCTGGTTTCAGCCAAATACAACTATCATTGGAAAGCTTTGTTTATCATTGGAAAGCTTTGTATAAGACGCACTTCTTCCGTTTCCAATTAATTGTCAATTACAAAACTATGTGTAATTTTGATCGATCAATAACTTGTATCAAAACTGTTAGAATGAAAATTTTCAAAAGTTAATCATATAGTTCAAACACTAAATTATATGATTTAGTTTTGAAAATTTTCATTTCAACAATTTTGATAAATATTATAAACCGATCAAAATTGTACGTAATTTCGTAAAAGACAATTAATTGAGGACGGAGGGAGTAATATATATGCTAATTAATATGATGACACAACGTTGTCAGTGAGATCTAGTTTAAATCCGCAATTGTATAAATAATTATCCACTGGAAAAGATCATTTGCATTAATTATTAATGCGATCTTAACCATTTCAAGGTATAATCTCAATAATTCTGGATCGGCTCCAAACCACAAAATCTGGCTAGTTGTGATCATATAGAGAGAAAAGGAGACTCATACTCCCCGCCACAAGAGAGTCATCATAATAAAAATAGTCGCCGTCAGATATATTTAAAAAGTATTTAAGGGTGGATACATAATAATATTTAACTGAAGAAAAATGAAAGGAAATAAAAGAAAAAAATCCAAGGATTTTATTAGTTGATATATTTTAATGTTATGTTTTAATTTTTATTTCACGGTAGGCCACACAAGGGGTCCCAATCTTTTTTAAGGTTTTATTATTTGGGATCAACTAATTTTAAAAAAAAATATTTCAATTTTTATTTCATGGTAGGCCCACACATGAGTTTCCAATATTTTATTAGGATTTTATTGTTTGGGATCAACGAATTTGAAAAATGATCGGATATATATCTAGTGTATTAATTATTTTCATTTATAGTTTTTTTTAACCATAGGATTAAAACGAACAAAAATACAATGGTTAATAAAAATGGAGTGTGAAGAAACAATATACTTGTTGTAAAAGAAACAAATCTAATTAATCTTACTATAATAGAAAATAATAGAAAGTAACATAAAATCTCTTCTTAGTCCGGTAGATCTTCTCCAATCAAATATATATTCTAATAAATTGGAAGACCTCATACAGAAATCTAAGAGCTTCTATTTTATTTTGATCGTGTATTTATTTACTAAAGCTCATTTTGAGGCACTAGTCTGTTACTTATAACATTTTCTGCACATTTTCTCTTAGATGCATTAGATTGGGTTTTTTGCTTTATATGTCTGGTAATCCCCTATTTTGACGTTGAGATTTGATCTTGAGTTTTCCGTTTAGATCACATTGATCATGAAGTTATAGAGCAGTTGTAATTGTATGAGTCATAAGGAGTGAAGAGTAAATCATCGTAGAAATTTTTGAAAACGTGGGGATTTAAAGTTTGAACTTATTAGTTTTTTGCCTAATTTATGGAGATAGGTCCATTTTTTGTTGTTTCCGACAAAAAGTCACTTATGTTTTGATTATAACAAATTGAATTAAAATATAATAATACAAGCTCGTTTGTGTTAATAATAATTTTATCAAGTGTTTTAAGGCTAAAATTGATTAACGGATTATTTACAACCAAAAACGGAAGTCAAAACACATAAAAAGTGCTTCAATAAATCATCAATCACTCCACCTCATGCGATCGGCAACAGCGTTTTCAAACAATTTGAGGCAGCTATAGACCCATTTGGCTGCATCGACCGATTGGTCCAGAAGTAGAAAATTAATGATGCTTTTTCCGATTTTATGGATCTATTTTTAAAGACTTGATTTGATGTTAAGGCAAAACATCTCTATTATCCCAAAATGTTCGTTGGGGCTTAAATACCCACCTTACTCTCTCTTCCAAACTCACCGGTTACACTATCCTCCATTAATAATCATTCAAAATCAAGCAAGAAAAATGTTATATACTTCATATATACTCACTTGTTTCTCATAATTTCTTGAGTGTTATTCATACTTGTAATCATATAAACATTAAGGAAATACTTCTTAATACTTGTTAATGAACGATACACTTTTCATTCAAATTTTTAAAGCAAATGTTAAATCTCATTTGTAAGTGAGTGTTTGGATAGTGACATTTAAGTAAGTGTAGCTCATTTCACTTGAGACACTTACACTTACAGAGTGGGAAGTAGCTTAATCGTGTGATTAACTCGTTGGATTCTAATATTGGCTAAAGTAAATTTTACATCAAAGTTTAAATAAACTCATGTATGCATAAACTTTCTCATTTAAAAAAAATATTATTATCTTCTAAAAATTGCAAATAGTAACGTTTCATCTGTTTTTAACATTTTGATATGTTTATGAATATATAAATTATTGACTTTTTTTTATTTTATACATGCTATTTGTAGATAATAATAAAATGGAAGGTTCATGGTAGAGGAATGAGAGAGAACGTAGGGGAGAGAGAGACTCGTTGTCAATTTTAAATAGCCGTTATATGTTATGTTATCAGAATTTTAATAAGCTATTTACTATAGACCTACAAGGGCGGAACCAGAATAATTTTTTTAGGGGACCCGTTGCGTAAAAATATATCGAATAAAAGATAAAATAAATATGGTGTAATATAAAAACAAAGATTTTTTTTTATATTTAACATACCATAAAATAAATATGAAGTTAAAACAAAAGGTATTGAGTAATAAAATATTTTTTTTAGTAATATTATTTGGGAAAATACAATGGTCATTTTTGTAATTTAAAGGTAAAAAATATAAAATTTTAGAAAAAAATAGCTAACATGATTTGAACTCATAACTTTTCACTAACTTAAATACAATTTCACCACTACACCAACAACTATATTGTTTAATTAAGGGGAGAATCAATATGCATATACCTTAAAAAAAAAATTCAATTATACGTATAAAAAAAAACTGAAAATCACACCTGGGATGCGCACGCCCAACCACCCTGGGTCCACCCCTCTACCAACGCTTAATAAAATATTGAAATTGAGATATATCAAAATTTGCGGGTTTATTACAAGTTTACATCTCTTCGCTGATAACAA
Source organism: Primula vulgaris (assembly GCA_963920805.1). Lineage (NCBI taxonomy): Eukaryota > Viridiplantae > Streptophyta > Magnoliopsida > Ericales > Primulaceae > Primula > Primula vulgaris. The sequence goes on along the minus strand of OY987217.1, from coordinate 13,553,430 downwards.
TTTATTCTTATTTAATAACTTCAATCGTTGTTGTGACAAATATATACCTCCATTATAACTATAAAAAATAGGTAAACAAATATGTCTAATAAAATACAACCTAATATTAATAAACGTTGTATTTTTATTAACAACATAGCGGTAATATACACCAACTTGAAATTAAATCCAAACTAAAATGTTCCAATTTGCAATAAAAGCACACCGAGAAAACTATTATTCATTTTAATTCAAATTTGCGGTGCCGTTTTTGGACATGTCATAGTCAGTTATCGCTAGTTCCTAGCTAATACGAGTACTTCGGAAATGCCGACGTCTCGTTACCTATACTCTAAGTATCCAATACTTAAATTTCAAGAATATTGATAGGATAAATAAGAAAGCAAAAAAATACTTAAACGGAATGGTATCATTCATTCACCAAATCCGACTGAGAGTACTCTTTGATTTTTTTTATATCTTCTGGTCTCTCTGTTTTTCATTGAAATAACTAGGGTTGGGCTAGGGTCGGGACCCGACACGTAAACACTCAATCCGTATCTCGATCCGATTTTTTTCGGAAGTGAGAAAAGAATCCCGACCCCAACCCGACAAAAGTCGGGACCCGAATTTTCGGGATCCCGTAGGGTCGGGATAGGTTTATCCCGAATCTCCCGACATATCTTTTTTATTTTACAACAAGGTCATTTTTATTAACAATTTTCATTTGAGAAATAATATTTTTTTATGTTTGTCTAAACATGTTATTAACACGAAACATAATACTAGTTTGAAAATAACAATTCTAATAAATGCAAAAAGAAATTAACATGTACTAGAAAAAATAGTGTCAAACTACGTATAATTGAGTTGATAAAAAAATTGATAAGTTTTTTATCTGATTCTTTTATTATTTAGTTTTATTCACGTAAGCAACAATTATCATACTAAATGAGATAAATTATCATTATAATTTTTATAATCGAAAAATAATGACCATTTATCTTTTTTGAAGTAAAAATTTAACTTTTTAATTTAAGTATATTTTTTAATTTAATAGTCTCATATATACAAAATTACAAATCTATATTATACTTACCTAAATATAACTAATATATGAAACATAAAGGGTTGTAACCCATATGGTATTAAGTTGATTAGATTACATGTTAGAGGTAAAAGATTCAATTATTATCACAAACATTTCATATAGATTAATTTACATTTTTAGTGTTAAAATAAAAATGATCATGTTATATAAAATAATTAAAAAGTCGGGTCGGAACAGCCGACGAAATCAAAATTGCAATCCGATCCCGAAGTTTGTCGGGTCGGGACAAAACCCAAAGTTTTCGGTGCGGGTCGAACACAGGTCGGGTCAGAATTTCCCCCCAGCCCTAGAAATAACATACAACTAGAGATAATAAGCTAGTTAGAAAATGTTGAGTTACTATGATGCACGAACACCGCAAAAGTGTAGTGTCGGATACCAGTCGACACTCCATTTCACATGTCCGATGCTTCAACTCGCTTGGCCTTCAAGTATTGCCATCTTAACTAGGCATACACTTCTACAGACAAGAATTGGTTACATTCTAAAAAACGCCGTGTACACTTTAATGACACAAGAAACACAAATTATACTACTAAAAAGTTGTTAAACTTTCAAAATTTATGCAATTATTAATAAGATTTGTCCGTTGTAATTAATATATTTATAATTTTTCTTGTTTTTGTAAACTATATATATATATATATATAACGAGATAAGTAATATATTTTTTTATTTGATTTGCATGTCTTAGTCGTTCTAAATTTTATTTTATTTTTGTTTTACCATGTCCGAATCTTGTCGTGTCTCACATACAAATCCGTGTTCGTGATACATAGGTTATATAGTTAGCTTGTGGTTTCTTTTTCTTGTGTTTTTCACTTTCTTTGTTTCTATTTTTCTGTCTACCAGCGGCATTATGGACAGGGTTGTATTTCAGTGAGACTATTTAAAAGAGAGAGGAGGGGGGGGTGCCGCTGAGAGAACGGTAAGGATACCCAACACGGCAGTTGAAGATGTTGGTTCCCGGAGTGCCCAGAAACATTGACGCCCTGGTGGACCGACGGTGGCAGAAGTAACAGAGGGTGCTGCTGGTGGTGAGCACTGATATGAACTTGTCGGGCAGAGATTAGCATCAATTCAGTTTGCCAAAACAATATAAAAGGGAAGCAAAACTCGTATTTATATGCTATGAGGGTGCAAAGTTCATCCCCGAAGCCAACACAAAATTCTGGACAACCGTTCAGACTTTCTCAACAAGAACCTACTAGATGTATCTAATGCATGAACTAAAATATTAACTAAAGTTTCTGAATATTGAAATAATAAAAATGAAATTGATTAAGAATAACTTTCTGCATCATGTTGGTTAATGATTGACCGGACTCCGGAGATTATGACAAGTATTTATTCACTCGAAATCGTTACCATTTTGGATAATATTATTTCAAGATATTATTTAAAAGAAAATAGTAATATACAATGTTATCGAGTATTTCTTTAACGGTATGTGGAAACATAAGAACTAGAGCAGACGAGAACTCACTCAACCCACGACTAGCCCTAAAGGTTTCGTAACCGAATTTAATCTGAAAGTGATGGGTATGATTTACCGTCCCTTCTCCTTCATTTCCTAATGAAAGTAACACCCTTCTCGATGCTTCCTCCCAACTCTTTCTTCGCTTTCTCCAATCCAGCCCTGTCAAATATAATTGCGGTATCTATTAATATAAGATAAGTCTTTTTTTATTTTAAAAATAATAAAATGGTATCACAGGTGAAATACCTTTCGTACTCATTAAGGGGTCCTAGCTGGTAAACATCTTCAGCTCCTCCACGACCAAGTCGCACTTTGGATGCAAAGAAAGGGAGTTCAGTTACCTGTGATATTTTTTTATGTGTTTCAGATTTTGGAAATACAAACACAAATTGTTTAATAAGAGAGAAAAAGGAAACAGGCCTTAGAATCAACATAGGCACATTCAACAATGCCTGCATCTCCTCTCAACCCCCTAAGACAAGCGTCTGCAAATTTGGCAGCTGCATACGCCTACACAAGGAAGTATGCCTTAGTTTTATTTATTTTATTTCAGTTGATCATTATTTTGATTGATGGTAATGCAATTCGACAGGAGAATAAGAATGTGGTTGCGAACCATTGAAAGCGTTGCAGAACCAGCCCCAGCTTTTGCCTGCAGTTGGTAGAAAGAATGCTTGCTTAATATGATTCAAACAAGAACATGTATTGAAACAGAATATAGAAAACGGATTAGCAGTGCAAATGTGCATTCGTAGAAACAGTTGGATGCTCAAGAGAAACAAAAATGAGAAAACCTCGACGCTAAAAATCCGGACTCGGTACCACCAAATTAAAATAGTCAAACTTAAAAATTACCATCATAGTGCGAAATTTAAAAAGGTATGGAAGTAATAATCATCGATGAAAGATTAATAGCATTAAAGGACAGTACCTCAACGACTTCGGTTCCACCATTTTGAATCCGATTGGTGAGGTAATCAGTTTCTTCTGGGGTGAATGAGCATGGAGGCTTCACCTGAAAGTAAGCATAAATGGACGTTAAATAAACTACAACATTGTAGTGCATATCTATTAATCTAAGCATCTAGGAGAAAATAAATGAAAGCCCGTTGTCATGAATCTATCCATCCTTGATCATCATTTGTGAATGACGGAAATGTGATCAATATTTTAATTACTGTAAAACAGAGTTAACAAAAAGAAAGTTTTATGCATGGTGGAATGGAATTTAAAGTTACCATATCCAAATGTTGGTTATTTTAAGAAACAAAGAGCAGTCTTTAATATTTGATCCCTATGCAAAGATATGTGATTCATTGCATCCAGTACGACCAGAGAGCCAAACGACTAACACTAAAGCTATTGTTCGAGCCGACAGAACATATACCTAATGTTTTAGCACTAACTCACTTCCACGTCAAAAATAAAATGAAAAGAAGTGACAGATCAGACCTGTGACAAAAGCGGCAGTATTGTGACGCCAGCATGTCCTCCTACCACTGGAACATCAACTTCTCTAGGATCAACTCCCAAAACTTCCGCCTTCAAAAAGATATCAAAACATTAAGTAGTTGTAAATAATTATTTAGAAGCAGTAAGAGCGTCTTATGGGTGTTTCCTTTAATGTCACTTAAGCAAACAAACAGAGAGTCGCTACGCATACTTCTTCTTTTTTCGGCAAGCACGCATACTTGTTTTACGTACATACACAAATGTGAAGATGTCATTTTTTAAATACTTAGCTATTTAGCTATTCTTATGAGTGTTTCCTTTCCTATTAACCGTTAAATATGTTTAAAATAACAGAATTTGCAGTACGATTTCACCATGTGTACAGAATTAAGTAGGTCTAGAGTGAGTCATTCCGATTAGAGATAATTACATTTTTGTAAACCGGTTTATCTTCAAATTTTGGTTTTGATCCCCATTATAAAAAATAAATTAGCAATTATGCACAACCATTATAATTTACGGGAATTAGTACATACTACACGGTGTATCAATTTGGAAAAAGAACCCATAGGTGTAGGTTCTGAGTGATCAAGAAAATTAATTTTTTTCTTGGTAAACAAGAAAATCAATTATTACATAAACCATTCTATCATTATTTCTGTTTTGTACAATATTCTATGAAATCTTATCTATCTTTTAGTTACCAACCTATGTTTTCTTTCGGTAGAGTAAGAAGGGAAAACTCATTGTTAAGTTAGGGTGCTAACTGCTAAGTTTCATAGGTTGATATACAAAATCAAATTCCAATTTAGTACAAAACTATAATAATCCTTTGAGAAAACACCACACTTTTTAGGACATACCACAAAAGTGTTAGCCCTCACAACATCGAGCATGGTAACTCCTAATAGTCGCTTAGGGTCATAAGTACCAGCTTTCTTGAAAACCTCTGCTGCAATTGGGACTGTAGAGTTAACCGGATTACTAATCAAATTGACAATCGCATAGGGACATGACTTAACTACCCCTTCACAAAGTGTCCTTACGATCCCTGCGTTGATTTTAAAAAGGTCATCTCTTGTCATTCCAGGTTTTCTTGGAACACCAGCGGGAATGATCACAAGATCCATCCCAGTAAGAGCATTTTCGAGCTGCGGCTGCCCTAGAAAGCCTCGTACCTGATAAAATTTGATAGCATTAGTGAACTTATACAGAAATTTTAAGGGGAAAACCAGCATCAAATGATGTTTAGCTGCATTCATATATAATTAGTCATATTGTTAATTATGATTTTGAACTGCAATGTCTCAACAGAGTTGTGTTATTCAGGGAATTTGCCGTTGGTTTGTTTTCCTGTTAGCTTTAATCGTGTAATAATTGGATTCCCTAACTATGAAAATTTGAAGAACTTAGTCACTTGAGAGCTGAAATCAGTTTAAGAAATTAAAAAGTACAGGAAATGGCCTCTTGTTTTACAAGATTTCAAGACCGACTAACATTAAAAACTAGACTAGATGTGATCCTTTACTCTTCTCAAATGTCACAGTTTTAATATTAACCGGACTAATACCAAAGATTTAAACTAGACCTCACTGTAAACACAAAAACCAGAATTAAAATAAACTAAAACTACAGATGCTGAAACTTTAATCCATTTAGCTTATCCTTCTTTTAGATAAAATAAACTTAAATATAACCAGATTACCAGATGTTATTTTCAGTGTGGATCATCCATTATGCATGCATATCGAAAGTATAAAATCCAGTATACTAAAATAGAAACCTTACCACAGCACCTGTGTCCATGTGGCTAACATCAGCAGTGACACCAGGGGCATTGACAACATCGTATAGATGGAGAATAGATACAAGAGGGTTCATCTTCATCAGCATAGAAAGAGATTGTCCTATCCCGCCAGCTGCTCCTAAAATCGCAACTTTGAACCCCGGTGCACCTCCTTTTGCTCTGCAGTTACCTCTCTTCAAAAACGATTCTCTCTCCCCCATCTTCACATTATTAAAATTCAAATTTAAAGACTAGTTTAGCCAATGGAAGAAAAGAAAATGCATTCAATAACCAAAATTTCTACTGACTAATCTTACACGTTGACATGGCGGCATATGTGTATTTAAAACATTAGATGCAGGATTGGCCACATCAGTCGGAAGATGACTTTTAGATGTGGTTAGCATTACTATTACAAAATTTTGAATTATAATCAGTTATTCACCTTAAGTTTATTTTTTAATTTAACTTATTATGTTTTCCTGCAATTGAGCAACAACGTTGGCTTACATAAGGTTGAAAAGAGGCTAGAAGCTAAGTTTTGTCTCACCTCCCAATACAACACAAACATTGAAACACACTCGCATTCCAGCCGAGTGCTCGTTGCATCATGACAGTACTAACAAGGACATTACATACTAAGGGATTAATATGCTAACAACTCTGATTGAAATATACAATATCAAATATGATCAAATCAACAATTATATTTAAAGAACAATATGCTAAACTTATGCAGTGATAACATTTTCAAACTAGTGGAAAATATACAACTTCACATCAATAATACCTTCTCATTAGCCGAAAGTGATAATCATATAAAATTGACCTCTTTCCTACAAAACCCCAGAAATTCAAAACCACCGAAGTTCTAATTCCCGAAAGAATTAATCTTTGCAAGCTTCACATGCTAGGCCTTTCATCTAATCCTAATATAGTTTCTGAAATTCAAAATTAATCTTTACAATTCACAACCGAGTAGGCGAGTAAAAAAATTCTCACCGAACTAATCAAATTTCAAATATGATCAAATAAAAAGTTCCAAAAAAAAGTCAATGCTAAACTTCCACAATAACCAAACTCTTAATCCCGTCGAAAACTCACGAATTAAGATTATTTCGTCAGGTAAAGCTAGTACAATCTATGCTACCCAAAAATCTTGATTGAATTTTAAAAATAGGAGAATCATTGATTAGTACATAAAACACACTTAAAATTTAAAAACCCACATTCTCAACTCTTATATAAGATTTGATATGGATTAACGTAGCATCAGTGAGCATCAAAGTTAAAAACGAAGTGTAAAAAAAAGTGGCATCATGCAGCATATGTGCCTAAGTTTAAAAGAGATTTTAATCATGGGTTTTTGATAATTAAGTCTCAACCTATGTACTAAATGATCATTTCTTTAAAAATCTTAAAAACCATTATAGCATAATAACAAATCAGCAATTTCAACATCACACCAATACACAAAACTTCAAAAACCAACTCTAAAAAGACCAAGAAATATCTAATGCTTGAAAGATTGAATCTTTGAATATATTTAAATAAAAAAAAATAAAAACCTGAAGAATAGGAGGGTGGAGATGAGCTGAGATCCTTGCTATACGTTGATTGGCTTCTGAACTTGGCTGCATCTTTATAAATATATATATATATATATATATAGAGAGAGAGAGAGAGAGAGAGAGAGAGTGTGTGAAATTGAAGAGTATGGTATGGAGTGTATTTTTTGAAGATGAATATTAATATTTGAAGGATGGAAAATAATGGGTTGGGCAGAGCTCTAAAGATATAGATTATGAAATTGACATTTGTAGTCACAATTTTTCATTTTTTTGGGTACATTTCGTCACATATCAGAAACTATACATAAGCACAAAAAAGTATTTCATTATATAAAAATATTATTTTTTGTCTTTTCCAAAACCCTTATCTGAGGTCAGTGGCTCTCAAATTATTTCACTCTGGTGTCGAGGATGTTTCTTGAATCTAAGAAATTATTCAATTGTTTGGATTTTGTGGAATAATGTACAAGTCTATAAATATAAATATGAATCTATCATAACTATATTGCTACAACTCAGGCTTAAATAACAATAAAGTATTCATAGTTGAACATATATTTATATTTGAATACGACGACTTTACTCTTTCTCTCCATACATATGTTACTATTTCGATACTTCGCTAATAGTTGACACACAACACGTTATCAACACTTTGCTTCAGGACGGAGTAAAGAAATCGCTAGATAGTTTCATTAGAAGGGAGTATACGGATCTATTTCTTGCTCGAAGAGTTAGGAATAGGGTTTATTGGCTTGTTAGATCACATATCGATAATACTTTCGCATTTCCGAATTAAGGTACATAATTTCTACTTGTAATAAAACGTAGAAATTGCATGATTAATCAAGAATAGAACCGGAAATCTCATGTTTAAGATTTATATCACATGATGGATGTTTTTTTTGATGAAAAATTGTTATTGGAACTCATGTATGTCACTTATAAAATGAGTTATAACTTGTAAAATTAGACATAATAAACTGTCAGACCTAAACTGTCATTTTTAGAACATTGGAGGACTAATCTGTAACTTACCGAAACTTTAGGGTCTCTCTGTAAATCTCCTAAAACTATAGGACCAGCACTGAAATTACCCTTAAAATGCATATAATTTCCTTTATTTAGTAGTCCACGTAGTTACTCCTTATACACAGAATAGTATATATGTATGAGTTTACCCAATTTTTAGTCCGAAAATACTTATTTACATGCAAATGATCTAAGATTTAATTGCTACAACTTCTAAAATTTATAGAAATCTTGTAGAAAATACCTCTTGCATGATAGTATTAATTGCCTGTGTGACATTAACTAAATTTAGCCTCTTAGCATGACACCATTTATTGCCTATGAATTGATATAACATATGCGATGTATTAATTACCCATAGAAAATGGCAAAAGTCACACTTTAGTGTTGGATTAAATAATAACTCATGTGGTTTAATATTACTACTTCATGTTATCATTAGTTTACATGAGTATGGCATGCCTTTATATTACGATATTGTTGAATGTTATTTTATCTTGTCATATAAAAGCTCGTAGACATTTATATGTTACGTGAGCTTATAAATTGCCTCGAATTTGAACATTTTACAATGTATCTCTTTTGAGTAGAAATTTTCCTCAAGCTTAAACATTTAGATGTAGCTTTTGAGTTGAAAATTTGCGAAATCCGGTATATGTATTCACATTTAAGTTGAAATAATTATGAATCTTCCCCAAATAGGCTCACCTATTTGGATACGATGTCTAGGAAAGATAAAGGCGGAAGTCGCTCTCCCAATGAGGTTGGTTTTTAAGAGGCATTCGTGCCCACCCCCCTCACCGTCTTTCATGTTCGTGTTCAAGTAGAGTTACCGAAATGGGTTGAGTAAATAATAAGTTCCCCGAGTGTGTTTATATATGTGTATTTTTCGCCGAATTGGTGTATCAGTATCGACCTGTCGTTCGATCAATGAGAACCTATTCACAAAAGCAAAACTTGTGTTTTTCGAATCTGCCGTTTCGAAACAAAGTTTCTGCTTATGAAAACCATAATAGACATATAAACCTGTCGTTTTATATGATAATTAATCCAGAACTCCCAACACATGTTGGATGCCATCTATGATGAGAAAAATTGCAAAACATACTTGCGAAATGGTTGTTTAGACGATGATGTTATTTCGTCACCACAGTTAGTCACCCTGATATGTGCAAATGTGATGCCATATTTTTTTTGGATACCATCTTTGATGAGTAAAACACGAGCTTGTTGTTACTCATAAAATGAAGGCTAAGGCGTCGATTTATTATGCCACCACATGTTAGACGCGATAACGTCTATGGTGAACTTTTTTGTCTGAAATTGACAATTAGAGCAAACTTTCACCAAAAACACTAGCTTCGAATACGTATTCCATAAGCAGTAATGTGAATTTATATTCAATATGTTCCTTTAGATCATCGCCCATCGGTTATTGAAAAATAAAATTGCCCCGATGAGCATTTTTTTAATCCTATTGGGTCAATGGCGAATTGTTTACATGAGACTAATGCTATTCGTGGACATTTTTCTCCGAATCGAGAACCGAGACAAGGGTTATTTGTCTCAAATTGTCATGAGTCTAACGTTCGCCTAGTCAAGACAGTCCTTGAAATGAACAATAAGGGCCCATCGTCCCAAATAAAGAGACAATGCTCAAGCAGCTGCTATAAATGACCAATATCATTCCCGGGTACTCCTTAAATAGTTCAAAACTATCATGAGGGTAGAAAAGGCGAAGCTAATGTGGTTAAAGCTAACTAAAAGAACACTCTTGAGACCCCCGGTTTTGTGGCTCAAATGAGTTTGGTACCATTCTTTATTAATTTTTGAGCCAATTTGTCGCTCATCTGGATTATATTTGTTGATTTGGCTTATGATTATTCCATTTGGACCAAACTTTTGGAATATGGTTTGTTTGTTTATGAAATTTCTCGAAATAATTTTAAAGTATTTTTGAGCAAAATTCCTTTATAAATGTGACCCAACTTTAAATTATAAAAATTTTAGGCAATACTTGTGGGGTAGTTGAATATTTGGAAATAGTGGGTAACGGTGTACCACATAATTTCACAAACTACTTGCCTAAAGAATCCTAACTGAAAACGACTTTGGACCTGTCGCTTCAAATCAAAATCTTTGGTAAAACCAAATTGATTTGTCTAAAATGAGGCTTTATACTCCAGGTCCTGTCGTACCTTGTTGAGTTATAAGATATTCGAGAAAAAAAGTGTTATTTGGTAATAGCTCAAGAAAGAATTAAAATTTCTTTACATAGCCTCCACTCAATACGACTAAAAGCGTATTTTAGCGGAGTTGAAATGTCTTTCACGTGGTTGCTACCACGTTTTAAAAAACATTTGAAATTACCTTATCATTTCGCCTAACGTCGATTGATAAGAGGTCTAAGATGCTAAGACATGTTTGTCTATACTATCATTCGCCTGTCGTCGATTGATAAAATTATTTTGACATTGTGGCATTGACCGGATGAGATATACCCGAGTCAAAAGATGATGTTAGATTTATAATCACATCGTATTTGGATTCTTTTTGAGGAATAATTTCGTGATTGATCCGAAATTTATGCCACTAATGCTCTCTCTGAAAGACTAGTATGTGTAAAGGTCACAAAATAGACTCATAGAGTTCTTGTAAAGAATTGCAGGAGTTATTGTGGACTTATCCAACCATAAAACGGACCATAAATCTATATGGTTATGGTTGATGCATCGATAATATGGTCACATTCTATTGTTGTCCACAGTAATGCAGCACTTTCCAAACTCTAAGGCTAATCATTAAGTTGATGGCTTATTACCCGGATTATCCTGACAAGTCTAATCGACTTGATAATGCCAAAGAGTTACAATCAAAGTTTTGATTTGTATTACTTGACTTTGGGAATTGAAATTGAACATCATGTTGATTATGTTCAGACCCGAAATGGACTCATAGAAAATTTAAGCGATTGCAAATGATTGCACGCGTACTTTGGTGATGGGCACCTATATATATTTCTGTGTAGGGTCACGATATATTTCACACTGCTGCATTGGTCCGTCTGAGGTTCATAGTCACTCAAAACACTGAATGCGTACCAGTTGGTAACTTGTTATGAGCCAGATGCCTCATATGAATGCGTGTTTGAGTGTTTGATTAATATTTTGATTGGGCCGCAAAAGCGTTCAAAATATGGACCTCTAAAGGGGACATACGTCGATTATGTATCCCCTCCCTATCAAAAGATAGAGTTACCTTGGCAAGTGATCTCTTTATCGCATGACATGCGAAAGTGACATTCCTAAGACTGTACTCCCCATTCTTAGGAGAGATTTGCACGTTAACGTTGAAAAGGAACGACATGAAATAACGTGGCAATAACCCACTCAGTCTTAGCTTGATCCCCAATATGCACTAACTGATAAGTGCGTGCATAGACTCTCCTAAGTCTAAATAAGTGCCAGACGCACTTGGAAATTTATGAAATGTCACGAGATCATATTTATAGCAGCTGCAAATTGCTTGTAAGGATAGTCGTTCCTGTAGGACGCCGTGTTCCTGTCGAAACACGTTGCTTTGGTCGAACCCGTCAAGAAAATGCCGCTACCGTCGGCCATCAGTCTGTAGTCCTTCCCATGTAATGAAGAAGTTGACCGGTTCTGAATTCGTTTAGCCCCTGAAGTGGTGAACTGAAACTCGTTTGTCACACGAGATTATAAAGGATCAATGAGATGTGTGATTCCTCCTCATCTTGATATCTCGAAATATCTGTCGATCATGATGTCTTAGACGATATTGAAGCGAAATGAGACTGTCATTGCTTACTTGTTCATATATTTGGTGATGACTGATAATATGAGCAAATTATGACAGGGAACACATATCGTTCCATGACGTCAATAAAGATCAGACTGACCAAATGGAAACTTATATTCCAAGGCAAATTCCTTAGCGAAACAAAGTGTGTGTGGACCTGTCGTTCCAGCACCACCCAATGTCTAAACGAGTTTGTTTATTTGGGTATTCGTAAGGAAGTGTGATGAGGATATACATTGCTCGCCTCCTAGCACAAGGTTTCTCTCACACCTTGAAATTGATTACGAGATGGTTTATTTTCTCGTAATGAATGTTATAACGGTCCACTACTTTATCAGTTTAGTAGTTTCTGAAAAACTGAATATGCAGCCATGAATGGGGTCATATTTTATCTCTATGGGGATTTAGACAAGAGATGTGGATGAAGGTGCTTGTGTGACTTCATATGCTTGAATCAAGTAGTTCCTGACCTCGGAACACGATCTCAATTGACTGAGACGTTCACTATACAAATTAATATAATCCGAGCGGATGTGGTATACCCGTCTAAGTGAGTACTTGATCAGCTTGGGATACTTGAACAAAGTATTTTGCCCTTGTGTGTTTTGAAGCAATCCATGTTTTGGATTTTCCCTTCGAGATTAAGGATCTTGGGAAGACACGGTAGTAACTCGGCCTGATGATCGAGTCTCGTAAAGATTGAATCTAAGTCCATGATTCAGACTACATCTAGAAGGTGTTTTGACGCTTAGTAAGTCATCAAATTCTCCCATGATCGTTCGATCACTAGCCATTGATATAGACTCATTCCGTCCCTGAAGTGATGTTGAAGAGATATTAAACCATGATGTTCATATCCGAGTACAATAAGCGCATCTCTGTACTTGGTCTAATGTGCTAAGACGAACATCTCGTCTGCTGTAAATTATATAGCTCGACATAGCATCGCGCTAACACGCTGCCATGACAATGGCCTTAAAGACATTCTTCCATTACCTTAAAGGTACTATGGAAAAGGGCTTGTTTATCTCATTGTCATCATCGAGTGGGCCTACCCTCATTGGCATTCGAAATAACGCGACCCTTATCAGTTATGCCAATGCAGGTTACTTATCCGAACTGCATAAGGGACGTTTTCAATCTGGTTATGTCTTTACCATCAGGAACACGATGATATCTTGAAGGTCTCGTAAACAGACCATAGTGGCTACTTCGATGAACCATTCTAAGCTACTCGCACTCTACGAGGCGACTAGAGAGTGTGTATGGTTTCGAGCGGTTATTGTCCATATTAGAGGTACATGTGATCTTACTTACGATCCTGATGAACCAGTTCTCATTTATAAGGACAACACCGCTGTTATTGATCAAGCAAAACATGGTTACATCAAAGGTGACGCCACTAAGCATATCTCGTCAAAGTTGTTCTTTATACATGAACAACAAACTCTTCAAAGTATTGAAGTGAAGCATATTGGATCCGAGAACAATCACGCAGACTTGTTCACCAAGTCACTGCCAAGTCAGAGTGAGCATCCTGACGTATGTTTGCAAGTGAGAGTGAGCATCCTGACGACATGTCTCCATGCACCCGGTTGTGTGCAAGTGAGAGTGAGCATCCTGACGTATGTTTAGCACCATGTTGTGTGTATCCTTACATATGCTTAGCACTATGTTGCGTGTAAGTGAGAAAGATCATCCTGACGTATGATTAGTTCTCACTAGTTATTATACGTGCATTCTGTTATGTGTAAGTAAGGGAGAGCATCCCGATGTATGCTTATTTTCTACCTAGTCGAAATTCCCGCATCCAGTTGTGTGCATGTGAGGGAGAGCATCATGATGAATGTTTGTGTACTCTTTTTGTCCTTAGTTCAAGGGTTTGTCCCAATGGGTTTACCTTGACAAGGTTTTTAGCGAGACACATTTCTAATCCCGTTCTCGCTTATGATTGCCGAAATCAGGGGGAGTATCCAGTTGTATACTTCTAACCATCGTGCACTCTTTTGTCATTCGATTAGAGTTTTGTCCTATAGGATTTTCCCTAACAAGGTTTTAATGAGACACACCGTGTATGGTTATTTCCCCCCGCTACTACTGGTAGTTGTGTACTCTTTTGTCCTTCGACCAAGTTTTTTCCCAATGTGTTTTCTTGGCAAGGTTTTGATGAGGCACATATTTTCTAGTCAGTTCATTAACGCACTTATATAGTGTTTCGGCCCACTCCATTCGGCAACACCATTTTGTCCTATGATCCGGTTTTTGTCCCACATCGGGTTTTTCGGGCTTAAGGTTTTATGTGTTGACAATTGCGAATGCGACTCAACAACGTTTATAACGACGAGGAAGCTTGCAGTATGTTTGGACACCCAAGGGGGAGTGTTATGATACATTATGTGGTTGTCCATATTCATGTATAGGTTACATACATTATGTATAACCTTTAAGTTTGAGACTTATGGCTTTCTAGCTTCCCTCTTATACATGTATCTTGTTCCACCCCTCCACTATATAAAGGAGTTGGAGTCTTCATAATTGGACATATATTTATACTTGAATAAGATGACTTTACTCTCTCTCCATACATATCTTGCTATGTCGATACTTTGCTAATAGTTGCCACACAACAGTATTTATATTCTAACCGCATTTACAATAACGTTGTTAACTAAATTTTTTACCTAACATTGCAATTTTGTCTCCACATTAGGTGTGTTAAAGTGTGTGTTAACTTTATATATGTTAAAAACTTTATTAAAGATAACAATTTTTTTAATTGTTAGTACTTATGACATGGCAATAAAGTTTAACCCACACCCATAATTAACTAATACTTCTCATGCGTATCTTTTCTATCTCTATCATACTGCTATTTATTTTCTCCCAGCACCTATCCATGGTCTAGCCCACAACGACAAAAAAAGATAAGTACTATATTTTGAATAATTAATTTTTAATTAAAATAGATAAAATTGTTAAAGCTAAAACTAATGTGGGTGTTTAACTTAATATGCATGTATCATTTAATAGCTTTTTAAATGATGATGTGTCACTAGTTAACAATAAAAAATTAACAAAACTATTATGGATGCTTTAATATTTCAAAAAATTCAGGATCTCGTTTGTATGTAATAAATGACATTCGATTGCGGAATAGTATATATTTTGTTACGTTATGTTCATGATGATATAAAATACTTATATAAAATTCTTTGCTATGATGACTTAAAATTTGCATTTGAACCACATCGTTAGCTTACATGCATCTGATAACATGTTAATATGAATATTTTCTTGTTTAAGGCAAAATATATCCTACTTGTCAAACATTTTTAAATTTTTTTGATATGATTTCTTTATTTGTTCATACTAACCATGCATGTACATCTATTAGATGGAATATTTTCAATGGTTGTGACTTTGATGTATACTTTTGTGTATATATTGATGTCACTTGATCGCTCCCCACATATATATTAGCGGACGTGCTCACGCGATGCGTTGGTGTAACGCGTATACGGTTTTTCCCCTTACATTATTATTGAATTAGTACTCCAAACAAATCGAATGGAAATAAAATTGAAATATCTAAAACTGAAACCAATATTGAAAAATCATATAAATTAGTAATAGTATTCCTGCAAAAAGTAAGTTGCTCATACGTTCCTGATTCTTAAGAAATAAATTGGTACATGTATATTATTTGGGATTTTGGTATATAGAGAAGAATTTAGAAAGAGAGTGAGAAAGAAATATTGGAGAGAGAGAGGCACAAGCGTATCAGTTTTTTTCCTTTTTAAAAGTGTAGCAGTTTTTTCCTTTTTCAAAAGGTAACAGCTATTTTATTTTATTTGTGTAACTTCCTTTGTTTTGTTTTGTAATTTCACCATATTTAGGGGTTTTTTTACAAAAATAATTTGGCAGCCCCAGTAAGCTATATATATACTAGTAATCGTGCCCCACGCGTTGCGTGTGCGGCGCGTAATGCAATAAAAATATAGAAAATAAGTGTAATTATGATAAAAATACATGGATAATACAAAAAAAAATATTATAAGACTTAAAAGAATGTTTGTTTGTTAATAAGGGACACATAGTGTTATTAGTTGTTATTTTTTATTTTATTTTTTTATTTTTTTATGTGAGAATGGTATTATTGTAATTAATAAAAAAATATAAGGAAATTTTTGGAAAAAAAGTGGCTAAATTTGCCAGCCTCATTTGACTTGGGTTGGCTTATTATAATAGAATGATATACTAGCGGATCTGTCCACCCGATGTGTGTGAATTCAAAAAAAAATAGGTAACCCGTTATGATAGAATTTTCGAAGAACGGAGTGACAATTATGGTAGAAAGAGAGGGGGGAAATTTAATGGCAGCGTGCAATTATAATTTGTGAGAAAATACAGTTAAAAGGAAAGTTAATAATTAGATAGCAGTTATTTTTCTTTTAATTCTCCTGTAAAATGTGTTTACTACTATTTTGTAATTTTATAAATTAATAGGACTTTTTTGTAAATAATTATTTCAAGCCTTCATAAGGCCTCTTAACATAAACTAATAGTATATATATATATATATACATATACTAGCGGGCCTGCCCACCCGATGAGTGTGAATCAAAGAAAAAAATTATAACCGTTGTGGTAGAATCTTATGAATGGAGAGACAATTATGGTTGAGAGAGAGAGAGAGAGGGAGAATTTGATGATAGCGTACAATTATAATTTGTGAGAAATGCAGTTAAGGGAAATTAATAATTAGATGGCAGTTATTTTTTTTTTAATTCCCGTGTAAAAAAGTGTTTACTACTATTTTTTAATTTTTTAAATTAATAGGGATTTTTTGTAAATAATTGTTTCAATGATTCATAAGGCCTATTCGCATAAACTAATAGTATATATATATGTGTGTGTGTGGTGGGGGGAAGATCCACCGACACTAAAATACACACTTAAATCTACACTAATTCTTAAATATTTATATATTTAAACATAAAAACTATCATTGATATATTAAATCAACTCACATAATCTCACAACATGCAATAATATGTTATTATCTCACAAAACCTCCCGTAAAACTCCCAGAAGAACAAATTTATATAAACCCTCCCGTAGAGTCTGTCTTTGATCAAATTTATCATGAATTCTTATTTTTTAAGTGTTTTTTCTTTAAAAACGAATACAAACTCCTCAATACTCACATTATTCATCGTGTATACAATCTACACAAAATCATATAATTTGGATATGTTAAAAATAAATATTTGAATTGGGTGTAGATTTAGGTATGGATTTAAGTGTGGCTTGATCCTTCCCATGTATATATACTAGTAATCGAGCTCCACGCGTTGCGTGTGCGGCTCGTAATTCAATAAAAATATAGAAAATATGTATAGTTATGATATAAATATGTGGATAATAAAAAAAAACATAGTTTAAAATTTAAAAGAATGTTTGGTTATTAAAGCGTGATAAATAGTTTTATTAGTTTTTACTTTTTATATTTTTATGTGAGTATCCTATTATTTTAATTAATATAAAGGTGCAAGGGTATTTTTGAAAAAAAATGACTAAACTAGACAGTCTCATTTGATTTGGTTTGTTTATTATCAATTATCTAAATTGTACATGTTTCATGATTAACTAACATGGCAGTACATATTTCCTTATAAGGAAATCAAATTAACGCTACCAATCTAGGTTATTATTTACCAATTTTACACTAGCAAGATCTAAATTAATATTATACAAATCTATTGCTTTTATGTGTAAGTTTTATACATGGTAACTAAATCATGTAATAGGATGAATTAAATTTATATGGAAACACATCAATTTATTCAATTATCATGCAATTTTTATTCACTTACCTTTTTAATAAATATATATATGCATGTGGGTGAATATTTAGACCGAATATTGACTTTTATAAAACATATATACTGTTTTTATACATGTAATATACTACAGGGACTATCCGTGTAATTTCAGCAAACTATATATCTATTTACAACATTATTACAACTTCAGTCCATAATTTCAGACAAGTTTCAGTTTATTCCTTTAGTAATTAACATACACAGTCAATAGTTTCAGCGAATTACAAAACAGTCCTACTGTTTTCAGTTTTTTTTACAGATTTAATCCCACAGATTAATAAATATTTTACAATTACATGATTTCCGATTTACAACCCGATTATATGTCTTTTACTGATTTTGTTTGTATAAAAATACAATTTTACAGTACACGATACATATTACATATCAATAGGTTTTTATAGACAGGTTGATCATGTTAGACAGTAAAAATAAAAAAAATCTATCATGCATAGGTTTTTTTTTCAACAAATACATGCACTTTGGGTTACTGTGTATGGTCTTATCAACAAATATGATTTTATAATCAACAATATATGTGTTACGATGATGCTTTAGTTATCCATACAAGTAACAAACTCTAATATACATGGATCATATACTACGGTATATTTATCATGCTTTATTTATCCATAAAATAATACGTGCAATCACATATATGGAATAAATTAAGTTTTGAATCCGGTACCTTACGCACGGTATTTTGGTGAAGGTCGATATAGCAAAACCCTAAAAAACCCGGATAAACCTAAAGGTTTATAAATACCCAATATCCGTGCGTTTTTACCCAAAATCTCCAATATCCGCGAGCGTATATCCTATTCTCTACAAGGAAAGTGCTAATAACGTGTTGTGTGACATATTATGTCACATATATATGTAGATAGATATAAAGAGAGAATATAGAGAGACAACAACATGGTCTTTATTAATCAGAATGTATATGAATGAATGTGAAATACAAGACCCCTAACCCTTTTTATATATAGATAGAGTGGTACGATTACAAGCCCACTTGGACCCATAAAGTACAAGACCAAGAGTCCAATAATATTCTACAACAAGAATGATATTATATTATATTTTGTACTTACATTTAATTATTAAAATTATATAATTATATGTAAACTCTACTTAAAAATAATCTTTATATAATATATTTTATGGTACCAATAACACGAGTGTATAGAGGTTTTACATTAACGAAACTACAGTGTGCTAATGATTAGGGATGGGATAGGGTTACCCAACCCAATAAATCTCAAAAAATGCTTCGACTATATTTTTTCTGGGACTAATAAAAAGTCGGGATCCGTTTTTCTTTGAACACGGTTTTTTAGGCTTCTGTATGAGTTGGTGGGTTTAGTTTGTTCCTGATATTCTTTTTTTCAAAAGTTTATTTTTTGATTTAAAAACTCTAGATGTAGTTAATACTATTAATCAAACGGTTTATTGCAAGTTAACTAGTGTCCCAGATGATCATACTTATTTGGAAAAATGCCTAAAATGTCACATTTTTAAACTTAATCATAAAAAAGTCATAAACAAGATGAATGTTTCCCAAAAAGTAACACTTTTAGATAATATAAATAGCATATTAATTCTATTTTTTTTTATAACACACTAATTTTAACCACACAAATCAAATAATTTCTCTCCTACGATCAACAATGCATATATATCTCATCTCGATCTTCACTTCTAAATCTCTATTTCTCTATCTCTGTCTCTCTCTATATATCTCTATCTCTCTTCCTTCTCATATCAGGCGTGTTTGGATTCAAATCTCCGGCGAGCAAGGTGGCGCCTGTGGTAGATCTCGTCGGAGGTGAAGATTAGAGACAGCGGTTGACGATGGGAATTTCGTCGGAGGAACGACCATGAATTAGCCGTCATGTGTTGTTGTTTTTCGTTTATATATATATACTAGTTGTTGTATTCCGTGTTTTATATATCTAATGAAAACAACAATTGTCGGGACAGAACGGTGATGTGGTCGGGGGGTGATGTGGCTAGGGAGGAGGAGTCATCGCATGATAAAAGATAACAATTATCGGTTTTGATCTTTCGTATGTATATATGTATATATGTATATTTGTATGTACGTATGTATATATGTGTAGTTGGCTAATGTCAGTGTAAGATAACGAGAATTAATTTTAATTGGAGATTTTGAGACCTACAAATGTTTGTGACCTTTTTGCACATATGATTTAGGTGATGGTTTACTAAATTTTTTTACTTTTGCCTTTTAATTTATTTTGTTTATTTAGTATATGCATTTGATTGTCTTTACAAAATCAATAACATTGTTATGTACCAGCACAAGTATATTTGTGTCAATTCTGTGTGGGTCTCGAGTCGGTTAGTATAAGATTGGTAAGCTCAAAATGGTAAGAACGCTTGAACCCGATGGTTCAAGAGGTTGATGGTTCAACTCCACCCGCATCTTGAAAAATAGTTGACCCACATGCACTTTTATTCACATTTATTGACTCGTATGCACCGTTTATGCACTTTTTATTGATCCGTATACACTTTATAGGCACCGGATGCACTTTTTATGTACCGTATGTGCTTTTTATGCACTCGTATGCACTTTTTTATGCACCGTATGCACTTTTATACACTTTTTATTGATCGGTATACACTTTTTATGTACTTTGATTGATTTTTATGCACTTTTTATACATATTTATGCACTTTTTATTCACTTTTATACAATTTTTATACATTTTATGCATTTGTTATTCAGTTTTATTCATATTTATGTAGTTTTATGCACTTTTTATGTAAATTTATGCACTTGTTATGTATCTTAATGTACTTTTTATGCACTTGGTATGCACTTTCTATGTATCATTATGCATTTGTTATGCATATTTATGCACTTTTTATGCACATTTATGTAATTTTTACTCAATTGTTATATACATTTATGCAAATATATGCATTTTTATGCACTTGATATGCAACTTTTATACACTATTTATGTATTTTTATACACTTTTTATGCACAATTTATGCACTTTATCTGCACTTTTATACACTTTTTATGCATTTTTTATTCATATTTTATGCACTTGTTATGCACATTTTATGCAATTTTATGTACTTTTTATTCACTTTTGATGCACTTTTATACATTTATTATGAACTTTTATCGACTCGTACGTAATTTTTATCGACCCATATGCACTTTTATTCGCTTTTTATGCACCATTTTTTATGCATTTTTATGCGCTTTTTATGCAATTTTTATGTACTCTATTATGCACTTCATTATGCACTTTTAGTAAATGTTATGCACTTTACTATGCATTTAGTCAATTTTATGCACCATTATACACTTTTGTGATTATATTTATTTTGAATATTTTTTTCGATATTTTGAGTTTTTATTTTGGATTTTTTGAGTTTTTTCCAATTTTTTAGAATATTTTTTGAAAATTTGAGATTTTTTGAGTTTTTTAGGATTTTTTGTGTTTTTTTTTTGTTTTCTTTCAAATTTTTCCGTTTTTCCGGTTTGCACTTTTTAAAATTTCAAATTTTCTTGGATTTTTTTTGGGTTTTTTCAATTTTGTTCGAACAATTTTCTTTTTTTTTTTGTGTAAAAACTTTTTTTTTTGTGAAAAACTATTTATTTTTGTGAAAAAACTATTTTTTTTAATGAAAAAATTATTTTTTTTGTGAAATAAGTTATTTTTTTTTTGTGAAAAAAAGTAAGTTTATTTTTATTTTTATGCATTTCTCCTAATTTTTGTTATTTTGAAAATATTGTTAATTTTTTCGTATGTATGTTTTTTTTAGATTTTTAGAGAGAGAAATGATAATTTGTAAGTTATGATGATAACATTTTTGTAAATTGGTTGAATTTTAAAAAAAATGTTAATTATTAGGGATGGAAATATTGAGGTGTGATCTTGTAGGAATAAAGTATAAAAAATGTGACTAATGAGAAATTACCCCTACTTATTTAACTACTTTTGTTTATACTGCCAGTATTGCCATGCATTACGTATGATGGAAAAGCTAGAGAATACAATAAAATCTCTATAAATTAACAATGTCGACACCGTAGAAATTTATTAATTTAGAGAGATATTAATTAATCGATAAATTAATAATAATTATTTTAAAGATGTTTTATTTATTGGACGATTAATGTTCACCGAGCAACAATAGCAAATTGTTTTCAACACTGCAAAATTCGTTCGGTCAATGAATTTCCAATTAATAGATGAAACCACTATTGAGTAAGATATTTATGAACTTAAAAAAATGATTTATAGTCTCAGTTGTCGCAATAAAACAGAAGTCAATGAGTTGTTAGTTAACAATGTGAAAATGATAGAGGCCCGGATCTTAACAAGAAATTATGGAAACTGTGTTTGGTAACAATAAAGATGTTGAACCGGAAGATGATACCGTAGTTTGGAACTAGTCATGTGAAATTAAACATTTATCGCGTCTATAACTCTTTTTGGTGCAGTTCGAAAAGATTATATCAAACCTGTTGGTCCGTAAGTGTCTAAACCTTAGAGGGGAGGTGAATAAGGTTTTCGTACGATTTTCGCGGAATAAAAACTTTGAGTTATTAACTATGTTAATTAGTAGAATTTTATAACTAAACACTTGTGTTAACTATTAATGCTATTTTAAGCTATCCAAGCAAACAAAATAAGCAATAAATAAGTGCGGAAAGTAAAAGTTAATGGAATAGAAATAACACAAGAGTTATAGAGGTTCGGCAAAACGCACCTACGTCGTCTCCTCAGTATTCACACTACCGAGTGTTTCACTAGAATCTTCTTCCTAAGATTACACCCTAACGAGTTAATCGACCGATTAAGCTCTCGCTCACTCTATGAGTATCCCGAATGAAAAGACCTAGAGCTTTTAAGCTACACTTGCTTACAAAGCCTCTACCCGATCACTCGCTCACAAATGAGTTTATAATTCACTCTTACAAGTTTGAATTTGAAATGAATCACTCACTAACAAATAATATCTTGGTGTTTATAAGATTACAATAATATTACACTCAAGAATATTTATGAATACAAGTGAGAGAATTAAAGTATAAGCTTTGAGTATAATCATAAATTTGACAGCTTAATTGTTTTGTGTATTGGGGTAATTTTCAACAATGAATTTGGGTGCTATTTGACGGAGAAATTGGCTTGTTACCGTTGTATGAAGTGTTATGCTTTTATTCAATAGTTTTCAGCAGTTTCCCAATTTCCCAGAATAAGCCAAAAAGTACTTTTTGAATTTCCCCAGAAAACGATCGGTCGTTTTCTGAAAAACGATCGGTCGTTTTCTGAAAAACGATTGGTCGTTTTTATGATGAACTCACTGGAACATTTTGGTCCAGAAACGATCGGTCGTTTCTGCCATTTCGATCGGTCGTTTTTTAGACGACCTCACTGGAACAATTTGGACAAATAACGATCGGTCGTTTGTCCAAAATGATCGGTCGTTTTGTCTGGCAGTTTCTCGGTTTTCCCGTTGTACTTCGAAAGCTCGTAACTTGTTCGTTTTAATACCGATTGAGGTTCCGCTTGAATCGTTGGCTTTGTATTTCAATATTCTATCATTTTGAACCTTTAACAAGCTAGATAAAAGATTAGTACGCAAAACAAGCTTTTATCATGTTTTACAATTTTTGTTATCATTAAAATAATCGATTAGAAGAACAACGTTCAACAATCTCTCCCTTTTTGATGATGACAAAATATTGACTTTAAACATACTATAAGCTCTTTTTGCTTAAACAAGTATAACCGAGATGTGTAGGTGATGTTTT
This sequence comes from Primula vulgaris, assembly GCA_963920805.1. Lineage (NCBI taxonomy): Eukaryota > Viridiplantae > Streptophyta > Magnoliopsida > Ericales > Primulaceae > Primula > Primula vulgaris. The sequence continues at coordinate 13,529,506 of OY987217.1, read as the reverse complement.
ACTAGGGTAAAAAGTTTTAGTGAAAAACAAGTAAATGTCACAACATCTGATAAAACGAAATAATTCAAGGCTTAAAGGTTTTGAAAGATAACGAAAGAACAAATGCAAGCGAAAAATTCGCCATGGTTTTGCCTAAAAATGTTCAATCGCCACAAATGAAAAACAACAAATATAACCCAATCAACAAGATAATATGCGCACAAAATTTTAATAACATCAACTATAACCACGCATTCATCTAGAATAATAAAAACGCAATCTCACAACGTATTAGAATTTAACAAGCAACATAAAAAAAAACGCTTCATAGCATAAATGAAAAACGTTGACGTTTGCTACTTATTACATCAAAAACAACATTGTTCGAAGAAAATGGAAACACATAAGAAATACAACGCAAAATAAAAGAGAGGTATTTCTCCCCCTTTAACATCATCAAAAACATAAAAAAAAATAACCTCCTAGTCGCGGTGGGAGGTCGCGTCGTCGTCCTCGTCTTCGTCTTCATCGTTTGTACCAGCAAGGTCGGGAAAATACCCGTGGAATTGCGCCCTTTGCTCGGCGCTTACTCGATCAAGTTCGTCGAGTTCTTCTTGACCCGGATTCAATAATCCAAACATACGACCCAGATTCAAGAATCGAAACATACGACGAGTTATTTGCGCATTGCGATATTGGTTGACGTAGAGATCGTTATAGAATTGTTCGGTGCGCGGGAGAGGGTTGGAGGATCCGACTTTGACTTTTCCTCGACCTCGAGAGGGACGAGAAGATGTAGGGATATCGGTAGGGGGCATAGACTCGGAGGAGATTTGCACATCCTGGTGTGGCCTTGGGGCCGACATACTCTTCCTCTTTGCGAGAAAGAGGGGTGTAGTCGGGGCCAGACACCTTTCTACCCGACCAAGTTATGGTCTTCTTGGTAGTATCGAATCGTATAGACATTTGGGTGAGATAAGCGGTGTCCCAAATGTGTTTTTCCTTATTCTTAAAAGGAGTTCCACCGGGAGCGAAGTGGAGGTCCTTTAGGATTGTGGAAATTAAGGCACCGTAAGGTAGCCCATTTTTAGACTTGGTTTTGAACGAATCCATATTAAAAAATATAAGCATCGCAAAGTCAATTTTGACTTGGCGATGGATGCACCCTAGGAGGAAGATGTATTCGTTGGTGACGTTGGTAAAATTCGACGAATGAGCGAGGACAATGTGGGAGAGGATATGATAGGCCATTTTATTATGAAAGAGAAGGTCGTGGGCTTTATTGGAGCGGTTGTTATGGTGGGGGTGAAAAAGCTCGTCTTTGAGATCGTTAAAGTTATCGATCTCGAGCATTTCGCAAAGTTCGTCACTTTGCTCATACACCCCGTCATCATCTAGGTTCAAAAGAATTTGTAAACGGTCTATACCGTAAACAAAAGATTGACCATTTAAAGACGAACGCAAACGAAGTGCGTCATTGGGACCCTTATCGACAACTAGGTTAACGTAAAATTCATAAACATTTTCCTTAAAAAATGGCTCTTTTAGGGTGAGAATGGTGTCGAGTTTTTGGTACCTAAGACGACTCATTAAGAATGGAAAGCGTTCAAGGAAGAGAGGCATGTCGAGCGTAAAATTTGACAATATACCTCGTTTGGCGATGGTTGGTGGATAGAGAGGAGGGAGTGAGCCGGAAGGGGCACCGGAGCCCGATCGTGGAGGGGCATCGATCGGAGGAGCGGTTGAGGCGGTGGTTTACGGAGCGCGACTGCTACGGGAACGGCGAGCGGTGGATGAAGGCACGAACTCGTCCTCACTTTCATCGATAAGTTGTGGTTGAGATTTCTTTGTACGCACCATTGTTGGATTTGAAAAAAAATTTGGGAAGAAATTAGGGATTAGAAGAAATTAGGGTTTTAAAAAAAATCACCCGATTGATGATTATTAAGAAAAATAAGGGAATTAGTACATATATATCGAGATATTTGGGATTTTGGAGTGTTTTTGGATATATATAGAGAGATTTTGATGAAGGTGGCGATTTTTGGAGAGAGAGAGGGTTGATATAATTTTTGAATGAAATAAAATTAGGGTTTGAAATATGTTAAAAAGCTGAAAAACAGAAAAACGATCGGTCGTTTTGGAATTTCGACCGGTCGTTTTGGGTGAAAAAACGATCGGTCGTTTTTCAGAACGGTCGGTCGTCTGAAACAAAACGATCGGCCGTTTTTAACCGATCGACTGTAAATAGTTCACAGAACACGAATTTTTTGCACTTTTCGACACTGAATTGACAAAAAAAATATATAAAAACAATAAAATATATATAAAATCAATCAAATATATATATATATGTTCAAGTCACAGATCAAACATGCCTAACTCTCGTCGAATAAAACAAAATTGTTCCTCATTAAGGGGTTTTGTAAAAATATCGGCTAATTGCCTATCGGTACTTATATATTCAAGTATAATATCCCCTTTTTGAACATGATCCCTTAGAAAATGATGTCGTAAATTTATATGTTTAGTACGAGAGTGTTGGATCGGATTTTTTGAAAGATTTATAGCACTAGTATTATCACACAAAATAGGCACACTATCAAAAGATAATTCAAAGTCATTTAATTGTTGACGCATCCAAAGGATTTGTGCGCAACAACTACCCGCAGCGACGTATTCCGCCTCCGCCGTAGAAAGTGCAACCGTGCTTTGTTTCTTTCTATGCCAAGAAACTAAGGCGTTTCCTAAAAAATGGCAAGTGCCACTAGTATTTTTTCTATCTAAACGACAACCGGCAAAGTCGGCATCGGAATAGCCAAGCAAATCAAAAGTAGTATCATGTGGATAAAACAATCCTAAATTGAATGTTCCTACAAGATATCTAAATATGCGCTTAACGGCTATAACATGCGATTCCTTAGGACAAGATTCATACCTAGCACACAAGAAAACACTAAACATGATATCCGGTCTACTTGCGGTTAAATATAAGAGAGATCCAATCATACCTCTATATAGCTTTTGGTCCACGCTTTTACCCGATTCATCCTTGTCTAGATTTGTTGCCGGACTCATTGGAGTTCCTAGCGGCTTTGCATCGCTCATGTTGAATCATTTGAGCAAGTCCCTTGTGTATTTGGCTTGATTGACGAAAATTATGTCCTTAGTTTGTTTGATTTGCAATCCAAGGAAGTAGGTAAGTTCACCCATCATGCTCATCTCGAATTCACCTTGCATACACTTAGAAAACTCCTCACACATGCAAGCATTAGTAGCACCAAAAATGATATCATCAACATAAATTTGAATTAAAAGCATGTCTTTACCATCTTTTTTAATAAAAAGAGTAGTATCCAAAGTACCACGAGAAAAACCTTTTTTAATCAAAAATTTACTAAGTCGTTCATACCAAGCCCGGGGTGCTTGTTTTAAACCATAAAGTTCTTTTTGAAATTTGTAAACATGATCGAGAAACTCGTGATTTTCAAAACCGGGTGGTTGTTTTACATAAACTTCCTCATTTATAAAACCGTTTAAAAATGCACTTTTAACATCCATTTGAAACAATTTAAAATGTTTAAAAGAAGCATACGCAAGCTACATCCTAATGGCTTCTAGTCTAGCTACGGGTGCGTAAGTTTCATCGAAATCGATGCCTTCTTCTTGATTATGCCCTTGAGCCACTAGTCTAGCCTTATTTCTAATGACTACCCCGGATTCATCCATCTTATTACGAAATATCCATTTTGTACCTATGATGGTTTTCTCACGCGGTCTAGGTACTAAAGTCCATACGTTACTATGCTCGAATTGATTTAATTCGTCATGCATAGCTAATACTCAATTCTCATCTAGTTCCGCTTCATGAATGTTCTTAGGCTCTAATTGAGACAAGAATGCAAGATGGTTAACTAAATTTCTCAAAGAAGAACGTGTATGCACTCTTTCTCCTGGGTTACCCAAGATTAATTCTTGCGGATGGTGATTGGAAAACCTCCACTCTTGAGGCAAATCGTCATGAATATGTACACTAGTTTCTAGGTCCGTTTGAAGTCTCTCTATAGTGACTTCTTCATCTACGGGTTCAACCTCTATACTAGACGTGATCTCTAAGCTAGATGTATCATGATTAGAAGAAGATGCATTATGAAAAATATCATCATCAATATTATGAACAATTAATGGCTTATCAATCGTCGGTAAATTCTCATCAAAGGAAACATGTACCGATTCTTCCACCAATAAAGTTCTTTTATTAAAAATTCTATACGCTTTACTCGATAGTGCATATCCGATGAAAATTCCTTCATCGGACTTAGCATCAAATTTTCCTAAATTATCCTTACCATTATTATGAACATAGCATTTGCAACCAAATGCACGTAAATGAGAAATATTGGGCTTTTGCTCATTCCATAATTCGTAAGGTGTCTTTTTCAATATGGGCCTAATTAAGGCTCTATTTAAAATATAACAAGCGGATTTTACGGCTTCGGCCCAAAAATACTTTGACAAATTATTTTCACAAAACATGGTCCGTGCCATTTCCTCTAGGGTTCTATTCTTCCTCTCTACTACCCCATTTTGTTGGGGCGTACGAGGGGTCGAAAAATTATGATTAATACCATTTTCATCACAATAAGTTTGAAATGGAGTATTTTCAAATTCCTTACCGTGATCGGTTCGGATACTTTTGATCATAAAACCCTTTCGTGTTTGGAGCTTTTTGCAAATAATAGAGAATTCTCTAAATTCTTCATGCTTATGAGTTAAAAATAATACCCAAGTGAAACGACTAAAGTCGTCAACCATGACGAATGCATATGCACGCCCTCCAAGACTAAGTGTCCGGGAGGGACCAACTAAGTCCATATGAATGAGCTCCAAACAACGAGTAGTAGAAATAATATTTTTAGACTTAAAAGAAATCTTCGTTTGTTTGCCTAATTGGCAAGCGTGACAAAGTTTGTCCTTTTTATAAGGAGCTTTTGGTAAACCTATTACCAAATATTTTCTAGAAAGTTTAGCGAGTAAATCAAGACTAGCATGACCAAGTCTTCTATGCCACAACCAACCATTGTCGTTGATAGTAACAAGACACTTGACCTCATTATCCACCGAACTATTCAAATCAATCATATAGATATTATTTTGTCTTTGACCCATGAGAATTGTTTTATTTTCCGAAATACAATGAATTATGCAATTCGATTTTTCAAAAATGACTTTGTGACCCAAGTCACAAAGTTGACTTATACTAAGCAAGTTATGTTTAAGACCATCAACAAGTAATACATTATCAATAGTAACATTTGATGGTTTAGAAATACTACCAATACCGATGATTTTCCCCTTGCTATTATCACCGAAGGTCACAAAACCTCCGTCTTTAGGTGCAAGAGTAGTAAATTTCATTTTGTCTTCCGTCATATGTCTTGAGCATCCACTATCTAAGAACCACTTGTCCTCGTTAATTTTTGACCTCAAGCATACCTACAAAATAAAACGATCATTGGTTCCCTAATCCACTTTTGGGTTCTTGAGGGTTAGTGTCTCGACCCTTTGAAATCCAAACTAAATCATTTCTATTTAATTTATATCTATAAGGGCAATAGACATAATCTTCATAGTGATCACAACGGTTGCACGTAAGACATTTAACGTGCACACTTGGTTTAACAAAACGATTATACACTAAGTCATTTTTATGCAAGTTGTTTTTACGAGAGTAATTTGGTTGTCTATTTTCATTTTTCGTCATTTGTTTGGTGAATAGATTTTTATGCTTTGCCGTTAGAAGTGGGTTGTACCCTACACCGGTTTTATCATACGCGCCTTGTTGAGAAGCTAATATAGTACTTAACATTTTACTTCCTTTAGTGAACTTAGAGAGAGTAAGTTCGGCGCTATCCCCCTTAAGTTTACATGAACTAAGGTCTTTTACTAACTTATCATTTTCCATGGTAAGTTCGGCATTTTAAGAGTTGAGTGAGTCATTTTTTATTGCTAAGTTTTCAAGTTCGTCTTGTAAAGTAATTAGCATTTTTCTAAAGGATTTGTTTTTACCTCTAGCTTTTTCTAAATAAGCTAACACATCATTTATGTCAAAGCATTCATCACTAGAAAGAGAAGAGTTAGAGGAGTGGAAGCTTACATCCTCGGTTTCGTCGTCTCTAGCCATGAGACATAGGTTTGCGACTTCTTCATTGTCGCTATCGGAGCTATCATCATCGCTCCCCCATGCGGCCATTAATGCCTTCTTGTATTCCTTTTTCTTTTCGAACTTGTCCTTTTTCTTCAAAGGACATTCATTTTGCATATGGCCGGGTTTGTGACACTTGTAGCAAATGATTTCGTCCTTCTTGTTTGATTTGTCGGAAGGCTCTCCCTTATATTCCTTTTTCCGAAATCGTTGTCCGCACTTCTTTTTCCAACTTAGGAACTTGTTGTAGCGTTTGGCGAAGAGTGCCATTTCATCATCCTCACTAGATGAATCGTTGTCGCTATTGTTATTCGTTGTGCTTTTGAAGGCGATGCCTTTCTTCTATTTCGAGTCATCCTGATGTTTTCGAGTTGTCATGTCGAGTTCATGAGTGCTTAAGGATCCTATGAGGTTGTCGAGAGAAAGAGTGTTCATGTCCTTGGCTTCTTGTATAGCCGTCACTTTCGATTCCCATTTCCTCGGAAGACTTCTTAGGATCTTTGTCACCATCTCCTTGCTAGAATACACTTTTTCAAGTGTTTTAAGATCATTAGTAATCTTAGTAAAACGAGTGTACATAGAAGCAATAGACTCGTCATCATCGACTTTAAAAAGTTCATAATCATGAATAAGCATGCTGATTTTAGAGTCCTTAACTTGACTAGTTCCTTCGTGCATAATAGCTAGCTTATCCCACATTTTCTTAGCGGTGTCACAACCGGAAATCTTATCATATACACCAGGTGAGAGCGCACAAGTTATAGAAGTCATAGCTCTACAATTAAGAGAAAAAGCATGGCGTTCATCCGTGTCAAGTTCTTCTACGAGTTTATCTAAGCCATTTCTCCTAGGCATTTTATAGCCTTTGCTAATGCTAATCCATTGGTCTATTTCGTAACCACATAGGAAATTTTTCATAAGGTCTCTCCAATAGGGATAGTTTGTACCGTCAAAGAACGGGGGCCTAGTTATGGATTTTGAGTCGGCGTACGAAGACATATCGGATCTTTAAACTAAAAAATCGTTAGATTTTGTAAATAGAAGAGCTAGACTCTGATACCAATTGTTGGTCCATAAGTGTCTAAACCTTAGAGGGGGGGTGAATAAGGTTTTCGTACGATTTTCGCGGAATAAAAACTTTGAGTTATTAACTATGTTAATTAGTAGAATTTTATAACTAAACACTTGTGTTAACTATTAATGCTATTTTAAGCTATCCAAGCAAACAAAATAAGCAATAAATAAGTGCGGAAAGTAAAAGTTAAGGGAATAGAAATAACACAAGAGTTATAGAGGTTCGGCAAAGCGCGCCTACGTCGTCTCCTCGGTATTCACACTACCGAGTGTTTCACTAGAATCTTCTTCCTAAGATTACACCCTAACGAGCTAATCGACCGATTAAGCTCCCCTCACTCTATGAGTATCCCGAATGAAAAGACCTAGAGATTTTATGCTACACTTGCTTACAAAGGCTCTACCCGATCACTCGCTCACAAATGAGTTTATAATTCACTCTTACAAGTTTGAATTTGAAATGAATCACTCACTAACAATAATATCTTGGTGTTTATAAGATTACAATAATATTACACTCAAGAATATTTATGAATACAAGTGAGAGAATTAAAGTATAAGCTTTGAGTATGATCATGAATTTGATAGCTTAATTGTTGTGTGTATTGGGGTAATCTTCAACAATGAATTTGGGTGCTATTTGAAGGAGAAATTGCCTTGTTACCGTTGTATGAAGTGTTATGCTTTTATCCAATAGTTTTCAGCAGTTTTCCAATTTCCCAGAATAAGCCAAAAAGCACTTTTTGAATTTTCCCAGAAAACGATCGGTCGTTTTCTGAAAAACGATCGGTCGTTTTTATGATGAACTCACTGGAACATTTTGGTCCAGAAACGATCGGTCGTTTTTCAGACGACCTCACTGGAACAATTTGGACAAATAACGATCGGTCGTTTGTCCAAAACGATCGGTCGTTTTGTCTGGCAGTTTCTCGGTTTTCTCGTTGTACTTCGAAAGTTCGTAACTTGTTCGTTTTAATACCGATTGAGGTTCCGCTTGAACCGTTGGCTTTGTATTTCAATATTCTATTATTTTGAACTTTTAACAAGCTAGATAAAAGATTAGTACGCAAAACGAGCTTTTATCATGTTTTACAATTTTGTTATCATTAAAATAATCGATTAGAAGAACATCGTTCAACAAAACCTTTTGGATGCAATTAATTAGAAAAATTAGCAATGGTATTGAAGTAAATTTAAATTTTAAGAAAAATCAAACGACTATAAAGTCATAATTTGCTAAGTCGTCCTCGTAATGTTTGTTCTTTTAAAAAATTATTAATTTTTTATTTTGTCGGACCAATTTTTATATAAGGATTTTCAGAAAATTTATTATCTTATTAATTTATCAAAATTGGTGATTTTTTATATTGGTCCAAATCGGGACTGAAAAAAATTATTATTTTAGAGAATTTATTAATTTAACGAGTATTAATTTATATAGTTTGTACTGTAGGTATGAAATGATCTTTATACTATTTACCTTTCTTCTTTCTCCATTTGAATTATTTTAGGTGACTTTAATTCCCTCACATTCCCTCATGACCCCGGAGGGGGTTGTACCAAATGTACTAACCATTTTAATGATTTATCTATTGCATAAATGATCGCCACTTACATTAAAAAAAATACTCAAATAGCGACGGGATTAGTGACGGTATTTTTTGTTACGAGCTTATTAGCGACGGTTTTTGTGACGGTTTTGTGACAGTTTAGTCAATTTGCGACAGATTTGTGACAACTTTTGACTCTCACTAAATCAAACATTATTTTGTAGTGTTAGATGTTTATAAATTTAAAGGTATTTCATATATATATATATATATAATACTACAGTAAAACCTCTATACAGTTATATCGTTGGTACTACAAAAAAATATTACTATATATGGAAATTATTCTTATACGAAGGTTACATATAAAAATAAATAAAATTAAAAAATTATAAGTATTTAAATTATATAAGATGCATGTACATGGTATATATTAACATACAAATAAATTTATGAAATTTTAGTTAAACAAAAAGGTGTACACGTCAATGAGTTATTGTACTGTATGCGATTAAAAGATGCAGTGGCAAGCCAAGAAATCAAGTCATCGTCACAAACTATTTTAAATAAGTATTTTACATCATACTAAATTTCATGTAAGGATATATAATTTTTTATAATGAAATATTATTTATTACTATAGTGAGGTGGTTTTATAACTAACGGAACTACAAAATTTCACGGAATATGGCAATAGAGAGTTTATTATTATTTATAACTGGTGCGCGTTGTGACCGGAATTTTTTATGACTAAAGTGAGGTTATTCCTATATAGAGTATTTTTATAGAGAAGTTTTAGTGTATATGTGTAGCATCCTTATGAAGTCTTGCAATATATTATTACAAAAAAAGTCTTTGATATTATCACAAATTGCAAAACTAAAACCGACGGGATAAAAATAATAAGGTTTAATACTCAATAGATATCAATTTTGAACTTATATTCTCATTAGATACCTATCATAATTTGCATTACTCATATGTACCACTTTTTTAAATTATAAATACCTTTTTTTTGTATTTTTTTATTCTTCCCCAACCGCTCCCGTATAATCCCCTCCCTCTCTCTCTAACTACTCCGATTTCCATCATCTTCTGTGATCCCATTTCTCGATCTCACACACCCACACCTTTCGATCTATAACGATCTCATCTCTAATCTCCTCGGATCTCATCTCTCGATCTCCTTCAATCTCATCCACATATCTATATTGTTTCATATATATATATATATGTTCCATATGTATGTGTGTATATATGTAAGTATATATTTCTTCTCCATGTACCGTGAAGACGATTACGGAGAAAACAGTGTCGATGTAGATATCGGCAGAGGCTAGGGTTTTGAGGTGTTTGATGACGGAGTCCGATTTGCCGATTATGGGTTCTGCCATAGGTATGTATGTATTTACGTATGTGGGTGTATATATAGGTTTGTAGATGCGTGTATATGTATATGTTTAGTTTGAAACTCCCACTAGGTTTGAAACTCCCATAGAATCTTTATTTGCAGCTTTACCTCAGTACTTATGGCTGTGTTGATACTTGTACTTAGGCAAAGGATTTTATATTATTTAAGAAATAATGATGATTAATCGAATTAAACTATTTGTTTGGTTGTTGCTTAGATTCGTAAACTAAAAATGGTAAGAGCGCTTACACTTGAACTTGGGTTCAATAGATTGGTGGTTCGAATCCAGCCGGATCTGAAACTATTTTTACTGTAAAGTAAACTAACACGTTTTACATGATTTATATGCATTTTAAATTGAACAAAATATCATTCAATCTGAACTATATATAATTTGTAGCAAACCACATGTACTTTGTACTAAACTAAATGCATTTTAAACTGAACTATATGTCATTTTGATTTAACTAGAGTCACTTTGTTGAGAACTATATGTACTTTCGACTGAATTAGATACACTTTCAGCTGAACCAGATGCACTTTCAGCTGAACCAGATGCACTTTCAGCTGAATAAGATGCACTTTCAATTGAACTAGATGCACTTTTATTGAACTAGATGCACTTTGCTTTCAACTGATCTATATGCACTTTCGATTGAACTGTTTGCCCTTTCGACTGGACTTTATGCATTTTTATTGAGTTATATGCACTTTCGACTGAACTATATATAATTTCGACTGAATTATATGCAATTTCAGCTCATTTAGATTAAAGAAGCCATTTTTTCATGAAAAACCCACTTTTTGGTGGAAAAAACAGCTTTTGGGTGTTAAAAGTGGTATATTGATAAAAAATCATTTTTTAAATATTTATTTTCCATTTTTTCCATTTTTTTGTGTTTTTTTTTCATTTTCATAATTCTTTGTGATTTTTGTTAGGAAAAAACTTTTTTTTGTGATTTTTTTTTTAAAAATGTGGTATTTTATAAAAATATTTTTTTTGTGATTTTTTGTATTTTTTATGATTTTTTTATTATTTTTTGTGATTTGTTTTTGATTTTTTTGGTTTTTTTTTGTAATTTAAATCTTATTTTTTGGGTTTCTAGAGAGATAAAGTATGTGTATTATGTTTTGGGTTTGTATAATCATATTTTTGTAAATAAAGTAAATAATAAAAAAATAGTATCTATAGAGAATATGAAATTATAGAGGTAACTAGTGAGAATATAAGGTGTGATGATGTATTTATAGGGAATTCTCCCAAAAACTAAAACCAAAGTTTGAAACTTTTGAATTTTGAAAAGGCAAATAAATATAACTGCCCTTTTTCCCAAGTGTATACCCAATTTATGTGACTTCCTCTATATTTTTCTCTCCTCTCTTCATCCTTAAAAAATGTTGTTCACTTCCTTTTGTTCCATTTGTGGAGAAAGGCATGACTCATTATTATTTATCTTCCATCTCAATATCAATAAGATATTTCTTAACTATTGTCTTTTCTTAAATTTTTTTTTGCCTTTTTCTTTTTATATTCGAGGACAAGTCACTGTTGGACATACAAAGAAATATTTAAATTTTATTATTTCTATTGACTACATATATTTTTATTGGTTTTATAAATTTATTTTTCGACATTTAACACAAATTCATGCGTTACACCACGATTCGCGTGGGCAGACGTACACTAGTATCTATACTATTAGTTTATGTCAACACACTTATGAATCATTGATACAAATATTTACAAACTAACCTTTTAATTAATCAAATTAAAGAAAAAAAAACTGTCTAAAAAAAAAACTGCTATACGTTAATAACTTTCATTATCACTTTGAAAAAAAAAATTCATTCTCCCTACAATGCCATTCCCTTCTCTTATTCTATCAGATTAGAAATAGTTAGATCAGAAAAACATTTAGGCTACTTCGAATTTTTTAATAAGCAATCAAAAAACGAAATCAATTGCACGCATCGCGTGTATTGATTTACTAGTATATATATATATATATATATATATATATATATATGTAGAGGTGTAATAATCCGAACACTTTTGTTAACACGAAATTGTTGATAGAGGTTTAATCAACGGTATGTGGATCTTGGTTTTGAGGGTAACTTTCTAGCTTGTGATATCTCTGAAGACACTCCGTTTCTAAGTGTTTCTAGCTAGATTTGATAACATTAATAAATATGGTCCAAAATCTTCTAAACTTTTTAGGGAAAATCACCATTTAATACAAACCTAACAACTTATTTATGTAAAAAAACATGCTTACCACCTTTATAAAGATTTAGTACGTGGATCTTTTTTCCTACCTGGTTTACCCTTATATAACCTCCTGTTATAACCTCCTGTTATATTCTTCTCCCAGAATTTGCATCAATCATAACTAAATAATTCCTACATTTTAGCTTATTCTCTCTCTTCTATTTAATTTATTCTCTCCCTCATCTATGCTGTATTTTTTGTTCCCAGTGCAATTCTTTTTTTCTTTTTCCTTTTCCCTTTCTTCATTAATCACCATAGCAAAGATCTCACCAAAAAACTCACGAGCGAGCGAAGAACTCGTCTATTCTACCACGTATACTAGGATTAATAATTTCTTTCTAGTGTTTTAGGTTTTAATTCTTTTAGTGTTTGGTTAATAGTGAGAATCAGTTGCTCCATAATGCTTTCTATAGTTTGCATACACAATATTGCTCCATGATGCTACGGAGTATTTTAGAGTTTCCATACCATGTTTTGTGATACTCCCTTGTTTTTTCAATACATTTGTTTCTTTTTTCTTTTTAAGTTTCTTTGTTTGTTTTGTTGTTGCTCTATTATTTCTTTGTTGTTGATTTATATCATTGAACACATTTTTTTTATATAAAAATATCCATGGTTTTCATTGATGCCATGTGATGTTCCATTTTAGTAAAAATAATTAACAGTTTAGCTATTAACACTCTTTTGGTATCTTCTTTTGATGCTGTAGACACGCAAATTTTTCGGCAAATAAAAATATGCCACGTGTCTCCTATAAAATAAAATATTCTAAATGATATATTAGTATTTTCAAAATCAAATGAATATTATCTTTTGGTTTCAATTATAAAAGCAATAAATGTCATTTTCTTTGACTATATTTTAATTTTTCTCGCAAACAATGAAAATGCTTCTATTTTAGTACTTGTTTGTTTAAAATTACAAAGAAATGGTAAGCGAAAGAATGATTACATTTAATTATGGACCATTTTGATACTAAACTCAAACTACAAGACCATTTTGATTCTAAACACAAATTACAAGACCATTTTGATCCTAAACACAAACGACAAGACCATTTTGATCCTAAACACAAACTACAAGACCATTTTGATCCTAAACATAAACTAAAAGACCATTTTGATCCTAAACTCAAACTACAAGACCATTTTGATCCTAAACACAAACTACGAGGGGGCGATATCGCGATAAAGACCACACAAACTACTATAAATAGATGGCCAACCCAAGCCTAAAAAGAAAAAAAAAAGGTTGAAGGCAAAAGGTGAAGCCAAATCCAAGAGAGAGAAGCTCTACCGAAGTCAAGCCATCAACCAGTGAAGCATTCGAAGATCTTCATCAAGCCCGAAAAACTTCAAGCAAGCTCATCAACAAATCCAAGACAAATCCACCATTTGATCCGCAAGAAGCTCCAAAGGCCGCGAATTAAGTGTTTTTCAGGACCAAACATTCGAAGATCTTCATCAAAACCGAAGAACTTCAAGCAAGCTCATCAACAAATCCAAGACAAATCCACCATTTGATCCGCAAGAAGCTCCAAATGCCGCGAATTAAGTGTTTTTCAAGACCAAGCATTCGAAGATCTTCATCAAGCCCGAAGAACTTCAAGCAAGCTCATCAACAAATTCCAAGACAAATCCACCATTTGATCCGCAAGAAGCTCCAAAGGCCGCGAATTAAGTGTTTTTCAAGACCAAGAATTCGAAGATCTTCATCAAGCCCGAAGAGCTTCAAGCAAGCTCATCAACAAATTCAAGCAAGATCCTCATTTGATCCTCGAAAACATGTCAAAACCACAAATCAAGCGTTTTCCAAGATCAAACTCACAAAGAAGTACAAGTCAAGATCAACCTCCCATCAAGGTGAAAGCTAGCATGAAGAATGTTGAAGATGACAAGCCCAATGTAAATCAAAGAAGCGAAAAAAGAAGACTCACGCTAAGGGAGATGCAAGAGAAGGAATACCCGTTTCCTGATAACGAAGTTCCTCGCATGCTAGAAGAACTCCTCGTACTTAAGCTAATCGATCTTCCACAAATGATATGTCCCGAAGAGGCCGACAAAGTTGATGATGCAAATTATTGCAAATTCCACCGTCTCGTCAGTCACCCAACCCACAAGTGCTTCGTCTTGAAGGAGAAGATCGTACAATTGGCCGCTCAAGGAAAAATCTCTTTGGAGGATGAAGAAATAACTACTTTCAATTACACATGTATCGTTACAAATCCAGAGTCTGAAAGCATGGACGAGACAAGGACAGTCATGATTCAATTTGGATCTTTGCCGCCAATTGCAATCATCATGCAAAACTCGAGCACTGAAGGCAATACCTCATGGACTTATGTTAGCCATACGAGAGGTTTAAGATTATCCACCAACGAAGAATTGAGTGAGTTCGAAGAGAAAGAAGACTACCCTTCGAATAACCCACAACCACTACAAAATGTCCCAGTCCACTCCATTTATGAAGGACAACCTATTTATTAATTCAAGAAAGACGGCCATTGTTTCTTTGATGTTTGTGAATGCAAATATTGTTTGGATGACCAATGGGATGACTTCTTTGAAGACTATGAAGAAGCTAAGGGAAAGAGTAAGAAAAAGAAAAATAAGAGGAAATCAACCCAACAATCACTACGGGAAAGATACGAAGCTAGAGACCCAAGTGTTGGCCTCTTGGGTGAGCCATCAGGAAAGTTCGACTATTTTGTCCAATATACCAAAAAGAAAGAAGTGGGAGGATCAACGCCGCCTACATGGGATGATTTTTATAGAGAAGACTACCCTTCAAATAACCCACAACCATTACAAAATGTCCCAGTTCACTCCATTTATGAAGGACAACCTATTTATGAATTCAAGAAAAACGGCCATTGCTTCTTTGATCTTTGTGAATACGAAGATTGTTTGGATGACCAATGGGATGACTTCTTTGAAGACGATGCAGAAGCTAAGGGAAAGAGTAAGAAAAATAAAACTAAGAAGAAATCAACCCAATAATCACTACGGGAAAGATACGAAGCTAGAGACCCAAGTGTTGGCTTGTTGGGTGAGCCATTAGGAAAGTTCGACTATTTTGTCCAATATACCAAAAAGAAAGAAGTGGGAGGATCAATGCCACCCACATGGGAATATTTTCATAGAGAAGACGAGACAAAAGAAGTCGATCAATCTCTCAATTTTACCAATCCACTTGAAGATTCCTTAGAAACACTCAAATTCGAAAGCAATGGCCAACCTTCGCATGTGCTAGGGTTGTGTAAAGACTTCTGCCTGGAGTGTCAACAATTTCTAAAGAAAATTTATGAGGCCGACGATAAGCAAGTTGGGGTGTTAAAAGAATCTGAGAGGGATTACTATGTGCAGCGACTCCAAGGGAGAGTAGTTGAAGAAATATCAAATCCAGATATTAGTACGGGAGTGCCTATTGCATACTACGATCGAGGCAAGCCGATCTACAAGTTTAAAGAAGACAACGGTCATTGCTTCTGGGATGTTTGCGAGTGTGAAGGTTGCATGGAGGATGGTTACTTCGAAGATGAAGAGGACGAAGACTACTATCTTTCTAATTCATGCAATGTCGCAAGCATAGAGGAGTACACGGAAGAAAGCGAATGTGGTTCGGATGAAATTTCGGGAACATCATTTCAAAAAGAAGAGGTGAATCAAGTGGCAGACGTGACAACTATTAACTTCTCTGATGACGATTTGGTGCTTGACACAAAACCTCATAATTGCCCACTCTTTGTTTCCGGATACATGCAAGAGAAAAAGATAAATAGGATTTTACTAGATGGAGGGTCCGCTGTTAATATTCTGTTGAACCATGGGGTTCAATAATTGATTTTGATTATAACTTTGATTATGTTTTTAATGATTTTACGATTTCTCTATTTCGATGATATAATGCTTGTTTTTTCCAAAAAGAGAATTTGTAAATTGCAGAACGCCAGAAAGATAGAGCTCGGAAAAACGAAGTCACAGGTTCAAGCGGAACCAGAATCGGAGCTAAAACGAAGAAGTTATGAGCATTCGAAGATTTACGGGACCAGGATTACAGTCGACCGATCGACTGGACAAAAACGACCGATCGTTTTTGATCCAATTTCTTCCAGTGAGTCCAGTATAAAAACGACCGATCGTTTTCAGAAAACGACCGATCGTTTTCTGTAAAACGACCGATCGACTGTAGAAAACGACCGATCGTTTTCTACAGTTTTCGAAAACAGCTTTTCAGCTTATTCTGGAAAAGAGCTGTTATTTCTTCAACGGTCATAACCCAGAAAAACAGACTTTGCTGTTATATAAACCACCCCAATCCCTCTCCTAAATTACCAATTACAATATCTATTAACATCCTTCAACCTATCTCATAAAAACCCAAAAATCACCATTTTTGGTGAATATATTCGAGAAAGAGGGAAATCAAAGAAAAGGAGATTCAAGCTCGATCATCATCAACAACTCACCAATTAGCTTTTTAAGAAGCAATTAGAATCGTGAGCGAAGTTACATTTTTGTAACTAAATTTGTATCGAGTGTTTTATAAACTCAATTGTGAGCGAGTGAACGGGTAGAGGCTTTGTAAGCAAGTGAAGCTTAAAAGCTCTAGGTTTTTCATTTGGGTACTCATAGATTGAGGGGGAGTCGTTGACTCATTAGACGTGTACGCTTGCACTTGTATCAAGAGTTAAGAACCTCGGGTAGAGGGTGAGCCAATCGATTGATTGAGCTCGATAGGAATTGTAAAATTCGGGAAGATTATTTTTAGTGAAATACTCGGTAGTACCGAGGAGAGGACGTAGGCCGTTTGCCGAACCTCTATAAATCACGGTGTCATTTTCCTTTCCCTTACTTTTACTTTACGCAACTTATTTTATTGCTTATTTTCTTGTTTGCGTTAAGTAATTCTAGCAATTCTTTAACTCTTGTTATAACGCTTAAGCTTAGAATTGCATTAGTTGGGTGGTTAGTTGCTTAGAATTTTAATTAGGCGAAAAGCGCCAAAACCTTATTCACCCCCCCTCTAAGGTTAGCCGCGCGCGGGCCAACAATTGGTATCAGAGCCGAGGCTCTTGCATATAGGAATCTAACGATTCTAGAGTTAAGATCCCGATGGCTAATATTCTTAATTTCACATCCGGCATAGCTTCATCACCCAATACACCTCCATATTTTGATGGACTAAATTTTTCATATTGGAAGGATAGGATGAGCATGTTTCTCCAAAGCTATAATGTTAGACTTTGGATGACTATAAAAGTAGGATATTCCGCACCTACATCCGAAAATAGCGAGAACCCAATCCCCGTAGAGGACCTAGATAACGCTCAACTAGAAGCCTACTCTACAAACGCCAAAGCGATGTATGCTATTGTTTGTGCCGTTTCTCCTAACGAGTACAACAAGATTTCCGCTTGTAAAACCGCTAAGGGTATGTGGGATAAGTTAGTAGTTATGCACGAGGGAACTAACCAAGTTAAGGATTGCAAACTCCAACTTTTAGTTCATGACTACGAACTCTTTAAGATGAGCGAGGGAGAAACTATTTCCGATATGCTTGCTAGATTTACCACTATTACTAACGGATTAATGTCTCTTGGTAAGTGTTTGTCATGTAAGGAAATGGTTTCTAAGGTGATTCGGAGCTTACCAAAGGAATGGGAACCAAAGGTCACCGCAATCCAAGAGGCGCACGACATGAACACATACTCTCTTGATGCATTGACAGGTTCACTCCTCACTCACGAAATCACCCTCAATAGTCACAAGCCAATCTCAAAAAGGAGGGAGATAGCTTTCAAAGGAACAACTTGTGACGAAAGCGATGAGCTATCCAATGACGACGAAAATTCAATGCAAATCATTCGAATCGTCAAGGAAATACTCAAGCTAAAAGACCACCGCAAACATAAAGGTAAATCGTCAAATAATTCAATTTATTCTAACGATTTTGTTTGCTATACTTGTGGCAAGGAAGGACACATGGCGAGAGATTGCGCCAAGAATCGCAAGAGCAAAGGCAAGAAGAAGATATCCGCTTCAAGCTCTAGCGATAGCTCCGACCAAGATGAAGTCGCTCACCTTGGTTGCTATATGGCCATGGAAGACGACCATCAACAAAACCTCTCGTCCTCAAGCGAAAGTGACAACGATGAGGTAAAAGATTTTTCCCATGATGAATTAATTCATATGTGTGGAATCTATTCCGAAAAACTTCCTAAGCTTGTAGAGAAGGTTAAATCTCTTAAAAGGATAAATTCTTCTCTTAATGAAGAAATAAGATCCTTGACAAGAGATAAAAATGAAAATGAGTCTATTCCGAAATCGTCATTTTCTTTAAGTGATATAGATGACGAAAAGGAAGACTTAAAAGATAAAAACAATGATCTCATTATTCAAAACGAGTCTTTACAAACCGAGATCAATTTTCTTAAAAATGAGATGTCTAGACTTGCTAAAACTCTTTCAAAACCATCTTCTTTAGATTGCGATTTATTAGAAAATTTTGAAGAGTTAAAAGATGCTTTCGATAAAGTTAAAAGCAAAAACAAGGTTTTAAGTTCTCATGCTTTTAACTTAAATGACAAGGTCAAGGTTTTAGAAACCGAGAATGAATCGTTGAAAACTAAAAACAACGATCTTGTCATTTCCATTGAAAAACTTAATTTAACAATTTCAAAGTTTTCTAAAGGTAAAACCGTTTTAGATAACATTTTGAGTTGTCAAAAAGATGTCAATGATAAGAGCGGTATAGGTTTTGATCGCATTGGCTCTACTTCTAACAAACCCCGCTTCGTTAAAGCCTCTAACATTTCTAAAACTCCTACTCCGCCTGTACAAGAGGTTGTATTTACTAAAGGGAGTGCTTCCAAGATTTTCCAAAAATCTTTTAATGATAGGAAAGGTATAGGTTTTAAAACCAAAATGGATACTCCGAAAAACCTTTCTAGAACTTCGTATAACTCTCGTTATACTAAAAAATCTAGGCATTGCATTCATTGTGGTAGAAGTGAGCATAATTCTTCTAAATGCCCAAATCGCTTTCATGTTAGTAGAAGCGATTTGAAATGGGTAGTAAAGACCCGAGCCACTAACATTGTCGGACCCAAAAGAAATTGCGTACCAAAGGACAAATCTTGTGTTGTAGGTATCTCCATCCAAAAGGAGAAAATCAACAAGTGGTTGGCAACACCGGCAAAAGCCGTGGAAGTCCCTAAGATCGACTCCACCATCAAGAAGGAAGTGCCATTAATTGACAAAGGTGGAAGGCATACCAACAAATGGTACCACCTATTTGGACTTGGCAACGCTCAATGCAAATGCCATTAGCGAGCGGACTCGACCTCACATCACATATGCGGTATACTCTACTCTTTGATATTTACATATATGTGATTAGGTCGGGTATATGCATCATATTTACATTTTTCATATCTTGGTTTTTCTTTAAAAACCCTTCACATAACCCCATAATTTTTTTTTATTGCATTTTGATAATGCCAAAGGGGGAGAAAAATGATATATTTGGTGTAATGCGTTTTGTTAAAATGGAGGAGATATTTTTCTTGTAAAATCATCATTAGTTTGTCATAATCAAAATGGGGGAGATTGTTGAACCATGGGGTTCAATAATTGATTTTGATTATAACTTTGATTATGTTTTTAATGATTTTACGATTTCTCTATTTCGATGATATAATGCTTGTTTTTTCCAAAAAGAGAATTTGTAAATTGCAGAACGCCAGAAAGATAGAGCTCGGAAAAACGAAGTCACAGGTTCAAACGGAACCAGAATCGGAGCTAAAACGAAGAAGTTATGAGCATTCGAAGATTTACGGGACCAGGATTACAGTCGACCGATCGACTGGACAAAAACGACCGATCGTTTTTGATCCAATTTCTTCCAGTGAGTCCAGTATAAAAACGACCGATCGTTTTCAGAAAATGACCGATCGTTTTCTGTAAAACGACCGATCGACTGTAGAAAACGACCGATCGTTTTCTACAGTTTTCGAAAACAGCTTTTCAGCTTATTCTGGAAAAGAGCTGTTATTTCTTCAACGGTCATAACCCAGAAAAACAGACTTTGCTGTTATATAAACCACCCCAATCCCTCTCCTAAATTACCAATTACAATATCTATTAACATCCTTCAACCTATCTCATAAAAACCCAAAAATCACCATTTTTGGTGAATATATTCGAGAAAGAGGGAAATCAAAGAAAAGGAGATTCAAGCTCGATCATCATCAACAACTCACCAATTAGCTTTTTAAGAAGCAATTAGAATCGTGAGCGAAGTTACATTTTTGTAACTAAATTTGTATCGAGTGTTTTATAAACTCAATTGTGAGCGAGTGAACGGGTAGAGGCTTTGTAAGCAAGTGAAGCTTAAAAGCTCTAGGTTTTTCATTTGGGTACTCATAGATTGAGGGGGAGTCGTTGACTCATTAGACGTGTACGCTTGCACTTGTATCAAGAGTTAAGAACCTCGGGTAGAGGGTGAGCCAATCGATTGATTGAGCTCGATAGGAATTGTAAAATTCGGGAAGATTATTTTTAGTGAAATACTCGGTAGTACCGAGGAGAGGACGTAGGCCGTTTGCCGAACCTCTATAAATCACGGTGTCATTTTCCTTTCCCTTACTTTTACTTTACGCAACTTATTTTATTGCTTATTTTCTTGTTTGCGTTAAGTAATTCTAGCAATTCTTTAACTCTTGTCATAACGCTTAAGCTTAGAATTGCATTAGTTGGGTGGTTAGTTGCTTAGAATTTTAATTAGGCGAAAAGCGCCAAAACCTTATTCACCCCCCCCCTCTAAGGTTAGCCGCACGCGGGCCAACATATTCTACCACTGCGTACGTTAAACGATCTTGGAATTCTAACCAACGAATTATCACAAAGTCGTCTCATGATCCAGGGCTTTAATCAAGAAGGACAAAGGGCCGTTGGAAAAATCCACTTAAAGCTTGTGATAGATGAAATGGTGTCAAGCGCATTGTTTCACGTCCTTAATGCGAAAACTTCTTATACTATGCTTTTAGGACGACCATGGATTCACGAAAATGGAGTTGTCCCGTCTACACTTCATCAATGTTTCAAATATTGTAAGGACAATGTGGTGAAGAGGGTCATAGCTGATGATAATCCATTCAACGGAGTGGAATCATATTTCGCAGACGCTAAGTTCTACATGGATAAAGGAAAAGAAGTAGAACCATTTGTATCTGCTCCCTCTCTAGGTCCTATTAAAGAAAATGAAAAGATCGACAAAAGAAAGAAGACTGGAGTAGATGTTACAAAAGGCAAAACAGGGACTAAGCTCTCGTCTCAAACTATTAAGTCGTTAAGTGCTGATAGTCACAAGGGTGGCGACTTAACTTTTCCTATAACATCAATCAAGCAAGTTGGGGTACTTAAAGGATTTGTTAGACCAACACATGGCCCATTAACTGAGCATGGAGATTCATCAAAAGAAGTTTTTAGCCCAAAAGCATACAAAATGCTCGCAAATGCAGGTTATACATCGAAGGAATCAAGCCCCCTTGGAAAACTTACTCTGACAGTAATGGGGGAAGAATGTTACGGCCTTAACCAAACTCAGTGCATGTTGAAACAAAAAGGCTACATAGTAAAAGGATCTCGTGCAGGGATTGGGTACAAGCCGCCTCAACCAGCAAAAATAATCGTAAGAAAATCAAGCAACTGTTATATCACGTTTGAAGAAGAAGACTCAACACCAAAATGTGAATCTTGTGGCTCAAATGATTTAGAACCTCGTCGGCAATTATGGGTGGGAGAGCCCATTGTCCAACGGCCTCACTCATCTCGAACTATACCCCAAAGTTTTGAAAGGTTAACCATAAGGGGAGGCCCAATGCTCATAGAGTCAACAAGCAAAAGAGAACCTTTACTCGAAATATTGCTGAGAAGAAGAAGGTCGGTATTCGAACGTTTAGGCGCGACCAAAAGAGCTTCAGTATTTCAAAGGTTAGCGAAGAGAAAATCAGTTTTTAAGCGCCTGGGGGCATCTGAAAGGAAAACATGTTTTGCTCAAATGCGCCGTAAAAGAACAGTGAAGTCTGTAGAGGGTAATAACATCTTGCAACTAGAAAAATTGGAAATTGCGGAATCCTACCACATCACTCTTATGGATGACGAGGAACAAGTTGAAAGAGATATAGCAGAGGCACCAGAAGAACTTGAAGAGGGCGTCCAATCCACTCTGGATGAGTTAGAAGAAGTAAATCTTGGCACAGTGGATGATCCGCGACCAACATACTTAAGTTCACTTTTAACCGATAAAGATAAAGAGGGCTACATCAAGTTGCTTAAGGAATTCAAGGATGTTTTCGCTTGGAGTTATGAAGAAATGCCAGGGCTGGACCCAAAAATAGCAGTCCAACACCTAGCGGTAAAACATGGAGCACGACCAGTTAAGCAAGCTCAAATTGAGTTGGAAGTTAACAAGCTCATTGAGGCAGGGTTCATCAGAGAAGTCAAATATCCGACATGGATCTCAAGCATAGTTCCTGTAAAGAAAAAGAATGGCCAGATTCGAGTATGCGTTGACTTTCGAGATCTCAACAATGCATGTCCTAAAGATGAGTTTCCGCTACCCATAACCAAACTCATGGTTGATGCTACAACTGGGCATGAAAATTTGTCATTCATGGATGGATCGTCTGGGTATAATCAAATCCACATGGATCCCCGAGATGAAGAGATGACCGCCTTTCGCACGCCTAAAGGTATCTACTGTTACAAGGTGATGCCATTTGGATTAAGGAATGCTGGCGCGACTTACCAAAGAGCAATGCAAAGTATCTTCGATGACATGCTCCACAAGAACATTGAGTGCTATGTAGACGACATCGTTGTAAATACCAAAAACCACCATCAACACCTCAAAGACCTGGAGGCGGTTTTCAAACGATTACGACGCTTTCAGCTCAAGATGAATCCGCTTAAATGTGCCTTCGGGATCACATCGGGAAAATTCCTCGGATTTATCGTTCGCCATCGAGGAATCGAAATCGACAAATCCAAAATCGAGGCCATCATGAAGGTACAAGCCCCAAGAAATATTCACGAGCTAAGAAGCCTACAAGGAAAACTAGCGTATATTCGACGATTCATCTCAAACCTGGCAGGTCGTTGCCAACCTTTCAGTCAACTCATGAAAAAGGGGACCCCATTTGAATGGAATGAATCATGTGATAATGCTCTTGACGCAATCAAGTCTTACCTAGTAAAACCCCCTGTATTAGGAGCTCCAATTCTTGGAAAGCCTTTACTTCTATACCTTGCGGCACAAGAGCGGTCCATTGGAGATCTATTAGCCCAAGAAAATGACGTCGGAAAAGAGAATGCTTTGTATTATCTTAGTAGAACAATGACTTCGTGCGAATTGAATTATACGTCAATCGAGAAAATGTGTTTGGCCTTGGTTTTTGCTATAAAGAAGTTAAGGCATTATTTCCAGGCCCATACAATTCGACTTATATCTAAAGCAAATCCGGTCAAGTACGTTATGTCTAAACCAGTGTGGTCATACCGCCTAGCTAGATGGGCACTTCTCTTTCAAGAATTTGAAATATTCTACGTTTCTCAAAAGGCTGTCAAGGGTCAAGTTCTTGTAGATTTCCTTGTTGACCACCCAATGCCAGCTGAATGGGAGCTATTCGAAGACCTACCCGATGAAGATGTAATGTGTATAGAGGTTCAGCCGCCCTGGTCAATGTATTTTGATGGGGCTGCAAACAGCGAAGGCGCCAGTGCAGGGGTCGTGTTCCTAAGTCCGGAGGGAGATGTTTTTCCCTATGCTTTCACTCTCACACAGAAATGCTCAAACAATATGGCAGAGTATCAAGCTCTCATATTAGGATTAGAGATGGCGCTAAATGCAAAACACCAGCATATTAGGGTGTATGGAGATTCCAAGTTGATCATAAATCAAGTTCTAAATGAATATGAGGTCAAGAAGGTAGAATTGATACCATACCAAGGCTATGC
Source organism: Primula vulgaris (assembly GCA_963920805.1). Lineage (NCBI taxonomy): Eukaryota > Viridiplantae > Streptophyta > Magnoliopsida > Ericales > Primulaceae > Primula > Primula vulgaris. The sequence goes on along the minus strand of OY987217.1, from coordinate 13,504,995 downwards.
CGTGAATCTCATTTCGTGGCTTGGAGATGTTACATTAGACCATGTTCCAAGAAAAGAGAACAAACAAGCTGATGCATTGGCAAAATTGGCGTCCAACATTGCCCTGCCGGACAAACGCATGAGCGTTCCAATATGTAGAAGATGGGTAATCCCTCCACAATTAGAAGATGAAGAAAGAATTCCATAAAATAATGATGAGACTGTAGAGGAAGTTACAGCTGTTTTGGTCATTGAGATTGAAGAAGAAGACTAGAGGCAGTCACTTATCGATTACTTACAACATGGAAAGTTACCCGACGATCGACATAGGAAGATAGATGTAAGACAACGCGCTGCAAGGTTCGTCTATTATAAAAATACGCTCTATCGACGATCTTTTGAAGGGGTGTTTTTACGCTGCCTTAGTGGAGAAGAGGCAAAGCAAGCGATGGAAGAAGCACATTCCGGAGTATGTGGTGCTCACCAAACTGGTCCAAAACTTCATTTTCGAATTAAAAGAATGGGGTACTACTGGCCCAGCATGGTTAAAGATTGTATCAATTTTGCCAAAAGGTGTCAACCTTGCCAATTTCATGCTAATTTTATCCACCAACCACATGAACCTTTACACCCTACGGTCGCATCTTGGCCTTTTGAAGCTTGGGGATTAGATGCGATAGGGCCTCTGCCAAAGTCATCTGGAGGTCATTTTTACATTTTAGCAGCTACAGATTATTTCTCCAAATGGGCTGAAGTTGTGCCTTTGAAAGCTGTGAAGAAAGATACGGTGGTGGATTTCATCAAATCAAATATCATTTTTAGGTATGGAGTGCCACGCTACATCATTAACGATAACGGAACTCCCTTTTACAACAAATTGGTGACAAGTCTGTGCGAGAAATTCGGCTTCAAGCAACATAACTCTTCCATGTATAACGCACCAGCTAATGGGCTTGCCGAAGCTTTTAATAAGACACTTGGGAATCTGTTGAAGAAGGTCGTGGCTAAGTCCAAGCGAGATTGGCACGAGAGAATCAAGGAAGCTCTTTGGGCATATCGGACGACGTATCGAATATCAACTCAAGTCACCCCATATTCTTTGGTGTACGGTGTGGAAGCTGTCTTGCCCCTAGAAATGCAAATTCCATCACTAAGGATTGCCCTCCAAGAAGGATTAACACTAGAAGATAATACCCGCCTTCGTCTCGAAGAACTCGAATCACTGGACTAAAAAAGGCTTGAAGCGCAACAAAGGTTGGAATGTTATCAAGCTCGTATGTCAAAATCGTTCAACAAAAGGGTCAAGCAAAGGTCCTTCCAAAAAGAAGACTTGGTGCTCACAGTAAGAAGACCCATCATCATGACACGCCGAATGGGAATTAAATTCGTCTCCAAATGGGATGGTCCGCACACGGTAATCGAAGTTTATTCAAATGGTGCATACAAGTTACGCTCTCAAGATGGATTAGAAATTGGGCCTATTAACAGAAAGTTCCTAAAGCGCTACTACTCTTGAATAAATCGAAGACAATCCTTGATGCAAGAGTATAAAGTGCATGTTACTCATCGCCCACATGAGTATAAATTGTGTGGCAACAAAATGAACTACGTTTGGCTTGATTCTTCACGGGTACGTAGGCAATTTGAGACTTGTCTCAAGTTCAGTCATAACTAAAAAAAAAAAACTTGAACTACGTTTGGCTTGATCCCTTCGGGGTACGTAGGCATCTTGAGATTTATTTCAAGATCAGTCATAAATAAACAAAAAAAAATATAAACACTTTACAAGTTGAAAACGAAACTGCCAAAATAAAGAGTACAAGAAAATTCGAGAAAAGAAATAGACAGCACATTCCGTTTCAAAGGATATACAAGCAACCAAGATGGAAAAGAAAGAGAACTGCATTTTTATTAAGTCGAGAATTATTTAATTACAAGGAACTCGTACTATAGATCTTGAAAGCTGAAAATAATAAAAATGACTGAAAACAAAGTGACTAAGTAAAAGGCCTAATGATCTTCAACTCTTCAAGCTCGTCTGCTACAATGTTTTGAATCTTCTCAAAATCACTCTTGGCCTTGTCACTCTCTGCACAGTGGTTCTTGAGCTCTAACACCTCCAAACTAAGGGAATCTTTTGTTGCAGCTACCTCGTGCATCTTTCTGTTTTCTTCAATCATCCATGCCTCCACTTTATCTCTTTCATCACTTAAACACTTTATCTTTGCATCAATAAGGTCAATCTTCTTTTGAAAGTCAACAATGTTAGCCTTGTGTCGAACCTCTTCATCATCGATGGTACCTAACACATGAGATTTCTCGTTGAACAACCTCTGCGGTGAGTCAGTAACATTCATTTCTGCATAGAATGATCTTTTCTGGTCAAACTCGCGTACTTTCGCAAAGAAATTAGAAATCATATCCTTCAAATGAGACAAATCAGTAGTGGTTCTGCCCTCCATTAAACTCATTGTCTTGATGCTCGATTCTTCACATGAACTAAGATTGCTTATGTCACATTCCGTCAAGTTTCGAAGAAGTGTTTTCCATAAACTGGAGACATACTTTTGGTTTAGAAGCAAAAGTTCATCCTCATACTTACTTTCGGAAATGTTGGAACGATCCTGGGGATAAGAAGAGCTCTTGCCTAAATCATCAACTTGAATGAGAGGCTTATTGGAGCATGCACCAACAACTTGTAATGATTTTCTTTTACCACCATCCGCTTCATCTGACTCAGAGATAAAGTATACCTCACTTCCGAAAGAAACTCTTTCTCCTTCAAGTGCAAAATTTAGATAGTCAAATGTCTTATTTATCGAAAGATGATTTGTGTCACCTTCGGCAACTCCATGCTCTCCGCCACCAAATAAATAAGTCGCAATCTGTAATGAATATGTATACAATCATATTACACAACAAAGATCGAAGAAGAAGAAAAAAAGGAGGGATCGCGAATACCTGATTAATATCCGTCACCGCCCCATCAAAGAATGCCTCGTTAGGTGCACTCACATTGGAAGGATCAACTGTCAGATTTGAGGTTGAAGCTTTGTTCTTTTTTGCGAATAGGAGGATGATCACTACCACTTGCACAATCTTCGAATTTAGTAGGAGAAGAATGACGTTTCTTTGAGTCAGCTGTATACGGACACCTTTCAGACCTTTGGGAGTTGGAGCCCTTTTCAGTACTAATTTTTGGCGGTGGCGACTCAACTTGTTTCTACTGAATAGAAGGATTAGTAGGAGAAGCAATAACATCATGAACACTCTCCACCAAAAGTTGTTGCCCCTCGATAAGGTGTTGACCATGGACCTTTTCCCACCACGTATTGAAATTTTGAGTACTGTGCAGACTAAAGTTCCTCGGTAATGAAGGGATCCTCGCGTTCGTACCAGGATACTCATGAATACTCAAAAGCCAATGTTTAATTCCCCCCTCAAGAGTAGACGAACGTATATCCCTCTCTCTAGAATCGCGAGGTGTTCTCTGCTTAAAACCAAACTGTCGACAAAACCTATGCGGATTGTAAGGCTCCAGGATAAACTCGTCCTTCCAACGAAGACTTAAAACACATGGTCGAATTGAGGCAAAGCGGCTACGTTTCTCAATATCAGCTGACCTCCTTATAGGCGCGAGTGTCTGAGTTTCTTTTTGAACAAATGAGGCAGCATTCCAATAAATTGACTCACCGGAATGGATCTTCACCCTAGCCTCTCTCTCATCAAAATATTTGGCACCATTATCTCCCGAGAACTCGAACATTTTTGGATCACCAGCAAGCATCTTCTGGCGACGATGTGTTCCGAAATAGTTACCCATCCAAGTCGAAAGATAGTGCTGGAGAAAACAAGATGATGAGGAGCATGGGGTTGATGATTCGGAAATAGTATTTAGACCCCTGTAGATACTCACCAACACTGGATAGGCAAGATTTACCACATGACCAGAAGACATAAGACATGCAGGTTTAAATGTGCTAGGACGAATTGTCGCAACAGCACCAGACAGAAGCACAAATGTACAAAGTCAACATGATAGGAAGGCAGCGAGGTACACTTTAGAGTACAAATTAATAGGTATTTTGAGGCTAGCGAAGACATCCTTGATTTCCGGCGACCAATTATCAACCTCATTGACACTACCACTCGAACTTCCGGTATGTGTTAGAGGGACAAACTTCTTCTTTGTTTGAGAAACGCTACTTTTGTCGTATTGGCTTCCTTTGAACCAATACTTCACCCATGCAGCAGGAGTAACACCATTTCTCCTCTCGGTGGCAGCAAGCCTATGAAAAGCGGAGAGCAAATATTTTCTTCCAACTCTCTAGGATGATCAGTTGTTTGGCTTCGCCAACATGTTGAAGGTCGAACTTCGTCATGATACTTACTAAACCTGTGACACGCAAAGAGAAGAATGTGAGTGTACAAAAAGAAGTGTTAATAAAATGGTTTTAAAATAAAGCTAATAACATTCTGTTCGGTTTAAATTAGGGAAAAAAAAACGATAACTTTCTGTTTTCAACTTTTAATACTCTAAAAAAAAAACTGAAGTTTGTTCCTCATTTGTTTTGAAAACGTCTAAAGAACAGGGGGCAACTTTCTATTAGCATTAAAAAAAAGGAAAGTGTAGTAATTGTTTTAAAAAAAAACAAAAACAAAGCACACACATTCTCTTTTGCCATCTTACTGCATGTCTTTAACACAAAACAAACAAAAATTATTAAACAAAATCTATCCCTCAAGCTTATCATTAAAATAAGAAAACTGGTTTTAAAAGAAGAGAAAGTTACAACCTGGTTTAAAACTATCTGGTTATAAAAGATAAAAACAAGAAATGGAGACAAGTAAATTAAAAAGGCACACCACATATCACCATTGACAAAAGCCATATAACATACTGTATGGTTCTTTTTGTTTAAAAAGAAAAAAAAAATGAAAGTGAAATGTAAGATACAAGCAGTATATATTTAGGAATAAAAAGAAGAATAAATTAACAAAAAGTGTGTGAAGAAATATAAGTGTTAACCTCTTTGGAAAATAAGGCAGTGGATAGTGATGTACTAGTAAATAAAATATGAAAAAATGATCTACTATTTATAGTGTTAGAAATCCATATCATTACTTAGTACGTTTAGGAGTTATAAATTCCAATAGTTGCTAAGTTAATGGCTACTCATTTATTTACACGGTTACAAGAATTTGAAGGCCATGATTTTAAATTTAATGACCATGGGTTTTAAATGTATTCAATCATAATATGAACAAATGTTACAGTAGACTTGTTTTAAAAAAAATCATGCTTGAGGTTTTGAAACTTTAGACCACTTAAAATATTAAATTAAAAGGAGCAAATTTTATCCACGAGTTTGACATTTAATTATTCTTAAAAAAAATTGGTTACATGTTTTGACCCTAAAATTACAAGTTTTCTGAAAGACATATAGCTTGTCAATAACATATCTAAGTGGTTAAAAATTCTGTAATGTCTAATCAAAAGTTTTGGATTTTGAGCTTTTAATGATGAATTTATGTTCAAATGGTTACAATTCTCACAAGAAGATAAACGTGGGGTTGTAAAAATAGCTCTTTATTGAGGAATTGAATGTCATGATGGCAGAAGGCTTGAATACAAAGACACATTGTATACTCGCCCGTTAAAAAAAATCCTACTAAATTTCAAGCATTTGAAAATTTAAAGTTTTATTTCTTTTATAAAACAACTTCTTCCGTTTTAAAATTAAAAAGTTCGAGACACGTTCACTCAAAAAGAAAATTTTCTCATAAACAAGTCTCGAATGGGGCATTTGTAGACACGCAAATTTTTCGGCAAATAAAAATATGCCACGTGTCTCCTATAAAATAAAATATTCTAAATTATATATTAGTATTTTCAAAATCAAATGAATATTATCTTGTGGTTTCAATTATAAAAGCAATAAATGTCATTTTCTTTGACTATATTTTAATTTTTCTCGCAAACAATGAAAATGCTTCTATTTTAGTACTTGTTTGTTTAAAATTACAAAGAAATGGTAAGCGAAAGAATGATTACATTTAATTATGGACCATTTTGTTACTAAACTCAAACTACAAGACCATTTTGATTCTAAACACAAATTACAGGACCATTTTGATACTAAACACAAACTATAAGATCATTTTGATCCTAAACACAAACTACAAGACCATTTTGATCCTAAACACAAACTAAAAGACCATTTTGATCCTAAACTCAAACTACAAGACCATTTTGATCCTAAACACAAACTATGAGGGGGCGATATCGCGATAAAGACCACACAAACTACTATAAATAGATGGCCAACCCAAGCCTAAAAAGAAAAATAAAAGGTTGAAGGCAAAAGGTGAAGCCAAATCCAAGAGAGAGAAGCTCTACCGAAGTCAAGCCATCAACCAGCGAAGCATTCGAAGATCTTCATCAAGGCCGAAGAACTTCAAGCAAGCTCATCAACAAATCCAAGACAAATCCACCATTTGATCCGCAAGAAGCTCCAAAGGCCGCGAATTAAGTGTTTTTCAGGACCAAGCATTCGAAAATCTTCATCAAGACCGAAGAACTTCAAGCAAGCTCATCAACAAATCCAAGACAAATCCACCATTTGATCCGTAAGAAGCTCCAAAGGCCGGGAATTAAGTGTTTTTCAAGGCCAAGCATTCGAAAATCTTCATCAAGCCCAAAGAACTTCAAGCAAGCTCATCAGCAAATCCAAGACAAATCCACCATTTGATCCGCAAGAAGCTCCAAAGGCAGCGAATTAAGTGTTTTTCAAGACCAAGAATTCGAATATCTTCATCAAGTCCAAAGAACTTCAAGGAAGCTCGTCAACAAATTCAAGAAAGATCCTCATTTGATCCTCGAAAACACTTCAAAACCACAAATCAAGCGTTTTCCAAGATCAAACTCACAAAGAAGTACAAGTCAAGATCAAGCTCAAAGCTCAAGTAAATCAACAACTCAATCCTCACCAAACTATTGGAGCCAATAAGAACTCATTTGTGAATAGATTAATCAAAGGATTTCTATTTTCTTTATTTTAGAAAATATTCAGAGATTGTACCCGCAAAATATTAAATAAATAAATTATTTTGCTTTCTCCATTTATTTTCTGTCTTGGTATATTAGATAGGAAAATTTGTGGGAAACAGATGCTATTACTTTGTATTTTAAGTATGTTTAAATAAATTTTATGCGGTTGCTCTAAGATACTACCTCGTTGCTCTAAGATGCTACCTCGTTTTTCTCCTTTTTCATCATATTTTTTTAAAGATATAGGAGAAAAATAGGATAGGTTTTCAGTGAAATAAAAATGTAAAGGTATTGCTATATTAAGAGATAAGTACGTGGAGTTATTTGAGGGGAGTGGTTCTTTATATTGAACTTTAGGATATTAAGTAAAGGGTATCATGGTAATCGCAAGTTTAAATTGTTGTAATCTTAAACAAGAATCAGTTTTTTGTGTTTTCCTACATTAAGATAATAGAATCGTACTAAACATTATTTTCCCCAATTTTTTAACTATCGAGTTAAATTGACGAGTTTAATGAAAGAATAAAAGAATAAAAAAAGCTTGGAGCAATAACTATATATTATGGGACTGAAAGTGTATTGTCAATAGGAAACACTGTGACACTAAAATGACCTAAGTCTTTAACTAGAAGTAAAGACAGAGATTTAAAACCTAAGATTAAAGATGCTGCGGATATCCTTCATAATGACCAAGAGAATTTAAATAAAGGATAAGCTAATTATTCCATTAATACTGTTAATTTTGTGTAGAAAACAACTTCCTTAATACAATGGCGAAGAATGTACGGTCAAGAAAAAAATGGAGTTAATTGGCTTGGGAAGGGAGATCAAAATACTTCATATTTCTTTAAATGTAATAAGCACAGAAACAACAGAAAGTGCATTAATTCTTTTAGTACAAGAAGTTTCTAATGGATAAGAAAACCAGAAATATTACTTTAAAATGGATTGACTCAAAACTTTTGGTTCTATTAATTGACATTTCACAATGGGTGTTTTATACTTAATGAGTTTGCCTCTTACCATTAGAAATTGGGATCAATTCTCGCTTCTCCATTGCTTCATGCTCCATCATGATCAATGGGGTTATGGAGGGATTGTATCAAGGTGCTAAATGAATCAGACTAGATAATTCTCTTTCCCTTTATATTTTTTTTTATCATTTGTATGAATGTTTTCTCATTCATGCTTGGAAAATTGTGCAATATGTTAGGAACTTCAATTTTTTTGATAAGTTTAGGAACATTAGACTTGCTCACTTATATCATGTTCTTCTCTTCTCTAATGGTGTTACTATTTCAGTCAAAATATTAAGAATACTTTCGACTTATTCTGTTCATTTTTTCGGTCTAAACCCTAACCCTAGCAAAAGGAGCATTTTTAAATGTGCAGTTGGTGGCATTTTCAAAATATCACAACGGCGCTATATACAGTGATGAGTTTGTTTACACAATTTAGGTTAAAGTTAATTCTTTAACTAGCATCCTCTCTTAATGTTTAGAGAATCCAACTGAATGTGTATTGGGGTTTTCATTTAATTAATGGAGAATTTTCATTGCAATGTAAACTCTAAATAGTCATTCTAGGATTGCTTGGGATGATATTGCCAAACTTATCAAAGAGGTTGTTTATGTTTCAAAGGAAAATAAAGACTGGAATATTATTTGAATATAAAAATTGTCAACACTTTCATAAGCATATAAAAAAGATGCAAAAAAAGAAACTAAGGATTCAATTCTGAAACCGAACATGTGATGGGCTAATAAAAGATAGAGATTTTACATTATATAATACAGTATATATCTACAAAGGAGTTTAAAAATATGGCCATGTGAAATAAACCCACAGATTAAAACATAATAAAAAAATATTGCATTTATTCAATTTTGCTTAAACTGAGAATTAGGATGAGATTTGGTGCAATACATTGGTTTTTGAATAGTTTGACTTCAAGAATTACACAGAGGGATTTAGACGTGAGATAAAGAAGAGGAGGTATGGGAAAAAAAAGAAAAGATTGGAAGTGTTTTTTTTTATTACTTGATTCAATCTCAACCATTAAAAATAATAGACAACGGAGAGATATGATTACTGTGTAAAAATAGCATGTAAACTTATGTGTCGATATACTCGCGATATCCAGGTTTTTAACAATTTTGTACCTTGTATTTTTGCTTGTTTCTAGATTACTACCTTAGATGGTTAGTTTTCCAATTAGTACCCTATATCATTATATTTTTAATATATATTTTGAACTTTTCATCCAATTATGGATGGAAATTAAACAACTGTCTTATACCGGTTTTCCATCCATATTATATATGTTGGTTTTCCATCCATCATTGGATGAAAAGTTGAAAATGTAAACAAAACACAAATATACGGTACAAAATTGAAAAAAATATAAAAGGGCTAATTAACAAGAAAACACAACAATACAGGACACAAACCCCAATTAACCTAACAATATCCTTAGAGTTACAAATTTTAGTCATAATGAAAAAGCTAGTTCTATTATTAGAAATGGCAGATGGAAAACACCCCAGTGTAACAATAACTTCTTGATTGATATATAGTTTAATAAAACTCATCCCTTGATAAATCATAACCTGCCTAATATGATTAATTGAACTATTTAGATATGATAAAACTTTGGTGTCAAAAGGTTTATGGAATCATGTTAAACTCAAGATTAACAAGATGAATCAGTACAAGATTGTATGGGCCAAGAGTCACATTCGTAAATTTACTACAATCATGTGGCATTCTATTCTTGTAAAACACATCATCTTCATTGGTTCGTCGTCTAACCATCCATCCGTTTCGTCTTCCCAGTCCTCTGGCTTCGCTAGTAGATATCTGTCCTAACTCATTGTCCTAAAGCTAGTTCTATTACGGTTTCGGGAAAAGGGGAAAAAGGTGCGGAGGGAGAAAGAGAGAGAAGGATAAATAGGGGGGAGAGCGACGACGACATCCATACCAACGCAACACCAATGTTGTGCCGCTAGAGATATAGTGGTGACATGCATGGGGTTTGGGCAAAGTAATTGATTGAGGAGAAAGTGAGAAGAGGAGATAGAAGGATGAAAGGAGGAAGACGGAGGCGGTGGCGTTGATTTGGGGGCGGCGAGAGAGTAAGTAATTGTTAAAAGTAAAACAAATGATTTAAACCCCCCTTTGTATCTATCAGAAAGACTTTAAATGTAACAACTCGACCCCATGGGCCGAACCGTCACACCCGTATTAACAATATTGTCCGCTTTTATACAACTTTCCAGGAATGTCCCCATCCTGTTACTACTTCAAGTTAAGTACGCTTAACTGTGGAGTTCGGTCCTCAATTTTGTGCCACACGGCTTTAAAATGGCTTGTTAATAGAAAATGAATCTTTAAACTCATATACCGCACGACTACTCTCAGATCTGGGCGATGTCGGACTGACGAACAACACTCCACACCATAGACTTCCCTCCGAAAATCTGGGTCATCACAATCTCCCTCTTTAGGCATGCCATCCTTCAGAGGCCCAGACACTCGTACAAGTCCCGATATTTCTGGCCAGATAGAGACTCTGATACCATCTATAACGACCCAACCCCACGGGCCGAACCGTCACGTCCGTATCAACAATATTGTCCGTTTTGGCACACAACTTCCGAGGGGGTCATCCATCCTGGTACTACTCCAATTTAAGCACGCTTAACTGTGAAGTTCCGTCCTTGTTTTTATGCCGCACGACTTTAAAAGATCTTGTTCATAAGAAATGGATCTTTAAGCTCATACTCCCTCTGTTCCTAATTAATTGTTCTCTACGAAATTACGTGTAATTTTGACCGGCTTATAACATGTATCAAAATTATCGAAATAAAAATTTTCAAACCTAAATCATATAATTTAATGTTTAAACTATATGATCAACTTTTGAAAATTTTCATTCCGACAATTTTAATATAAGTTATTGACCGGTCAAAATTATACGTAGTTTCGAAATGGACAATTAATTGGGAACGGATGTAGTATATCATATGGGTATTTTCAGATCTGGGCGATGTCGGATTGACGCACAACACTCCGCACCACAGACTTCCCTCCGAAAATCTGGGTCATCAAATTAAAACCAAAATACATTTACTAAAAGTAGTCATTTTCTTAATTATGTATTGTTTTGTATATGAGTGTGTTTGGTAACAGATTTTTTGCTTCAAAAATAGATTTTAAAATTTTGTTTTAAGAATCCATCGCAAAGCTGGATTTTAAAAATCTGAATTTTTAAAGTTTTTTCAGAATAAAAATCAGATTTTTAAAAGACGAATAATCTGACTTGTCTAACACACATAGATTTTTAAAATCCAAAAATCAAGTAAAAAAATATGTTGTCAAACGGACCCATAATATTATAATTCTTATTTATGTATACTTATGTAAAAAGATAAGTTGTGACTTAAAATGACCTAGTTGTGTCCTTTTTTATTTTTTAATATATATTTTTTTTCAATAAATTTCAATAAGAAAACTCCCTTTTACGCTTTTAGTTGCGCTTTTTGTGCGTTTTATCCTCGAAATAATGCTATTGTGTATTTGCTTTTTTCCCCTCTAAGCGCTATCATGCGCAATGTGTCGTGCTATTTTAAAGCCCTAATTTAGACATGTTTATATATGCAGTTAGAAAAAAATACATGCATCTTCCTCCCCACATAAATTAGTAGGAAATTTGTAACATGATTGCGCTTAAGAAAAATGAAGTGATATTTCATTTAAAAAAAAAAAGACCATGGAAGGTTAGTCCATCAACTTTTGATATTAAATATTTTTTGGGAAATGGAATACTTGCTTATTATTGAGGTCTTTAATAATTTTTAAGCTAAGCGTAATATATATAGATAACATTTGACGAATTCACGAGTGTTAGCTAGGTTTTCGAAACATGATTGCCGCAAGTGGCTTGGTCATGAAATTTTCTTAAATATTTAAAGTTAAAGAGTGAATTCAACCCCTTTTAAAAGGAAAATCTCAGTCTTCAAAAGGATAATAACGAATGCTAATGAATCTGCATAACATTGCAAAAATAAATAAATAAATTACGCTTTTATTTGGTTCATACTTTGTGCCAATATATAGTACTCATTAATTTAGTATCAAATATTAATATCTGGTATGTATGCATTTAGACACATTAGTCTTACTCATATTCATTGTCCTTTTGTTATTATTACTTTCTAGAACTAGAATTTTTTTAATTGCGTCATTAACCGCTAATTATGAAATTATTGAAACAATTAAAACCAATAACGGTGGTCTTAATAAGAAAGAAAATTGCATTTTTTTACATCCTTTTCAGGCGAAATTCAAATCCGATATAATGATATTAACATTAAATATTCAGTCACAAATTAATTCTTTGTTCAACCAAATACGTATTATGAAATCTTCCACATATAGATATCAATAATAATATTAACTTTATTTAAAATTTGATTATATATATATACTAGTATGTTGTTACGTCTTTGACACTTACTAAGGTTGCAAGTCAAGAAAAAATGGATAATAGTACTTCAGAGAGTGGGGTTCCCAAAATATTAGATAACACTAAACTTCCCACAAAATCTGAGATTGATTTAGAGTTGGCCTATATGAGGAGTATGACCGCCGAAGAGGCGGCTATTGCTGCTGCTCAAACAGTTACAGAAGCGGAAGTCCTTATTGCTGAAGCAATAGAGGCTGAGATATCAGCCCAAGATGCGGAAGCTCATGCAGAAGCTGCTCAAGCTTTTGCAAAACTTGTCATGGAGTTGTTGCATGAGAGAGGGAAATAAGCCATGGATGAACCCAAAAAAAAGAAAAAAATATGAAGATGATCCGGGATTGATGGTGAGATGTGCCATGTACATGGACGGCCACCAGAGTAGATTCAATAGTTAATTTTTTCTTGGTTGTGATATTTATAATTTATGTGTCTATCAACTTTTCTGTGATGTTTTTTTTCTTTTTCTTTCGGCAAGTAACAATTTTATTAAAAAGCAAATAACTGGAAATAAAATATGGGTCATCACAATAAAGATGGCTCCAGGGATATTATTCACTCAGTTTGAATAAAATAATAAACGAGGCTAACAAGTGCCTTTGGGTAGAGAAAAAATACTAATCACTGCGAATAAAATCTCTACGAAACGAGTACTAAAAGAAGTTTTACTTCCTTTTGGTTAACTTGTGAACTTGGGAAAGAAATAAGCTACCCTTAACCTTGAGTCAAAAAGTACATTACAAACAAACACAACCCAAACACGACATGTATGCTTACATCCAATTGCTTGAAACTACCAAATTTTGGTTGGAGCAACAAATTAGCAATGTGAGTGCTCTATTATCCAACGTTTCTCAGGAGCTAGATCAACTAAAAGTTTCTTACGAAATTCTGAAAAATAACTCTCAATTATGTAATGTTGTAATATATAAATTTGGTTACAATTTCGCTTATAGCTCGTGTTCATTGACAAAGTGGGTTTTGATCTTTTCCGAGGCGGTGTGTTTACAGAATTTGACTGGGTGTGTGCATGGATAGTGCACGTATAACGGTAGTATGCTACAAGTATACAACTTCTCTAAAATCTGTTTCTCTTTATATTCTCTCCCTAATTTGCTTTCAACCCACTCAGCTCATTTACTAATTTTCTCACTAAATTTTTACAAACACCCATCCTCTCTATTTGCAACTTTTCTCATTGCCATTCTCCTGATCATTGCTGCTAAAAAAAAACACACAACAATATAGTCACGTGCAGTCACGTTCCAAAGTTTCAGCGTATGAAAATTGACCAAAACTGGAAAAAAAAAATAAAAAGAAAGGTAAAAAAAATTAAGAAAAAAATGTATAACAAGATTTTTTTTTGAAGAAACGAATGTAGCACTACAAAAAAATACCCAAATAGCGACGGGATTAGTGACGGTATTTTTTGTTACGAGCTTATTAACGACGGTTTTTGTGACGGCTTTGTGACAGTTTAGTCAATTTGCGACAGATTTGTGACAACATTTTAAATTAGCGACAGGCTTGCGACAGCTTTTGACTCTCACTAAATCAAACATTATTTTGTAGTGTACACACGGTTAAATTTAAGAAACCAAAGTTAAAATAAAAGGTAAAATATGAAGATTTTAAGGTACAAAAATATAAAAATATGAAAAATATGAAAAATCCAAAATTATATTAAATACTCACGTTAACATATATCATATATCCACTTTGCATAGATATACACTAACAACCAAAAATATGTTACACAATTTCATTATAATCACTTGCATACAAACCCCTAAAAGTACTTGTAAAAATTTATTTGCACCCACTACTATAGTTTTTATAAAAACAGTTTTTATAAAAAAAGATTAGTTTAGTTTTTTAAAAGATGTGAATGTGTCAACATGCATGGTATGTTAGTGCCAATTGCAATTGTTTGTTACGTTTTTTTTAAGTAGTACTATTATAAGCACATAGAAAATCATAATATGTTATATAGTAAGACTATAATTTTGAAATTGGTTACCAAAAAATATATTTAATGGATTGTCAAAATACTTTATACATAAATTATTTTGAAAATCACTATTAAAAGATAAATTTTTTGAAAATTATGGGGTGGATGTTGGAACCCCTAGTCATATACGTGCTCCGCCTCTAAGGAAATGATAGAAGAGAGAGGACAACCAAAAACTGAGAAAGTTAAGTCAAAACAACATGTTGTCGGGTTTCGCCATATCTACATGGGTTTGTCGAGAGATTTAATGGGCCTGAGGACCGGATTTTAATGGAAATTGGACTGAGAGAATTTACTAAATATTATTTTTGATCTCAAGAAGAAATCACAAATTTACAAAGAGCAAATGAAAAATATGCAGACTCGAGGGAGCACCGACTTCTTCGACCATTTTGGCGTTAGAGGGCCTGTACCCGAGAGAATAAAAAAAAGGCTAGCTATGATAGTAATTGTTTATGCAATTGTGATAAAAATAGCCAATGGTCAGAATGTTATATCCCAAATATTCGAGCAGTGCTGTCCAAGTGTTATAGCGCCTTAGCGGTATTTTTTATTCCACCCCCAATTTTTTTCCCGCTTGCAAAATGTAGAAATTAAAAAAATAAAATAAACACTAATTAAAAAAAAATCAATTGAGATGATACAATTTTTTAAATTAATATATTAGAGAATATTCTAAATATATTTGTAAAAAAAACTTCCATTATTACTCCTCACAATCATTCTTTTTTTTTTTGGAAGTTTAGCATATCATTAAACCATAAAAAAGAGAAGAAGAGTCGCTCTTGGTTAGCACATTTTGCTACCTCAAGAAAAATGTGAAGAAATTATAATTACAATAATTACAAATGAATAATTAATAAAAAAAAAATTATCAATTGTTCACCAGTTAAACTGTCGGACTTGCCACAAGGCTCAATTGATAAAAGATTTTCATTATATGCGCAAAAAGGGGAATTAAATAGAAACATTGCTTCTATCAGTTTCTAAATGAGCACTATCAACAGTACTTCCTTGCATGTAGACCATCTCTGGGCTAACTTGCCCTTGTAAAGCTTATCTGGGCGGTATAGGCTTCCCAAAGTTTATAAAAAATAACTTGCTATCATTCTTTTTACTTCATTCCCAAAATGGTAGATTATACACGTTGGCTTGAAAGTACTCTCTTTTGGTATGAAGTTAGGGAGAATGAGCTTAGAGAGCTCTTGTCTCAAGTCTCTATAGAGTTGAATCAAATGAGAGAAAACTTTTCTAATCTGCAGAACCATAACCAAATGACTAAGGTTTTTTTTTTAGATGGGCTATTGGAGCAAAAGGGGCTTGAAAATCTACTTATGAGTTTGAGTCAAGAAATTGAGGATCAGAAGATCAACCAGTATCAGGGGAGCAATCTACCATTTCAACATGGAGATGTTGTTCTGTCTTTAGAACTACGAAAAGTTGATGAACCGATAGAGGGGAACAAGTATGAGGTGGGTTAAAGTAGTGGAGTAAACAAGGTTGATGTAGAAAAAAACCCAGATAAGAAGTAGCTAGTTAAAGGTCATAAGAAGAAGGACATTTTTACTATAAAAGATTTTAGTCCTCCTTCTTCTTTTGTTTAGCTAGGCTTGTCTGCTGCATGCATAAATAATGACATGCTTGTGTTCGTGTACTACTTAGAAACACACTGTTAAACACCACAAAAAGTTAAATTCGAAATTTTTATATATGTAACTATTCCTATTAATCATTGGAATATTTTTCATATTTTGGATTTTGGATTTAACCATAAAGAATAAAGTGTTGAGCATGCATCTTATATTAGTATTAACCTACCATGTCTTATTTCAATTCTTTCTCTCCCGATAAGATAGGTGGCTGTAGAAAAAATGAGCTTTCCCATAATAGAGTGTAAGTTGTTGCCTTTAAGGGTACTAGTGCATCAAACAGTCCAGTATTTTCAGGACTTCTCGTTTTCTCTTAACTCAGCTTTAAAAAGAGCTTGATCGATAAAAAACAGATGGTCTAGAGTCTCATCATTTTTCTTGCAACAAACACAAGAAGCATCAATATTAGAGTATCAGTTCTTCATTTTACTAAGAGTAGGTAACCTATCAAGAATGGCTTCCCACAGTTCATTCTTTTTTAATGGCTCCATAACCCACTCTTGTAAGTTATCTAAAAAAACTGAAATTACTAAATTAATAAAGAGTGTAGCTAATATGGTAGAGTGCTAGCACATCTGTGATTCCTGCATTGCAAAATCCAAGAGAGGGATGTTCATGATTAATCCTGATGGCGTGTTTTAGAAATGAAAATTTTCTATGTTGGTTTGGTTTCTTTATCTTTCACCGAGTATGTCAAGGGTAGTTCTTTTGTCTGCGTCTAGAAATGTTTATATTTACAGTGAGAAATAATAAATGCATCTTCCCCCTACAAAAATAAACCGGAAACTTGTAACATGATAGGGCTTAATAAGATAAATGAAGTTATACTTCATTAAAAAAAATCATGAAAGGTTAGAAAAAAAAAAGTCCGTCAGTATTTTATATGAAAAATTGTTGGAAAATTAAACACTTGCTCATGATGTTTTTTCTTTCTTAAGTGAAGTATAAAATATAGACAATTTTTTTTTTGATGAATTCATGAGTGTTAGGGTTTTAAAATGTGACACCGATTGAGAAGTGTCTTGATCACTAATTTTTATCATATATTTAAGTTAAAGAGTAAATTCAACCCCGTTATAAAAGAAGATCCAAGTCTTTAAAAGTAAGATAACGAATGTTAATGAATTCCGTAAAAATTTAAAATAAATAAATAAGTGATGCATGTATTTAGTTCATACTTTATGCTAATAATACTCTTTAACATAGTATCCAATACTAGTGTAAATTAACCTCGTATTGATGGCCCTAATCATTGTGTTAAAATTTTGTTAATTATGATATGGTAAATGTTATGAACAATAAGTTTCATGTCCATTCTGTTAAATCCCTAGACCAGATGATTTCCCTCCTCTCTAAAGTAGATAACCCTTTAGTTCAACCAATTTTAGACCAATATTATAGCAAATTGATGTTATTGAGACCATTAAAGTTTTTTTCCAATTTTAGTTCATTTTCCTCATCTTTAAAGTAGATAACCCTTTAGTGCAACTGATTTTAGACCAATATTTTGTGTTAATACCATTTATAAATGCATAGTCAAGCTCATTAGTAACATAATTATATATTGGTTAGATAAAATTATTATTAAAAACCAGTTTGCTTTTATGAAATGCAGGTGTATTAGTGATAATATTATTTTAGCCCAAGAAGTTTCTAATGGGCAAGGAAAAACTAGTACGTCGATTTACTCAAAACTTTTAGTTCTATTAATTGACATTTCATAGTGGATATTCTACACTTATTGTGTTTTCCTCCTTTCATTAGAAATTGGATCTATTTTTATCTCCACCACTTCAAACTATATCATCATCAATGGGGTTAGGGAAGGATTCACTAAAGGTGGTAAATGAATACAAGAGAATTCTCTTTCCACTTATATTTTTATCATTTGTATGAATGTTCTATCCTTCATGTTTGAAAAAAAAACTGCACTGGTAGGAACTTCATTTTTCATGTTAAGAGTATTACACTTACTTATGTTTAGAAACCTTCTTCTCTATCTGATGACTATATTATTTCACCCAAAACTATTAAGAATATTTTGGATTTACCCAAAAAAGTTCTAGTAATATCTAATAAAGATAAAAATGTCATCAGGTCTTCTGTAAGGACCTCAAAAAAGTTTTCCAATGAGTAAGATCATTTTTTGAAATGTTAGGGTTATTGCAAAGGCTACTACCTCTAGAAGAATTAAATATTTTTGTAAAAGATATAAGCTGCCTATTTTAGTCAGAGTCAATGGTAGAAAATTAGAAAGCTGAGCATTATAGAAGAAAATTTGGTTTTGATAAAGTGGAAGTTCATGTTGAGAACAAAATCTGGATCTTTTACTTTGAAAGGGTGAAACTCACTAAAATTAATGAGATGGATCAATGTATGCATTTTAAAATGGATAGTAATATTTTTAGTGAAAGCATGTATATGTCTATTATATATGCTAAATGCACTAAAGGTGAAAGAGTGGACATGTGAAACTTTATTCAACAATGTGGTAGAGTGGAGGCTTGGATTATGGGTGAGGATTTTAATATAGTTACTGAGGTAAAAGACAAATAAGGAGGTTTACCTATTGATGTAAATGCTGCAAATGACTATTTGAACTGTATGGATGCTAGCGGTTTCACTGACTTGACTTTTGAAGGCTCTAGATTTAACTCGTGGAATAAAATAGATGGTGTATATATCACTTTTGAAAGAATTGATAAGTATATGTGAATGCAACTATGAGGGAATTATTTATTCAAATTTCTCTAAAACATCTAAATAGAAGATCTCTTTTACTACAGTTCGGAACAATTCTCCAAAAAGATTTATTTTTCAAAAATTTTGGGTTAAACACAAGGATTTTGAAGAAATCATTCAGTCTATTTGGGTGCATAATAAGGGATGAAATGCTATTTACAACTTAAGTGTTAATCGGAAAAAGGTTAGGGTTTAACAAGTGTGGAATAGAGATACATTTGGTGATATTTTTCAAAGTACCATAGCTGTAGAAGATGATGTGTTGAGGCTAGAAATGGCTTATGAGAGCGATCCTAACCATGCAAATATAGAGTTACTCCATAAAGATAATGCTGAATTAACTAGAAATCAAGGTATAGAGGAGGAATTCTTGAGATAAAAGGCAAATATGAAATGGATTTTAGAAGGAAAAAATAACACTAAATATTTTCACTCTCTTCTTAAAAATAGAATAAGTAAAAGTATTATTCACTCAATTAATTATGAAGCTGGTGGTGTTTTAAAAGAACCTCACCTCATAAAAAATGAAGTTGTGAGATTTTTCTCCAACTTATTGGTTCAAGAACAAGCAGGGGTGATGATTTCTTCACTTTTAATTCTATTCCATCTGTAATTCTTGAAGAAAATAGAGATTTATTGGATAAAGTTCATGATATGGAAGAGATTAAAAATGCTATTTGGTGCTTAAATAAAGACAGCTCTCCCGAGCAAGATGAATTTAATGGCCATTTTTATACTTCTTGTTGGCATATGATTAAGCATGATATTTTTGAAGCAGCTAATCAATTCTTTCATGGGAAGGAACTCACAAAGTTTGTAACCACTACTCTGTTGGCTCTTGTTCCTAAAAAGAAAAATGCTAAGAAGTTTGATGATTATAGGCCAATTAACTTGAGTAGTTTTTTCAATAAAATTATCTCAAAAATTATCTCTACAAGGTTAACTACTATTCTTCCTAGATTTATTTCTGAAAATCAAAGTGGCTTTATTCAAGATAGAGATATTACAGATAACAGGGTGATCCTCTCTCTTCTGGTTTATTTTTTATACGTGTTGAACCTCTATCTAGAAATCTAAATGGTCCACTCTACCATGGTCATTTTACTCCCTTCAAAGTTCTCATTGAATGTCAGAATATAACTCACCTTGGGTATGCAGATGATATTATAATCTTTATATCAGCTAGCTAGAGATCTGTAAAATCAGTTAAGAAAGTGTTAAAAGTATATCAAAGAGATTATGGGAAACAAATTAATGTAGAGAAAAGTGCAATATATTTCTCCAAAAAGGTTAGTATTCAACACAAATACTTTATTATTACTTATTTGGGTATTAATATAAACAATACTCATTTTGTTTATCAGGTTTACAAGCTATATTCTGGTGTTAAAAAGTGCAGCTATTTTCACTCCATGGTTATTAAAATAAGAGATATAATTGCTCAAAAGAAATCTAGATGGTTGTCTATGGGATCTAAATTAACTCTGATTAAGTTTGTGCTACGGTACTTACCCATTTATACATTTGCTTCTATGCAACCTCCAAAGAAGATTATGCATGCTATTAATATGATTTTTGCTAATTTATTTTGGGGGAAAAATGAAGATAAAATTAAAATGCATTGAATAAATTGGAAAACAAATTATTCTCCTGTGGATGAAGGTGGTTTGGTTATTAGAATAATGCAAGATATTACATGTTCTTTGCCTATGAAACTTTGGTGGAAGTTTAGGGCACAAAATTATTTATGGCCTAAGTTTATAAAAAATAAATGTAGTTGAAACTTTCATCCAAACAAGGAAAAAAGAGCTATTAAAAATGGTACGTGGAATAAAATGATAGAAGTCAGAGACAATGCTGAAAATAATATTTTATAGATGGTTAGCAAAGGGGATATAAATATTAATTGGGATAAATGGAATTATACAAGTCCGATTAAGATTATAAATAATGTGGAGAGATGCAATATCAAAAATCTCTTAAATGGTAATGAGTGGAGTTTTAATAAAGTAATTGAAGTTTGTGGGCAAGAAAACCTGCATTATTTCTCAGAGAAACCAATAATTTTAGCCAATGGAGATGATCTCATGGTCTGAAAAGGTATTTCAAGTGGAATTTTCTCTATTAAAACAGTTTGGAACCTCATAAAATAAAAAAATATATTAGTTTGATAGATGTGCTTTGCTGGGACAAAATCCTTCTTTTGAGAATTTCTTGCTTTGTTTGCAGAATTCAAAATAATATTGTACATTTAGATGAAAATATTCAGAAAAAAAGTATAGATATTCTCTTTAAAGGTGAGTGTTGTTGCAATAATGTGGAAAATAAGGAACATGTCTTTAGCACTGGTAAATTTGCTCAACAAATTTGGAACTAGTTTGGAGACAAATTGGGGATAACTTACTCAAATAATTGCTTGAGAAATAGCTTTATGAGTTGGTGGCTTAATTCTGATGCAAGTGTAAAAGGTAAAAGTTTCAAGCTTTTCCCCTCCTTGATGGTTTGGTACTTGTGGAAGGCTCGATGTAAAGACAGATTTAACAACATAAAGGTAAACTCAAAAACAATTATAGAAAATATTGAGGTGAATTTATCTCTTTTTGTGAAAAAAGATAAAAAAAAATTCCCTAGTTCTTTTAGGCTGGAGAAAATAGACTGTAAAAATCCTCCAAATCCTAGATGTAAATTTAAGGTGGTGCATTGGACAAGACCTCCTAATGGTTATTGTAAAATAAATACTGGTGAGAGTTATTTTCTAATCAATTATCTGGAGGTTGTGGTGGCTCAATAAGAGACAATACTAGTCGTTTTATTGAGGGGTTTTGTTGTACTCAAATGTGTGGATTTAGTCTCAAAGCTGAGGCTAAAGCTTTATTACTGGGTTTTAGGCAAATTAATGAATAAAAAATTATTTTAGAGACCAATTCTTTTTCTCTGATTACTATTATAAATAAAAAAATTCAAGTGCCCATGTGAAATCATAGATACTATGAGTTATATGGAGCAATTAAAGAAGGAAATGAAGGTTTTAATTCATCGTATCTTTAGAGAGGCTAACCTGACTACTGATCTTTTGGCTTCCCGACAAATCCCCATATCCAAATTTCCCCACCTCGGAGCAGAAGCTGCAAGGAATCCTCCTCTTGGATGAGAAGGAACCTCCAATGTTCGATATATTTTCTCTCTCATCGCCTCAGAGTATTTTGGCTATGACGTTGCGAAAGTGAAAGGTATATCTGGATTAAGTAAGCGTTTGGTCTGAAGCGGCAATTTTATATATAGTTTGATCCTTTTGTTTTTTCAGTTCAAGTTTGAAGTGTAATAAGTTTTCTTTATTTCTTTCGAGTACGTTGGTCTGGATGTTTGACATTTTGAATCATTGTTCTTTTATTTTGTGGGGTTTTTCCTCAATATGTTTATTTCATCAATAATAATAAAAACGTGGGGTTTCCCTACCATTGATTAAAAAAATTTATTTATAATACTCTATAATTAAGTTTCTCTTATCACCGCTAAACTTATTGTGATGAACTTGTTCACAAAATTTAGGTTAAAGTTAATTATTAAATAAGCAAACTTTTCTCTAATGCTGGAAGAATCCAACTTATTAAAATTGTGTTTTACCATATGAATGTTTATTGGTTCTCTCATTTCATTTATCTCTCCTCCGTTATAAAAAAATAAAACAAATTATTGATGATTTAATTGCAATATTAATTTTTTTAATAGTCATTCTAAGATTACTTGGGATGATATTAACAAACCTCCCAGAGAGGGTGGTTTAGGTTATAAAGGAATAAAGATCAAAATATTACTTTAATTAATAAATACATTTAGAGTTTATGTGACTCTGTGGCTAATACTTTATGTAAGAATTGGACTAGTAAATTTCATCTTAAAGATATTTTTATTTGTACAAGTAAAATTACTACACAAGTGAACTTTTCTTAGAAATAGATTCTCAATACCAATAGGTTTTTAAAACTTCTTATTTATATAGATAATGGTTATGGTAATAACATTTTTCTTTGCATGATAACTGCTTAAAAAATAAGTTTTTTTAATTCGCCTATTCTTCATACTCACAATATCCCGATTTTTAGCAATTTTGTACCGTGTATTGTTGCGTGTTTCTCTATTAGTACTTTAAATTATTAGTTTTTCCAATAAGTACCATGGATTCGTATTTTTTCATATATGTTTATATATTAAAAAAATTCATCAAATTACATTCTTTTACTGATTTCCATCCAAAAAAAAATGTCCATCCATCATTGGATGAAAAAGATAAAAAGTAAACAAAAAACGAATTTAGGGTAAAATAGAAAAAAATTATGGTAGAGGGTAGTAAACAAGAAAAGCACAACAAATATACAAGACAAAAAAACCCAAGTAACCTAAACGATATCCTTAGAGTTACAAATTTTAGTCATAATGAAAAAGGTAGTTCTATTATTTGAAATTGCATATGGGAAATGCCCCAATGTAACAATAGCTTCTTGATTGATGCTTAATAAAACTCACCCATGATAAATGATAACCAACCTAATAATATAAGTTGGATTATTTTTGATAAAAAGTTTAGTGTCAAATGGTTTATGGAATCATATTAGAATCAAGAGCAACAGGATGAATTGGTACAAGATTGTATGGTTCAAGAGTCACATTCATAAATGTACTACAATCATGTGGCAATATTTTATTAGAAAACTCATCATCTCTTATGGTTCGTTGTCTAACCATCCATCTGTTTTGTCTTCCCAGTCCTCTAGCTTCGCTAGCAGACCTCCGGCCTAACTCACTGTCGTCGCTGCCATAGCTAGTCACCGTCGATTACTAGTACACCGAAGAATCAAAGGTTACAAACTAGGGTTACAATTTTTGGAAAAGTGGAAGAAAGTAATTGCGGAAGGAGAAAGAGAGAGAGAAGGGGGTGGAAATTCCGGGGGGGCGGGAGCGATAACGACACCCATACCACCGCAGCGACGATGCTGTGCTCGCCGGAGATGTATTGGTGATAGGCATGACGTGGGGTTTGGGCAAAGGAGTTGACTGAATAGGGAGTGAGAAGTGGAAAGAGAGGGGGGATGAAAGGAGAAAGGTGGTAGCGACAGAAAAAGTAATTGTTAAATGTAGAACAGATCAGAAATGACCTAAATACATTTGCTAAAACTAGCCATTTTCTTAATTATGTATTGATTATGTTTATAATCCGAAATAAGAATATTGCAACTCTTGTTAATGTATAATTACGTAAAAAAGATGTGTTGTGGCCCAAAACGATGTGGTTACGTCCAATTTTGTTTATTTAATTAAAAAAAACCCGCTTTTTACACTATTAGTCGCACTTTTTTGCGCTTTTTTCGCGCATTACCCCTGAAATAGCGCTATTTCACGCAACGTTACGCGGTTTTTGAAACATTGGCCTCGCTATGTTTATGCCTGTAGTTGTAAAGTTGTAACAATAATTGAGCTTAAGATAAATGAAGTGATATTTCACTTTAAAAAAATCATGGAGGGTTAGAAAATACAGTGCATCAGCTTCTGATATTTAAATTTGTGTGAAAATGGGACACCTGCTAATTAATGAGGTTTCTTTTTTATTTTTAATTTAAGCGTAATATAGATAAAAATTTGAAGAATTCACGAGTATTAGGGTTTTGAAATGTGTTAGCGTCCAGTGGCTAGATTATGAATTTTTTTTAAATATTTAAGTTAATGAGTGAATTCAAACCCGTTTAAAAGGAAAATCAGAGTCTTCAAAAGGAATGTAAAGAACGCTAGTGAATTCTGCAAACCATTGGAAAAATATATAAATAATTGACGCTTACATTCGGTTCATACTATAAATAACAGTCACACGTTAATCCTTGACTCACAAATAAAGAAAATCCGAGTCACTAAAAGGATAATAAAGAATACTAGTGAATTCTGCAAAACATTGGAAAAAATAATTGACGTTTTGCATTCGGTTCATACTTTAAACTCGGTCCATTAATCAGTATCCAATATGAGTGCATTGTATGTATGCATTTAGCAGTCACACGTTAATTCTTAACTCATATTCTCTGTTCCTTTTGTTATTATTACTTCCTAGAACTAGGAACTTTTTAATCGCGTCATTAACTGCCAGTTATGCAATTATAGCACAATTGAAACAAATAATGGTGATCTTAGTTAGAAAAGGAAATTGAATTAAAAAACACACAATCGCCATTCATTGCACTTTGCACCTTCATATGACATCAAAGTTTATATAGTTCCTTTTCAGGCGAAATTCGAATCTGTTATAATTAAATTAATTAGAATAAATATTTAGCCCCAATTCAATTAACAATAAATATTCAGCCCCAATTCAATTGGCTGGTCAAACATATATTTATTATGAAATTTTCCACATATAGATATAAATAATAATATAACTATTTTTACAAATTTGATTGTATATATATACTAGTATGTTGTTACATCTTTGACACTTGCTAAGATTGCAAGTGACGAAAAAAATGAAAAATAGTACTTCAGATAACACTAAACTTTTCACAAAATCTGAGATTGATCTAGATTTAACCAAGATGAGGGGTATGACCCGCGAAGAGGCCGCTATTGCGGCTGCTCAAGCAATTGCAGAAGCGGAAGTCGCTATTGCTGAAGCAATAGAGGCTGAGAAAGAAGCCCAAGCTGCGGAAGCGGATGTAGAAGCAGCTAAAGCTTTTGCAAATTTTGCAATGGAGATGTTGCATGAGAAGAAGAAATGAGCCAATGATGAAAATGAAGATGCTCCAGGCTTGATGGTTAGACGTGCCATGTATATAGACGATCACCGAAGGAGATTCAAAATTTAATTTCTTTTCTTGGTTTTGATATTCACAATTTATGTGTATATCAACTTTTCTGTAATGTTGTGATGTAAAATATGGTTACAACTTCGCTTATAGCTCGTGTTCGTCTCGTTTTGTGACTTTTGTCCTTAGGGCTATTCATTATCGTCTCGTTTTCGTGACAAACAAAAAAAATCACGTTCGCTTTTGTTTTGTTAAGAATATGAAAATTTTGTATCGTTTTCGCTACGTCTCATGCATGTATCAAATTTTATTAATTATATGAGTTTTATAAATATTACAGAAATAAATTATTCCAATTCATATTCCTTTTGTTATACACTTAATGCAAATATATTTATGTATAAATGTTTCTGTGTATATATACAAGTAATCGTTGTCTACGTGTTTCGTGTGCGACACGTAATGATAATATGATCGGGACAAATAAAGTAAATATTTTCAAAAATATTAAAAATTAATTGAATCAATATAATAAATTAACAATCGTATCTAATGAGTAGTATATTGTTTCAATATTGTACAGATATACCAGTATGGATCTTTTGTTTGGGATAGTAAGGGCAACATGTGGAAAATATCATATTTTTTTAGTTTATTAATGTATTTGAATTGGATGAGGTATATGAGTAATTAGTAAAATAGAGTAAGGGCACAAATTTCTTATTTTGGTATATTATAATGGTATATATATATATTATTAAATAAAATGAAATTTCACTAGACAAACGTGGTGATCATTATCATCTCGTTTCCCAAATGTACACAAGATTCTTGAACCCGAGCCAAAGTCTTAGCGAAAAGAAAATGAAATTTTCCATAAACGGTTTTGTTTCACTATCACCCTGCAGGTTATGAGGGAAGAATGTGTTGTTAGCCTAAGTCTGTTATCTTGCACAGTAAAATGCTACACTTTGGAAGGTTGTATGTCATGCTAGGTTATTTTCTATTTCATAACTAGGACGGTAGACTTTTATTAGTTGAAATAAACGCGTATCAAGTGTTGACTAAACAAACAAAAAATTCTTAATTGATGAAACGTCACAGCCAAGGGTTGTTTTACGGTACAACCCTTCACGTAATTTGATTCATAGCTACCAGTATTCGTATAATTTGTGAATATATCAAAACAAAGTAGATAAAAGTTCTTAAAAAACTTGAAACCCTAAGAGGCCAAAAGACAAGTAGGACGAAAATACTAAATAATATTAAATGGTGATATATATCATAAAATAAACTAAGCAGTCACTAAACATGTCTGCCCATGACATAGTCCTCCAAGAGACTGGGCCTTATACGAACCCTTCCACTACTACGAGCTTCGTTTCCGTCACCCCCCCCCCCCTCTCTCTTCCCCTTTTCTCATAATTGACCTAGCCATCAAGGTCTAACTGCAGACATAGGACGCGCAATAATCACACTGGTTCCCACACATATCATCTTCGTCGATCATCGCAGTCTAAAGACATAAGGGTTCGCGCACTGTGCTGCCCTTACTCGGGTTTCAATGATACCCCAACACAGTGTCCGGAACCATTTTCGGCAACCCTCCCGAATAGGGTGGTAATGTAGCAAGAGCGACCACCCCATTGGGCCAATTCCAATTGTTATTTTCAACAAGGACAGATGTTTACACAGTATGGATTCCCGCCCCCTTCTTGGAAACCTACCCGAGATGCCACACTATCCAAACGCTCTAAACCACGAGAGGACCCAAAATATTTGCTCGATTATTTCAGTAAAACTTCCTTAAACACGGATTGTTGTTGATACGGTTGCAATTTCAAATATACTTGATCAAATAGGCAGGAAAACCATATTTTAAACATTTTTTGGTATGCTTTTTGGGTTTTCATTTGATCTATATGTTGTAAATTTGATTAACAACCTTAATTAATCATTTATACATCATTAGTGTATAGGTATACTTTCAAGAATTCAACTAAAGATGTATGTAAACCGTATATGTACATTCGAACATAAACCAAAGTAAATATACAGTTGTTTTCAAAGACAGGTCTTGAGAGCATATCTTGATTGATTATCAGTATTTTTTTATGCTATTTATAAATTTCAGTAGTAAAAAGTTCTCATATTCTGACTGATTCACCCGTTTGACCATATCAAAGTGCCTGGTTATAATTGGGGTGGAAGATCAGAGCTTTGTGCCTAGGCGGGGATTGATCGGATCAAGGCGGAGACTTTTGAAAAAGATACTCCACCTCATGACTGTTTTGTTCGGCGTATTGTTTCAACCACAACCAAGACAGAATTATACCCAGATGACTTAGGTAACCTATCAATAAAATCCATAGAAATATTAACAATTAACAATTATGCTGAATTATAAGCATTATATACCGAATGCATATTTGTTTCTAGATCTTTAGATATTCATAATGTTTTGATTGACTCTTTAGTTATTAGAAACTGGTGGCGTAATTTCTCTACACCTCCTATTCAGTTTTCAAATATATGGTAAGATATTTGCTATTAAGAGATTATGTGTCTTAATTTAATTCATATTTAGAGAGAGAAATATACGGCCCTGGCAATTTGACTAAAATGGGTTCCAGCAACATTACTAGCATTGATTATAGTGAATTTAAACTTTTCTAGTGCTAACCACATTATGAACTTATCAAAATCCCTTTGTACTCTCGATTGGATCCCCACATATCAGGTATTTCCTCTACAATTTTAATTTCTATAATAGAACATTTGTTCTTGGCAAATGTAGAAGAAATTCTGATGCTCCTTCTGTCTACTGATATTCTTCTGGCACTATTACATTTGCTTAGCACACAGGTTCTTTCGGCTTTTGATTAGTACTACTAGAGAAGAAGGTCAATATATGCACATGAGCTAATTTGAAATAAGGGTTAAATTTGGGTTAGTGATGGACTGATTGTTGGACTGATTCTATCTTTGGTATGATACGAGCTAAACATGCGAATGATTATGATTAAATTTACTAAGGAAAAAGAAACATCAGGTATAAAGAGGTAAGGACATTTAGCTGACAAAGTGGGTTTTGATCTTTTCCGAGTCGGTATGTTTACAAAAGTTAATTGGGTGTGTGTATAGAGAGTGCCCGTATAACGGTAGTTTGCTACAAGTATACAAATTGAGGCCATCTTTTTACGCAATAAAAATCTTTTTTCATGGTCAAACCGTAAGTCAAAATTACAAACTGTAATTTCAACTTACGTTTTGACCAGTAGACTTTTTTTTACTGATTCTTTTAGAAAAAAATCAAAAAAAAAACTTAAATGTATAAAACATGGTTATAATCGTCAAAATCTGAGTTTATAGATTTACAAATTAATTTTTTACAATGTTTATCGATTTTATTATTATTTTTTGACTTTTTTTTTGTTCTTAAAAATAAATAAAAAATGTAAAATTAGTACAACATGCTTAGAGAAGTTAAAAAATGAGTTTTCAAATTTACAGAGTCAGATTTTGATTTTTTTTAATGAAATTTTTAATCTTTTTGGAATTTTTTTAAAAAACCTCAAAAAAACCTCAAAAAAATCAAAAACAAAATCAAGAAATCTTTTTTTATTATTATAATTTGTGACTTTGTAACTTTAAAAACTAAATCATAATTTTCTTTTATTTTTTTTAATTTTGAATATAAAAGACAAAAAATAATAAAAAACCAATAATTTTTTTATAAAATGACTTCGTAAATTTTTAAGTTTAAACACTAACGAGTATAACCAAGTTTTATGCATTTACAATTTTTTTCGATTTTTGTTCTCAACTTAGCAAACCGTAAGTCAAAGTTACGGTTTGTAACTTTGACTGTGAAAATATATATTTTATAGTGTAAAAAGACTCCCAGCTCATACAACTTCTCTAAAACGTGTTTCTCTTTATATTCTCCCATAGTTTGTTTTCAACCCACTATCACCTCTGTTACTCTTTTTCTCACTAAATTTCTTTCAACCATCCCATCCTTTGTTTGCAACTTTTCTCACGGCCATTCTCCTTAGTCCTGCTCAAAAGGTTTTAAATTTTACGAAACTTTAATGGCTAACCTCTTACTTCAAGGAATTATAACATTTAACATCTGAGAATCAAAGAGTCCAGGGGCGCAGCTATGACCATAAGGGTGGGATATTACCAAATTAATAGCATATAATATTTTTCACAAAGTATAGAGAACGAAAATGCCGGATTTTATGTTATTTTTTTACCTTCGTTCTTCGTTTTTTTATCACCTTTTTGTAACATGGTTTCTTAAAAAAAAATACCCTCTTTGCTATCTATTTTCCTTTTCGACATATTTTGACTTTTATTTTCAAACTCTTAAAAAAACACACACAACAATAAAGTCACGTACAATCACGTTTTGAAAGTTTCAGCATACGAAAATTGACCAAAAAATGAGAAAAGAAATGTAAAGCAAGTTTAAAAAAAATTGCATAAATTTTTTTATTTTTTTTTGAAGAAGAAACGAAGGTACATAAGTTTCTTTTTGAAAATAGGTACACAAGGTTTTAAGAACCCAAAGTAAAAAAAAAGAAGGTAAACGATGAAGATCCTAAGGTACAAATATATAATAATCTAAAAAATCCAAACTTTTATTTAATACTCACGTTCACATATATCCGTTTTGCATTGATATACACGAACAAGCAAAAATATGTACTTACACAATTTCGTTATAATCACTAGCATACAAACCCCTAAAATTACTTGTAATTTGTTTTTTCAAAGATGTGCATGTGTCAACATGCAATATGGTATGTCAATTGCAATTGTTTGATATTTTTTTTAATAAGTACTATTATGAGCACATTGAAAATCATAGTATGTTACTATAGTAACACTATAATTTTAAAAGTGGTTGCTAAAAATATATTTAAGAGATTAAGAGAATACTTTATATTTAAATTATTTTGAAATACATTAATAAAAAAATATTTTTTTTGAAAATTGTGGGGTAGCCGTAGCAACCCCTAGACGTTCTCCGCCTCTGAAAGAATCAGAGGAAATTGTAGAGAAAAAGCTAAGGTAACCGATATGAGCATAGATTGAGCTACACATATTCCACTAAAAGACAAAAAAAGACCTCCAAAATGCATATGGTTTGTATAAAAAAAATTGCATGGACTGCACTCCCTATGATACTCGATATATAGATGGATCTTTCGTTCTATTTGTGCGCATAGCTACCCTCAATGCGGGCAAACAATTACTGAGAAAGTTAAGGAAAAACAATATGGGTGGCTGATCCTTTATTAGGGTACACGGTCTGTGTAAAAACCCGGATTTTCGTAGAAAATACCATGATAAAGAGAAGGAATGGATATCTCATATCGTTTATATATGTGAGTACTATATAGTATATAAGATTGTAGTATCCTCCTTCTTATCACCAATATATTTTAAAGTCGTGCAACCGAAGAAACGAGAACGAAATTGGGCCAAATCGGACAGTATTGACGGTAGGAAGTAGATGGTGACGGTCTACTTGGAGGACCAGGTCGTTACAATTTGTATCAGAGTCAGGTTCTAGCCGATGTTGGGACTACCGATAAGTTTCTATAATTGTTGTATTTAAGTATGTTTGTATAGTACTTATCAGGATAATTATAAATAATAGTTGTATTTTATATCATTTTATCGCGTTTAGTAGTTTTGCGCCAGTTTACTTGCTTTTCTATTTATTTTGTAGATTTTCTGGATTAAGTAATATAACTATAGTGTGAGCCCAATGAAGAGACGTAAAACTGCCCCGGATAAGTCAGATGGTATGTGCAAAATAAATAATAGGAATCACGGACTCAAGACAATTGAATTGGAATTAGCATGACTAAAGCGGAAAGAAGAATGAACTAACAGGTTGCATTTGTATACAAAAGAAATAACATTGGAGTAAGATGTTATGAACTAAAAACGCTAAGAACTACATACGCAAAATAAAGAAAATGAAAACCAGAAGTCTCCGGAATTTCAAAGAAACAAGCAGTGGCCATTGGGGCTTTTCACTTATTGTTCTTCATCTAACACGCTAAGGAAAACAATATTTGTCAACTACGAAAAGCCTGTGAGAGTACCACCTACAGTGAGCAGAGAAAAATATGGATCTTGTTCAAATATTACTCCCACATATTTGTATATGTACATGCTACATCAGATGGAGTGAGGGGCGCCCAATTCGACCAAGGGCCAGTAGTATAGTAAATTTGCAAGGGATAATAAAAAATCCATTAGAGTAGTATAGTAGTTTGATTTTTTGGGAAGTTAAACATGATATGTATCATCAAACCAGTAACGTATAATTGGAGTCTCTGGTAGCACAAGCTACTACCTAGAACACATTTATTAAAGTAAAAATTTTAAGCAGACCCCTCACAGAGTATAAGCTAAGTAGTTTCTACATAATGGTTATCCCAAATGAACTATTGAAAACAATATATGATGAAAAGTAAGATCTATTAAGTAATTACATCTTCAATTCAGTGAAAAATCTTGTATACCACTGCATCAAGCTTTAGAAATGACCAGAGAAAACAGTAATGGTTAAAAGACGGCATGACTGAGAGTCAACGACAAATCCTACTCAGCATTCAGATTGTCAAGAAATCAGTAATTTTCACAGAAGAAATCAAGATAAATCATACTCAGCAGCATTCAGATTAACACGATGCAATCCATGAAGAATTAAACCACAATCATAACAGACTCCAAATTTGGGCAGACCTTCAGAACAAGCTATCCCAAGTCTTCACATCAGCCATCAAGTGACTAATTCAAGCTAATACTTTAGCATATCAGTCCAATATCCTACTCAACATTCAGACACAGTTAGCCTGATATGTACCACCCAAACACTATCCCCATCGCTCACATAGCCAGTTCAAAACAGTTAACAAATATAGATACTCAATATCTAATGATGAAAGTGAATATTTCAACAGCCAAAATATTAGACATCTTACTCAGCATTCAGAATGTCACAGAGCTAACAACATATTGTTTTGTATTGTTTTGTATATGAGTGTGTTTGGTAACAGATGCTAGAACCCGCTAGGAATAGCCTAGGTACAGGGTTCGAGTCTTGTTAAATGGGGTAGGTGTGAAATCACTTGATCCTCTTTAATAAGATTTAAAAAAAAAAAAAGTGTTTGGTAACAGATTTTTTGCTCCAAAATAAAATTTTCAAATTTTGTTTTAAGAATCTACCGCAAAGCTGGATTTTAATTTTTTTTAAAAGTTTTTTCAGCATAAAAATCAGATTTTTACAAGATAAATAATTTGACTTGCCAAACACACATAGATTTTTAAAATTCAAAAATCAAGTAAAAAAATTTGTTGCCAAACGGACCCATAATATTATAATTCTTATTTATGTATACTTATGTAAAAAGATAAGTTCTGACTTAAAATGACCTAGTTGTGTCCTTTTTCCTTTTTTAATATATATATATATATTTTCAATAAATTTCAATAAGAAAACTCTCTATTACCCTTTTAGTTGTGTTTTTTGCGCATTTTATCCTCGAAATAATGCTATTGTGTATGCACTTTTTTCCCCCTCTAAGAGCTATCATGCGCAATGTGTCATGCTGTTTTAAAGCCCTGATTTAGACATGTTTATATATGCAGTTAGAAAAAAATACATGCATCTTCCTCCCACAGAAACTAGTAGGATTGTAACATGATTGCGCTTAAGATAAATGAAGTGATATTTCATTTTAAAAAAAAAAGACCATGGAAGGTTAGTAAAGAAGGTCCATCAGCTTTTGATATTAAATATTTTTTGAGAAATGGAATACTTGCTTATTATTGATGTCTTTAATAATTTTTAAGCTAAGCGTAATATATATATATATATAATTTGACGAATTCACGAGTGTTAGCTAGGGTTTCGAAACATGATTGCCGCAAGTGGCTTGGTCACCAAATTTTCTTAAATATTTAAGTTAAAGAGTGAATTCAACCCCGTTTAAAAGGAAAATCTCGGTCTTCAAAAGGATAATAACGAATGCTTATGAATCTGCATAACATTGCCAAAATAAATAAATAAATTACGCTTTTATTTGGTTCATACTTTGTGCCAATAGTACTCATTAATTTAGTATCAAATATTAATATCTGGTATGTATGCATTTAGACACATTACACTTACTCATATTCATTGTCCTTTTGTTATTATTACTATCTAGAACTAGAATTTTTTTAATTGCGTCATTAACCGCTAATTATGAAATTATTGAAACAATTAAAACCAATAACGGTGGTCTTAATAAGAAAGAAAATTGAATTTATTTACATCCTTTTCAGGCGAAATTCAAATACGATATAATGATATTAACATTAAATATTCAGTCACAAATTAATTCTTTGTTCAACCAACTACGTATTATGAAATCTTCCACATATAGATATCAATAATAATATTAACTGTATTTAAAATACCCTCACTCTATTTTAATAATTACCAATGTACATAATCTAATTAATTAATAATTTGTGATCATTATATTTTTCTAATTACAGATGTAGTCTAAACGAATTGTTGGTTCCCAAAATATTAGATAACACTAAACTTCCCACAAAATCTGAGATTGATTTAGAGTTGGCCTATATGAGGAGTATGACCATCGAAGAGGAGGCTATTGCTGCTACTTAAATAGTTGCAGAAGTGGAAGTCCTTATTGCTGAAGTAATAGAGGCGGAGGTATCAACCCAATATGTGGAAGCTCGTGCAGAAGCTGCTCAACCTTTTGCAAAACTTGTCATGGAGTTGTTGCATGAGAGGGGGAAATAAGCCATGGATGAACCCAAAATAAAAATAAAAAAAATGAACATGATGCGGGCTTGATGGTGATATGTGCCATGTACATGGACGAACACTAGAGTAGATTCAATATTTAATTTTTTCTTGGTTGTGATATTTATAATTTATGTGTTTATCAACTTTTCTGTTATGTTTTTTTTTCTTTTTCTTTCGGCAACTAACAATTTAATTAAAAAGTAAATTACAGGAAATAAAATATGGGTCATCACAATAAAGATGCGTCAAAGGGATATTACTCACTAAGTTTGAATAAAATAATAAACAAGGATAACAAGTGCCTGTGGGAAGAGAAAAAATACTAATCATTGCGAATAAAATCTCTAAGAAACTAATATTGAAAGAAGTTTTACATCCTTTGGGTTAACTTGTGAACTTGGGAAAGAAATAAGCTACCATTAACCTTGAGTCAAAAAGTACATTACACACAAATACAACCCAAACACGACATGTATGCTTACATCCAATGACTTGAAACTGCCAAATTTTGGTTGGAGCAACGAATTAGCAATGTGAGTGCTCTATTATCCAACATTTCTCAGGAGCTAGATCAACTAAAAGCTTCTTACGAATTTCTGAAATATAACCCTCAATTATGTAATGTTGTGATATATAAATTTAGTTACAACTTCGCTTATAGCTCGTGTTCGTTGACAAATTGGGTTTTGATCTTTTTCGAGGCAGTGTGTTTACAGAATTTTATTGGGTGTGTGCATAGAAAGTTCACGTATAACCGTAGTATGCTACAATTATAAAACATCACTAAAACATGTTTCTCTTTATATTCTCTCCATAGTCTGCTTTCAACCCACTCAGCTCATTTATTATTTTTCTCACTAAATTTCTTTCTACCACCCATCATCTGTTTGCAACTTTTTTCACTGCCATTCTCCTGATCAGTCCTGTTCAAAAGCTTTTAACTTTTTCGAAGCTTTAATGGCTAACCTCTTACTGCAAGGAATTATATATGTATGTGCAATATCTGAGAATCAAAGAGTCGAGGGGCAGAGCCATGACCATAAGCCTGGGTTTGATAAGGTTGGGTTTGACAAAATAAAAGCCTATAACTATTTTTCTAGGTATAAAGAACAAAAAACCCGGATTTTATACATTTTTTATCATCATTTATTCGTTTTTTGTAACATGGTTTCTTAAGAAAAAACCCTTTTTCTATATTTTTTCCTTTTGTACCAATTTTGACTATCCTTTTCAAACTCTCATAAAAACACACAACGATAAAGTCACGTGCGGTTATGTTTCAAAGTTTCAGCATATGAAAATTGACCAAAAGTAGAAAAAAGAAATATAAAGCAAGGTAAATAAAATTAAGAAAAAAATGTATAACAATTTTTTTTTTTGAAGAAACGAAGGTACACAAGGTTAAATTTAAGAAATCAAAGTTAAAAAAAAGGTAAAAGATGAAGAGTTTAAGGTACAAAAATATAAAAATATGAAAATTCCAAAATTATATTAAATACTCATGTTAAAATAAGAAATCACCAAGGCCTTTTAAAACCGTACGGCCCAAGAATAAAGACGAAATTGGGCCAAAGCGGACAATATTGGTGGTAGGAAGCAGATAGTGACGGTCTGGTTGAAAGACTGGGTTGTTACAGTCGGATCCGGTTGGAACACTATAAGGTTTAAGAAACATTTGGTTCCATTGTTCAGTCTTGTTTGGAATCGCAAGTCTTGACCAAAATGTTCCTTTATATTTTGGTTTGGGTCTTTGAATAGGCTATCAATGTTCGATCAGCTTCAAAGAATGGGTTTAACCCAAGTCAACATGTGTTGCTTATGCAAAGAGGATGCCAAATCGAGAGACCATCTATTTTTAGATTGCAATTACTCTAATCGGGTTTGGGCTATTCTTTTAGGGAAATCCGGTTTTATCATAAGTAAGGGTGATTGCAACTATTGGGTTACGTGGGCTGAAACTCATTGCAAAGGGAAGTCGGTTTCGGTGGCTTTGGCTAAATTTCTTTTAGTAAGTGTGACGTATTGTATTTGGATAGAACGCAATGCTAGAATTCATCGGAAATCAAATAGATCGACGGCCTCTATTATTAAGGAAACTGAATTTTTTGTAAGATTTAGTCTTAACAAGTTTAGAAATGTTAGAAGTAACGCTAGAAATAGCTTTATCAAGAATGTGTGGCGCCTCGCTACCCATTTTATAAGGGACCATTGATACACACAATTAATTTTGTAGCCTTCGGGCATTTTAACCTTTGGTAATATACACTTACTTTACAAAAAAAAAAATGAGGCAAAACAACATGTTGTTGGGTTTCGCTATATCTAGATGGGTTTGTGCAGAGAGTTAATGTTGGAAAGTTGACTATATATTTTACATATATTGATAAAGATGCGTACCATCTTTAGAGTATATAATTAGATATTAGGAAGATTTATTTTGTTTCCTTGTATATGTGATTATCTTTCTGTGTGCATATATTCACCAGTACGTGATCAATGGAATATAACTTCTACATCATAAATATTTCTCTCTTTTTATTCTTCTCATGGTATCAAGAGCAGGTTTTTGATCTAATAATTTTGTTTTTCCTACTACATCGTCACAAATTCTTTGTTCTTTTCTCTGTATTTTTTTTTCGAAAGAGCACCATACATTTTCTCTGCTCATTATTTCTCGAGCAAAATTTTTTGCCTATCACCATGAAAAACACAGTCGTAGTCAATGTGTCTAACCCCTATTTTCTCCATCACTCCGACAATCCAGGTTTGATTCTTGTCTCCAAACCCTTGACTGGTGATAACTACTCGTCATGGCATCGAGCCATGTCAAAATCTCTAAACGCCAAGAATAAGCCTGGATTTGTTGATGGATCTGTCACAGCTCCGTCCGAAGACGATGGCACCGACAACCATGCTTCATGGTCTAGGTGCAATGATATGGTACACCCATGGATCGTTAACTCTGTCGCACCATGGATCGTCATGGCATCGATCCATGTCAAAATCTCTGAACGCCAAGAATAAGCCTGGATTTGTTGATGGATCTGTCACAGCTCCGTCCGAAGACGATGGCACCGACAACCATGCTTCATGGTCTAGGTGCAATGATATGGTACACTCAGACAATCCAGGTTTGATTCTTGTCTCCAAACCCTTGACTGGTGATAACTACTCGTCATGGCATTGAGCCATGTCAAAATCTCTAAACGCCAAGAATAAGCCTGGATTTGTTGATGGATCTGTCACAGCTCCGTCCGAAGACGATGGCACCGACAACCATGCTTCATGGTCTAGGTGCAATGATATGGTACACCCATGGATCGTTAACTCTGTCGCACCTGAGATTTCGGATAGCATTATATATTATGCCACGGCTAAGGAAATCTGGGAGGATCTCCGGGAGAGCTTTTCTCAAAGGAACGCACCTCGAATCTATGAAATCCAACATGACATCGCCTATCTTAGACAAAATCAGTTGTCTATTTCCTCATATTATACCAAACTAAATGTTCTCTGGGACGAGCTTTCTTCATATTCGGGCTCCTGTCAGTGTGGGGCATCGCAAGACCGTCAGAAACTAATGCAATTTCTCATGGGACTCAACGATTCCTACAGTGCGGTGCGGGGGCAGATATTACTTATGAACCCACTTCCCTCGGTTCGCCAAGCATACTCGTCAATATCTGGAGAGGAGAGACAAAGAGCAATCGCCATGGTTATGCCACAAAATCAAGAGCTAACAACAGCTATTACTGTTCGGAATAATACTCGTGATCGAATGAATATTAGTCAGTCATATCGACATGATAACAGCCGTGACAGGGTGAACAATAGTCATGAAAATCAATAATATAATTTCAACCGCAACAAAGGAGATCGAGAAGAGCGACGTGTTGGGTCTTCATATCGACACCCTCATTGTACCCATTGTGATAACCCCGGTCATTACATGGAGACTTGCTATCTGCTATACGGTTTTCCGCCAGGGTACCCTAAATACAAGTCTAATCGATCAAAGAATGGGAACAATCAAACCAATTGGTCTCCGGCAGCCAATAACATCAGTGAAGCTACGCTACGACGTGATGGAGACAAAAGCTATTGTAAAAACCATACGGAAAACGGATCAGCTATACCGGGTTTGTCAGAAACCCAAATGTCTGAGATAATGTCAATAATCAATGATAAGGGTAGTAAGGGTGTCATGCCCCAAACAAATAGTGCACATACTCCAGGTTTGTTCAAAATTATTCCTAACCGCTGGATCATTGACAGCGGCGCGACAGATCACATTATTTCTTCTTCAAAATTATTGAAGCGTAATTATGAACAATATTCAAAACCTCCTGTTTTATTACCGAATGGAGATAAGACACCAATTAATTTTGTTGGAACTGTTCCTTTAAATTCTGATTATCAATTAAGTGATGTATTATGTGTACCAAGATTTAAGTTTGATCTAATATCAGTTGGAAAGCTTACAAGTGAATTGAACTGTTCGATAACCTTTTACCCTTCGTGGTGTGTCTTGCAGGATCTGGCTACGAGGAAGACGATTGGTTTGGGTACAGTAAAACCTCTATACAGTTATATCGTTGGTACTACAAAAAAATATTACTATATATGGAAATTATTCTTATACGAAGGTTACATATAAAAATAAATAAAATTAAAAAATTATAAGTATTTAAATTATATAAGATGCATGTACATGGTATATATTAACATACAAATAAATTTATGAAATTTTAGTTAAACAAAAAGGTGTACACGTCAATGAGTTATTGTACTGTATGCGATTAAAAGATGCAGTGGCAACCCAAGAAATCAAGTCATCGTCACAAACTATTTTAAATAAGTATTTTACATCATACTAAATTTCATGTAAGGATATATAATTTTTTATAATGAAATATTATTTATTACTATAGTGAGGTGGTTTTATAACTAACGGAACTACAAAATTTCACGGAATATGGCAATAGAGAGTTTATTCTTATTTATAACTGGTGCGCGTTGTGACCGGAATTTTTTATGACTAAAGTGAGGTTATTCCTATATAGAGTATTTTTATAGAGAAGTTTTAGTGTATATGTGTAGCATCCTTATGAAGTCTTGCAATATATTATTACAAAAAAAGTCTTTGATATTATCACAAATTGCAAAACTAAAACCGACGGGATAAAAATAATAAGGTTTAATACTCAATAGATATCAATTTTGAACTTATATTCTCATTAGATACCTATCATAATTTGCATTACTCATATGTACCACTTTTTTAAATTATAAATACCTTTTTTTTTGTATTTTTTTATTCTTCCCCAACCGCTCCCGTATAATCCCCTCCCTCTCTCTCTAACTACTCCGATTTCCATCATCTTCTGTGATCCCATTTCTCGATCTCACACACCCACACCTTTCGATCTATAACGATCTCATCTCTAATCTCCTCGGATCTCATCTCTCGATCTCCTTCAATCTCATCCACATATCTATATTGTTTCATATATATATATATATATATGTTCCATATGTATGTGTGTATATATGTAAGTATATATTTCTTCTTCATGTACCGTGAAGACGATTACGGAGAAAACAGTGTCGATGTAGATATCGGCAGAGGCTAGGGTTTTGAGGTGTTTGATGACGGAGTCCGATTTGCCGATTATGGGTTCTGCCATAGGTATGTATGTATTTACGTATGTGGGTGTATATATAGGTTTTTAGATGCGTGTATATGTATATGTTTAGTTTGAAACTCCCACTAGGTTTGAAACTCCCATAGAATCTTTATTTGCAGCTTTACCTCAGTACTTATGGCTGTGTTGATACTTGTACTTAGGCAAAGGATTTTAGATTATTTAAGAAATAATGATGATTAATCGAATTAAACTATTTGTTTGGTTGTTGTTTAGATTCGTAAACTAAAAATGGTAAGAGCGCTTACACTTGAACTTGGGTTCAATAGATTGGTGGTTCGAATCC
Organism: Primula vulgaris; assembly: GCA_963920805.1. NCBI lineage: Eukaryota > Viridiplantae > Streptophyta > Magnoliopsida > Ericales > Primulaceae > Primula > Primula vulgaris. The sequence continues at coordinate 13,464,412 of OY987217.1, read as the reverse complement.
AGCCGGATCTGAAACTATTTTTACTGTAAAGTAAACTAACACGTTTTACATGATTTATATGCATTTTAAATTGAACAAAATATCATTCAATCTGAACTATATATAATTTGTAGCAAACCACATGTACTTTGTACTAAACTAAATGCATTTTAAACTGAACTATATGTCATTTTGATTTAACTAGAGTCACTTTGTTGAGAACTATATGTACTTTCGACTGAATTAGATACACTTTCAGCTGAACCAGATGCACTTTCAGCTGAATCAGATGCACTTTCAGCTGAATCAGATGCACTTTCAATTGAACTAGATGCACTTTTATTGAACGAGATGCACTTTGCTTTCAACTGATCTATATGCACTTTTGATTGAACTGTTTGCCCTTTCGACTGGACTTTATGCATTTTTATTGAGTTATATGCACTTTCGACTGAACTATATATAATTTCGACTGAATTATATGCAATTTCAGCTCATTTAGATTAAAGAAGCCATTTTTTCATGAAAAATCCACTTTTTGGTGGAAAAAACAGCTTTTGGGTGTAAAAAGTGGTATATTGATAAAAAATCATTTTTTAAATATTTATTTTCCATTTTTTCCATTTTTTTGTGTTTTTTTTTTTCATTTTTATAATTCTTTGTGATTTTTGTTAGGAAAAAACTTTTTTTTGTGATTTTTTTTTAAAAATGTAGTATTTTATAAAAATATTTTTTTTGTGATTTTTTGTATTTTTTATGATTTTTTTATAATTTTTTGTGATTTGTTTTTGATTTTTTTGGTCTTTTTTTGTAATTTAAATCTTATTTTTTGGGTTTCTAGAGAGATAAAGTATGTGCATTATGTTTTGGGTTTGTATAATCATATTTTTGTAAATAAAGTAAATAATAAAAAAATAGTATCTATAGAGAATATGAAATTATAGAGGTAACTAGTGAGAATATAAGGTGTGATGATGTATTTATAGGGAATTCTGCCAAAAACTAAAACGGAAGTTTGAAACTTTTGAATTTTGAAAAGGCAAATAAATATAACTGCCCCTCTTCCCAAGTGTATACCCAATTTATGTGACTTCCTCTATATTTTTCTGTCCTCTCTTCATCCTTAAAAAATGTTGTTCACTTCCTTTTGTTCCATTTGTGGAGAAAGGCATGACTCATTATTATTTATCCTCCATCTCAATATCAATAAGATATTTCTTAACTATTGTCTTTTCTTAAATTTTTTTTTGCCTTTTTCTTTTTATATTCGAGGACAAGTCACTGTTGGACATACAAAGAAATATTTATTATTTCTATTGACTACATATATTTTTATTGGTTTTATTAATTTATTTTTCGACATTTAACACAAATTCATGCGTTACACCACGATTCGCGTGGGCAGACGTACACTAGTATCTATACTATTAGTTTATGTCAACACACTTATGAATCATTGATACAAATATTTACAAACTAACCTTTTAATTAATCAAATTAAAGAAAAAAAAACTGTCTAAAAAAAAAACTGCTATACGTTAATAACTTTCATTATCACTTTGAAAAAAAAAATTCATTCTCCCTACAATGCCATTCCCTTCTCTTATTCTATCAGATTAGAAATAGTTAGATCAGAAAAACATTTAGGTTACTTCGAATTTTTTAATAAGCAATCAAAAAACGAAATCAATTGCACGCATCGCGTGTATTGATTTACTAGTATATATATATATATATATATGTAGAGGTGTAATAATCCGAACACTTTTGTTAACCAACGAAATTGTTGATAGAGGTTTAATCAACGGTATGTGGATCTTCGTTTTGAGGGTAACTTTCTAGCTTGTGATATCTCTGAAGACACTCCGTTTCTAGCTAGATTTGATAACATTAATAAATATGGTCCAAAATCTTCTAAACTTTTTAGGGAAAATCACCATTTAATACAAACCTAACAACTTATTTATGTAAAAAAACATGCTTACCACCTTTATAAAGATTTAGTACGTGGATCTTTTTTCCTACCTGGTTTACCCTTATATAACCTCCTGTTATAACCTCCTGTTATATTCTTCTCCCAGAATTTGCATCAATCATAACTAAATAATTCCTACATTTTAGCTTATTCTCTCTCTTCTATTTAATTTATTCTCTCCCTCATCTATGCTGTATTTTTTGTTCCCAGTGCAATTCTTTTTTTCTTTTTCCTTTTCCCTTTCTTCATTAATCACCATAGCAAAGATCTCACCAAAAAACTCACGAGCGAGCGAAGAACTCGTCTATTCTACCACGTATACTAGGATTAATAATTTCTTTCTAGTGTTTTAGGTTTTAATTCTTTTAGTGTTTGGTTAATAGTGAGAATCAGTTGCTCCATAATGCTTTCTATAGTTTGCATACACAATATTGCTCCATGATGCTACGGAGTATTTTAGAGTTTCCATACCATGTTTTGTGATACTCCCTTGTTTTTTCAATACATTTGTTTCTTTTTTCTTTTTAAGTTTCTTTGTTTGTTTTGTTGTTGCTCTATTATTTCTTTGTTGTTGATTTATATCATTGAACACATTTTTTTTATATAAAAATATCCATGGTTTTCATTGATGCCATGTGATGTTCCATTTTAGTAAAAATAATTAACAGTTTAGCTATTAACACTCTTTTATTTTGGTATCTTCTTTTGATGCTGTAGACACGCAAATTTTTCGGCAAATAAAAATATGCCACGTGTCTCCTATAAAATAAAATATTCTAAATTATATATTAGTATTTTCAAAATCAAATGAATATTATCTTTTGGTTTCAATTATAAAAGCAATAAATGTCATTTTCTTTGACTATATTTTAATTTTTCTCGCAAACAATGAAAATGCTTCTATTTTAGTACTTGTTTGTTTAAAATTACAAAGAAATGGTAAGCGAAAGAATGATTACATTTAATTATGGACCATTTTGATACTAAACTCAAACTACAAGACCATTTTGATTCTAAACACAAATTACAAGACCATTTTGATCCTAAACACAAACGACAAGACAATTTTGATCCTAAACACAAACTACAAGAACATTTTGATCCTAAACATAAACTAAAAGACCATTTTGATCCTAAACTCAAACTACAAGACCATTTTGATCCTAAACACAAACTACGAGGGGGCGATATCGCGATAAAGACCACACAAACTACTATAAATAGATGGCCAACCCAAGCCTAAAAACAAAAAAAAAAGGTTGAAGGCAAAAGGTGAAGCCAAATCCAAGAGAGAGAAGCTCTACCGAAGTCAAGCCATCAACCAGCGAAGCATTCGAAGATCTTCATCAAGCCCGAAAAACTTCAAGCAAGCTCATCAACAAATCCAAGACAAATCCACCATTTGATCCGCAAGAAGCTCCAAAGGCCGCGAATTAAGTGTTTTTCAGGACCAAGCATTCGAAGATCTTCATCAAGACCGAAGAACTTCAAGCAAGCTCATCAACAAATCCAAGACAAATCCACCATTTGATCCGCAAGAAGCTCCAAATGCCGCGAATTAAGTGTTTTTCAAGACCAAGCATTCGAAGATCTTCATCAAGCCCGAAGAACTTCAAGCAAGCTCATCAACAAATCCAAGACAAATCCACCATTTGATCCACAAGAAGCTCCAAAGGCCGCGAATTAAGTGTTTTTCAAGACCAAGAATTCGAAGATCTTCATCAAGCCCGAAGAACTTCAAGCAAGCTCGTCAACAAATTCAAGCAAGATCCTCATTTGATCCTCGAAAACACGTCAAAACCACAAATCAAGCATTTTCCAAGATCAAACTCACAAAGAAGTACAAGTCAAGATCAACCTCCCATCAAGGTGAAAGCTAGCATGAAGAATGTTGAAGATGACAAGCCCAATGTAAATCAAAGAAGCGAAAAAAGAAGACTCACGCTAAGGGAGATGCAAGAGAAGGAATACCCGTTTCCTGATAACGAAGTTCCTCGCATGCTAGAAGAACTCCTCGTACTTAAGCTAATCGATCTTCCACAAATGATACGTCCCGAAGAGGCCGACAAAGTTGATGATGCAAATTATTGCAAATTCCACCGTCTCGTCAGTCACCCAACCCACAAGTGCTTCGTCTTGAAGGAGAAGATCGTACAATTGGCCGCTCAAGGAAAAATCTCTTTGGAGGATGAAGAAATAACTACTTTCAATTACACATATATCGTTACAAATCCAGAGTCTGAAAGCATGGACGAGACAAGGACAGTCATGATTCAATTTGGATCTTTGCCGCCAATTGCAATCATCATGCAAAACTCGAGCACTGAAGGCAATACCTCATGGACTTATGTTAGCCATACGAGAGGTTCAAGATTATCTACCAACGAAGAATTGAGTGAGTTCGAAGAGAAAGAAGAATACCCTTCGAATAACCCACAGCCACTACAAAATGTCCCAGTCCACTCCATTTATGAAGGACAGCCTATTTATGAATTCAAGAAAGACGGCCATTGTTTCTTTGATGTTTGTGAATGCAAATATTGTTTGGATGACCAATGGGATGACTTCTTTGAAGACTATGCAGAAGCTAAGGGAAAGAGTAAGAAAAAGAAAAATAAGAGGAAATCAACCCAACAATCACTACGGGAAAGATACGAAGCTAGAGACCCAAGTGTTGGCCTGTTGGGTGAGCCATCAGGAAAGTTCGACTATTTTGTCCAATATACCAAAAAGAAAGAAGTGGGAGGATCAACGCTGCCTACATGAGATGATTTTTATAGAGAAGACTACCCTTCAAATAACCCACAACCATTACAAAATTTCCCAGTTCACTCCATTTATGAAGGACAACCTATTTATGAATTCAAGAAAAACGGCCATTGCTTCTTTGATGTTTGTGAATGCGAAGATTGTTTGGATGACCAATGGGATGACTTCTTTGAAGACGATGCAGAAGCTAAGGGAAAGAGTAAGAAAAATAAAACTAAGAAGAAATCAACCCAATAATCACTACGGGAAAGATATGAAGCTAGAGACCCAAGTGTTGGCCTGTTGGGTGAGCCATCAGGAAAGTTCGACTATTTTGTCCAATATACCAAAAAGAAAGAAGTGGGAGGATCAATGCCACCCACATGGGAATATTTTCATAGAGAAGACGAGACAAAAGAAGTCGATCAATCTCTCAATTTTACCAATCCACTTGAAGATTCCTTAGAAACACTCAAATTCGAAAGCAATGGCCAACCTTCGCATGCGCTAGGGTTGTGTAAAGACTTCTGCCTGGAGTGTCAACAATTTCTAAAGAAAATTTATGAGGCCGACGATAAGCAAGTTGGGGTGCTAAAAGAATCCGAGGGGGATTACTATGTGCAGCGACTCCAAGGGAAAGTAGTTGAAGAAATATCAAATCCAGATATTAGTACGGGAGTGCCTATTGCATACTACGATCGAGGCAAGCCGATCTACAAGTTTAAAGAAGACAACGGTCATTGCTTCTGGGATGTTTGCGAGTGTGAACGTTGCATGGAGGATGGTTACTTCGAAGATGAAGAGGACGAAGACTACTATCTTTCTAATTCATGCAATGTCGCAAGCATAGAGGAGTACACGGAAGAAAGCGAATGTGGTTCGGATGAAATTTCGGGAACATCATTTCAAAAAGAAGAGGTGAATCAAGTGGCAGATGTGACAACTATTAACTTCTCTGATGACGATTTGGTGCTTGACACAAAACCTCATAATCGCCCACTCTTTGTTTCCGGATACATGCAAGAGAAAAAGATAAATAGGATTTTACTAGATGGAAGGTCCGCTGTTAATATTCTACCACTGCGTACGTTAAACGATCTTGGAATTCCAACCAACGAATTATCACAAAGTCGTCTCATGATCCAGGGCTTTAATCAAGAAGGACAAAGGGCCGTTGGAAAAATCCACTTAAAGCTTGTGATAGATGAAATGGTGTCAAGCGCATTGTTTCACGTCCTTAATGCGAAAACTTCTTATAATATGCTTTTAGGACGACCATGGATTCACGAAAATGGAGTTGTCCCATCTACACTTCATCAATGTTTCAAATATTGTAAGGACAATGTGGTGAAGAGGGTCATAGCTGATGATAATCCATTCAACGGAGTGGAATCATATTTCGCAGACGCTAAGTTCTACATGGATAAAGGAAAAGAAGTAGAACCATTTGTATCTGCTCCCTCTCTAGGTCCTATAAAAAAAATGAAAAGATCGACAAAAGAAAGAAGACTGGAGTAGATGTTACAAAAGGCAAAACAGGGACTAAGCTCTCGTCTCAAACTATTAAGTCGTTAAATGCTGATAGTCACAAGGGTGGCGACTTAACTTTTCCTATAACATCAATCAAGCAAGTTGGGGTACTTAAAGGATTTGTTAGACCAACACATGGCCCATTAACTGAGCATGGAGATTCATCAAAAGAAGTTTTTAGCCCAAAAGCATACAAAATGCTCGCAAATGCAGGCTATACATCGAAGGAATCAAGCCCCCTTGGAAAACTTACTCTGACAGTAATGGGGGAAGAATTTTATGGCCTTAACCAAACTCAGTGCATGTTGAAACAAAAAGGCTACATAGTAAAAGGATCTCGTGCAGGGATTGGGTACAAGCCACCTCAACCAGCAAAAATAATCGTAAAAAAATCAAGCAACTGTTATATCACGTTTGAAGAAGAAGACTCAACACCAAAATGTGGATCTTGTGGCTCAAATGATTTAGAACCTCGTCGGCAATTATGGGTGGGAGAGCCCATTGTCCAACGGTCTCACTCATCTCGAACTATACCCCAAAGTTTTTAAAGTTTAACCATAAGGGGAGGCCCAATGCTCATAGAGTCAACAAGCAAAAGAGAATCTTTACTCGAAATATTGCTGAGAAGAAGAAGGTCGGTATTCGAACGTTTAGGCGCGACCAAAAGAGCTTCAGTATTTCAAAGGTTAGCGAAGAGAAAATCAGTTTTTAAGCACCTGGGGACATCTGAAAAGAAAACATGTTTCGCTCAAATGCGCCGTAAAAGAACAGTGAAGTCTGTAGAGGGTAATAACATCTTGCAACTAGAAAAATTGGAAATTGCGGAATCCTACTACATCACTCTTATGGATGACGAGGAACAAGTTGAAAGAGATATAGCAGAGGCACCAGAAGAACTTGAAGAGGGCGTCCAATCCACTCTGGATGAGTTAGAAGAAGTAAATCTTGGCACAGTGGATGATCCGCGACCAACATACTTAAGTTCACTTTTAACCGATAAAGATAAAGAGGGCTACATCAAGTTGCTTAAGGAATTCAAGGATGTTTTCGCTTGGAGTTATGAAGAAATGCCAGGGCTGGACCCAAAAATAGCAGTCCACCACCTAGCGGTAAAACATGGAGCACGGCCAGTTAAGCAAGCTCAAATTGAGTTGGAAGTTAACAAGCTCATTGAGGCAGGGTTCATAAGAGAAGTCAAATATCCGACATGGATCTCAAGCATAGTTCCTATGACGAAAAAGAATGGCCAGATTCGAGTATGCGTTGACTTTCGAGATCTCAACAATGCATGTCCTAAAGATGAGTTTCCGCTACCCATAACCGAACTCATGGTTGATGCTACAACTAGGCATGAAAATTTGTCATTCATAGATGGATCGTCTGGGTATAATCAAATCCACATGGATCCCCGAGATGAAGAGGTGACCGCCTTTCGCACGCCTAAAGGTATCTACTGTTACAAGGTGATGCCATTTGGATTAAGGAATGCTGGCGCGACTTACCAAAGAGCAATGCAAAGTATCTTCGATGACATGCTCCACAAGAACATTGAGTGCTATGTAGACGACATCGTTGTAAATACCAAAAACCACCATCAACACCTCAAAGACCTGGAGGCGGTTTTCAAACGATTACGACGCTTTCAGCTCAAGATGAATCCGCTTAAATGTGCCTTCGGGATCACATCGGGAAAATTCTTCGGATTTATCGTTCGCCATCGAGGAATCGAAATCGACAAATCCAAAATTGAGGCCATCATGAAGGTACATGCCCCAAGAAATATTCACGAGCTAAGAAGCCTACAAGGAAAACTAGCGTATATTCGACGATTCATCTCAAACCTGGCAGGTCGTTGCCAACCTTTCAGTCAACTCATGAAAAAGGGGACCCCATTTGAATGGAATGAATCATGTGATAATGCTCTTGACGCAATCAAGTCTTACCTAGTAAAACCCCCTGTATTAGGAGCTCCAATTCTTGGAAAGCCTTTACTTCTATACCTTGCGGCACAAGAGCGGTCCATTGGAGATCTATTAGCCCAAGAAAATGACGTCGGAAAAGAGAATGCTTTGTATTATCTTAGTAGAACAATGACTTCGTGCGAATTGAATTATACGCCAATCGAGAAAATGTGTTTGGCCTTGGTTTTTGCTATAAAGAAGTTAAGGCATTATTTCCAGGCCCATACAATTCGACTTATATCTAAAGCAAATCCGTTCAAGTACGTTATGTCTAAACCAGTGTGGTCATACCGCCTAGCTAGATGGGCACTTCTCTTTCAAGAATTTGAAATATTCTACGTTTCTCAAAAGGCTGTCAAGGGTCAAGTTCTTGTAGATTTCCTTGTTGACCACCCAATGCCAGCTGAATGGGAGCTATTCGAAGACCTACCCGATGAAGATGTAATGTGTATAGAGGTTCAGCCGCCCTGGTCAATGTATTTTGATGGGGCTGCAAACAGCGAAGGCGCCAGTGCAGGGGTCGTGTTCCTAAGTCCGGAGGGAGATGTTTTTCCCTATGCTTTCACTCTCACACAGAAATGCTCAAACAATATGGCAGAGTATCAAGCTCTCATATTAGGATTAGAGATGGCGCTAAATGCAAAACACCAGCATATTAGGGTGTATGGAGATTCCAAGTTGATCATAAATCAAGTTCTAAATGAATATGAGGTCAAGAAGGTAGAATTGATACCATACCAAGGCTATGCCGTGAATCTCATTTCGTGGCTTGGAGATGTTACATTAGACCATGTTCCAAGAAAAGAGAACAAACAAGCTGATGCATTGGCAAAATTGGCGTCCAACATTGCCCTGCCGGACAAACGCATGAGCGTTCCAATATGTAGAAGATGGGTAATCCCTCCACAATTAGAAGATGAAGAAAGAATTCCATAAAATAATGATGAGACTGTAGAGGAAGTTACAGCTGTTTTGGTCATTGAGATTGAAGAAGAAGACTAGAGGCAGTCACTTATCGATTACTTACAACATGGAAAGTTACCCGACGATCGACATAGGAAGATAGATGTAAGACAACGCGCTGCAAGGTTCGTCTATTATAAAAATACGCTCTATCGACGATCTTTTGAAGGGGTGTTTTTACGCTGCCTTAGTGGAGAAGAGGCAAAGCAAGCGATGGAAGAAGCACATTCCGGAGTATGTGGTGCTCACCAAACTGGTCCAAAACTTCATTTTCGAATTAAAAGAATGGGGTACTACTGGCCCAGCATGGTTAAAGATTGTATCAATTTTGCCAAAAGGTGTCAACCTTGCCAATTTCATGCTAATTTTATCCACCAACCACATGAACCTTTACACCCTACGGTCGCATCTTGGCCTTTTGAAGCTTGGGGATTAGATGCGATAGGGCCTCTGCCAAAGTCATCTGGAGGTCATTTTTACATTTTAGCAGCTACAGATTATTTCTCCAAATGGGCTGAAGTTGTGCCTTTGAAAGCTGTGAAGAAAGATACGGTGGTGGATTTCATCAAATCAAATATCATTTTTAGGTATGGAGTGCCACGCTACATCATTAACGATAACGGAACTCCCTTTTACAACAAATTGGTGACAAGTCTGTGCGAGAAATTCGGCTTCAAGCAACATAACTCTTCCATGTATAACGCACCAGCTAATGGGCTTGCCGAAGCTTTTAATAAGACACTTGGGAATCTGTTGAAGAAGGTCGTGGCTAAGTCCAAGCGAGATTGGCACGAGAGAATCAAGGAAGCTCTTTGGGCATATCGGACGACGTATCGAATATCAACTCAAGTCACCCCATATTCTTTGGTGTACGGTGTGGAAGCTGTCTTGCCCCTAGAAATGCAAATTCCATCACTAAGGATTGCCCTCCAAGAAGGATTAACACTAGAAGATAATACCCGCCTTCGTCTCGAAGAACTCGAATCACTGGACTAAAAAAGGCTTGAAGCGCAACAAAGGTTGGAATGTTATCAAGCTCGTATGTCAAAATCGTTCAACAAAAGGGTCAAGCAAAGGTCCTTCCAAAAAGAAGACTTGGTGCTCACAGTAAGAAGACCCATCATCATGACACGCCGAATGGGAATTAAATTCGTCTCCAAATGGGATGGTCCGCACACGGTAATCGAAGTTTATTCAAATGGTGCATACAAGTTACGCTCTCAAGATGGATTAGAAATTGGGCCTATTAACAGAAAGTTCCTAAAGCGCTACTACTCTTGAATAAATCGAAGACAATCCTTGATGCAAGAGTATAAAGTGCATGTTACTCATCGCCCACATGAGTATAAATTGTGTGGCAACAAAATGAACTACGTTTGGCTTGATTCTTCACGGGTACGTAGGCAATTTGAGACTTGTCTCAAGTTCAGTCATAACTAAAAAAAAAAAACTTGAACTACGTTTGGCTTGATCCCTTCGGGGTACGTAGGCATCTTGAGATTTATTTCAAGATCAGTCATAAATAAACAAAAAAAAATATAAACACTTTACAAGTTGAAAACGAAACTGCCAAAATAAAGAGTACAAGAAAATTCGAGAAAAGAAATAGACAGCACATTCCGTTTCAAAGGATATACAAGCAACCAAGATGGAAAAGAAAGAGAACTGCATTTTTATTAAGTCGAGAATTATTTAATTACAAGGAACTCGTACTATAGATCTTGAAAGCTGAAAATAATAAAAATGACTGAAAACAAAGTGACTAAGTAAAAGGCCTAATGATCTTCAACTCTTCAAGCTCGTCTGCTACAATGTTTTGAATCTTCTCAAAATCACTCTTGGCCTTGTCACTCTCTGCACAGTGGTTCTTGAGCTCTAACACCTCCAAACTAAGGGAATCTTTTGTTGCAGCTACCTCGTGCATCTTTCTGTTTTCTTCAATCATCCATGCCTCCACTTTATCTCTTTCATCACTTAAACACTTTATCTTTGCATCAATAAGGTCAATCTTCTTTTGAAAGTCAACAATGTTAGCCTTGTGTCGAACCTCTTCATCATCGATGGTACCTAACACATGAGATTTCTCGTTGAACAACCTCTGCGGTGAGTCAGTAACATTCATTTCTGCATAGAATGATCTTTTCTGGTCAAACTCGCGTACTTTCGCAAAGAAATTAGAAATCATATCCTTCAAATGAGACAAATCAGTAGTGGTTCTGCCCTCCATTAAACTCATTGTCTTGATGCTCGATTCTTCACATGAACTAAGATTGCTTATGTCACATTCCGTCAAGTTTCGAAGAAGTGTTTTCCATAAACTGGAGACATACTTTTGGTTTAGAAGCAAAAGTTCATCCTCATACTTACTTTCGGAAATGTTGGAACGATCCTGGGGATAAGAAGAGCTCTTGCCTAAATCATCAACTTGAATGAGAGGCTTATTGGAGCATGCACCAACAACTTGTAATGATTTTCTTTTACCACCATCCGCTTCATCTGACTCAGAGATAAAGTATACCTCACTTCCGAAAGAAACTCTTTCTCCTTCAAGTGCAAAATTTAGATAGTCAAATGTCTTATTTATCGAAAGATGATTTGTGTCACCTTCGGCAACTCCATGCTCTCCGCCACCAAATAAATAAGTCGCAATCTGTAATGAATATGTATACAATCATATTACACAACAAAGATCGAAGAAGAAGAAAAAAAGGAGGGATCGCGAATACCTGATTAATATCCGTCACCGCCCCATCAAAGAATGCCTCGTTAGGTGCACTCACATTGGAAGGATCAACTGTCAGATTTGAGGTTGAAGCTTTGTTCTTTTTTGCGAATAGGAGGATGATCACTACCACTTGCACAATCTTCGAATTTAGTAGGAGAAGAATGACGTTTCTTTGAGTCAGCTGTATACGGACACCTTTCAGACCTTTGGGAGTTGGAGCCCTTTTCAGTACTAATTTTTGGCGGTGGCGACTCAACTTGTTTCTACTGAATAGAAGGATTAGTAGGAGAAGCAATAACATCATGAACACTCTCCACCAAAAGTTGTTGCCCCTCGATAAGGTGTTGACCATGGACCTTTTCCCACCACGTATTGAAATTTTGAGTACTGTGCAGACTAAAGTTCCTCGGTAATGAAGGGATCCTCGCGTTCGTACCAGGATACTCATGAATACTCAAAAGCCAATGTTTAATTCCCCCCTCAAGAGTAGACGAACGTATATCCCTCTCTCTAGAATCGCGAGGTGTTCTCTGCTTAAAACCAAACTGTCGACAAAACCTATGCGGATTGTAAGGCTCCAGGATAAACTCATCCTTCCAACGAAGACTTAAAACACATGGTCGAATTGAGGCAAAGCGGCTACGTTTCTCAATATCAGCTGACCTCCTTATAGGCGCGAGTGTCTGAGTTTCTTTTTGAACAAATGAGGCAGCATTCCAATAAATTGACTCACCGGAATGGATCTTCACCCTAGCCTCTCTCTCATCAAAATATTTGGCACCATTATCTCCCGAGAACTCGAACATTTTTGGATCACCAGCAAGCATCTTCTGGCGACGATGTGTTCCGAAATAGTTACCCATCCAAGTCGAAAGATAGTGCTGGAGAAAACAAGATGATGAGGAGCATGGGGTTGATGATTCGGAAATAGTATTTAGACCCCTGTAGATACTCACCAACACTGGATAGGCAAGATTTACCACATGACCAGAAGACATAAGACATGCAGGTTTAAATGTGCTAGGACGAATTGTCGCAACAGCACCAGACAGAAGCACAAATGTACAAAGTCAACATGATAGGAAGGCAGCGAGGTACACTTTAGAGTACAAATTAATAGGTATTTTGAGGCTAGCGAAGACATCCTTGATTTCCGGCGACCAATTATCAACCTCATTGACACTACCACTCGAACTTCCGGTATGTGTTAGAGGGACAAACTTCTTCTTTGTTTGAGAAACGCTACTTTTGTCGTATTGGCTTCCTTTGAACCAATACTTCACCCATGCAGCAGGAGTAACACCATTTCTCCTCTCGGTGGCAGCAAGCCTATGAAAAGCGGAGAGCAAATATTTTCTTCCAACTCTCTAGGATGATCAGTTGTTTGGCTTCGCCAACATGTTGAAGGTCGAACTTCGTCATGATACTTACTAAACCTGTGACACGCAAAGAGAAGAATGTGAGTGTACAAAAAGAAGTGTTAATAAAATGGTTTTAAAATAAAGCTAATAACATTCTGTTCGGTTTAAATTAGGGGAAAAAAAACGATAACTTTCTGTTTTCAACTTTTAATACTCTAAAAAAAAAACTGAAGTTTGTTCCTCATTTGTTTTGAAAACGTCTAAAGAACAGGGGGCAACTTTCTATTAGCATTAAAAAAAAGGAAAGTGTAGTAATTGTTTTAAAAAAAAACAAAAACAAAGCACACACATTCTCTTTTGCCATCTTACTGCATGTCTTTAACACAAAACAAACAAAAATTATTAAACAAAATCTATCCCTCAAGCTTATCATTAAAATAAGAAAACTGGTTTTAAAAGAAGAGAAAGTTACAACCTGGTTTAAAACTATCTGGTTATAAAAGATAAAAACAAGAAATGGACACAAGTAAATTAAAAAGGCACACCACATATCACCATTGACAAAAGCCATATAACATACTGTATGGTTCTTTTTGTTTAAAAAGAAAAAAAAAATGAAAGTGAAATGTAAGATACAAGCAGTATATATTTAGGAATAAAAAGAAGAATAAATTAACAAAAAGTGTGTGAAGAAATATAAGTGTTAACCTCTTTGGAAAATAAGGCAGTGGATAGTGATGTACTAGTAAATAAAATATGAAAAAATGATCTACTATTTATAGTGTTAGAAATCCATATCATTACTTAGTACGTTTAGGAGTTATAAATTCCAATAGTTGCTAAGTTAATGGCTACTCATTTATTTACACGGTTACAAGAATTTGAAGGCCATGATTTTAAATTTAATGACCATGGGTTTTAAATGTATTCAATCATAATATGAACAAATGTTACAGTAGACTTGTTTTAAAAAAAATCATGCTTGAGGTTTTGAAACTTTAGACCACTTAAAATATTAAATTAAAAGGAGCAAATTTTATCCACGAGTTTGACATTTAATTATTCTTAAAAAAAATTGGTTACATGTTTTGACCCTAAAATTACAAGTTTTCTGAAAGACATATAGCTTGTCAATAACATATCTAAGTGGTTAAAAATTCTGTAATGTCTAATCAAAAGTTTTGGATTTTGAGCTTTTAATGATGAATTTATGTTCAAATGGTTACAATTCTCACAAGAAGATAAACGTGGGGTTGTAAAAATAGCTCTTTATTGAGGAATTGAATGTCATGATGGCAGAAGTCTTGAATACAAAGACACATTGTATACTCGCCCGTTAAAAAAAATCCTACTAAATTTCAAGCATTTGAAAATTTAAAGTTTTATTTCTTTTATAAAACAACTTCTTCCGTTTTAAAATTAAAAAGTTCGAGACACGTTCACTCAAAAAGAAAATTTTCTCATAAACAAGTCTCGAATGGGGCATTTGTAGACACGCAAATTTTTCGGCAAATAAAAATATGCCACGTGTCTCCTATAAAATAAAATATTCTAAATTATATATTAGTATTTTCAAAATCAAATGAATATTATCTTGTGGTTTCAATTATAAAAGCAATAAATGTCATTTTCTTTGACTATATTTTAATTTTTCTCGCAAACAATGAAAATGCTTCTATTTTAGTACTTGTTTGTTTAAAATTACAAAGAAATGGTAAGCGAAAGAATGATTACATTTAATTATGGACCATTTTGTTACTAAACTCAAACTACAAGACCATTTTGATTCTAAACACAAATTACAAGACCATTTTGATACTAAACACAAACTACAAGATCATTTTGATCCTAAACACAAACTACAAGACCATTTTGATCCTAAACACAAACTAAAAGACCATTTTGATCCTAAACTCAAACTACAAGACCATTTTGATCCTAAACACAAACTACGAGGGGGCGATATCGCGATAAAGACCACACAAACTACTATAAATAGATGGACAACCCAAGCCTAAAAAGAAAAATAAAAGGTTGAAGGCAAAAGGTGAAGCCAAATCTAAGATAGAGAAGCTCTACCGAAGTCAAGCCATCAACCAGCGAAGCATTCGAAAATCTTCATCAAGCCCGAAGAACTTCAAGCAAGCTCATCAACAAATCCAAGACAAATCCACCATTTGATTCGCAAGAAGCTCCAAAGGCCGCGAATTAAGTGTTTTTCAGGACCAAGCATTCGAAAATCTTCATCAAGACCGAAGAACTTCAAGCAAGCTCATCAACAAATCCAAGACAAATCCACCATTTGATCCGTAAGAAGCTCCAAAGGCCGGGAATTAAGTGTTTTTCAAGGCCAAGCATTCGAAAATCTTCATCAAGCCCAAAGAACTTCAAGCAAGCTCATCAGCAAATCCAAGACAAATCCACCATTTGATCCGCAAGAAGCTCCAAAGGCAGCGAATTAAGTGTTTTTCAAGACCAAGAATTCGAATATCTTCATCAAGTCCAAAGAACTTCAAGGAAGCTCGTCAACAAATTCAAGAAAGATCCTCATTTGATCCTCGAAAACATTTCAAAACCACAAATCAAGCGTTTTCCAAGATCAAACTCACAAAGAAGTACAAGTCAAGATCAAGCTCAAAGCTCAAGTAAATCAACAACTCAATCCTCACCAAACTATTGGAGCCAATAAGAACTCATTTGTGAATAGATTAATCAAAGGATTTCTATTTTCTTTATTTTAGAAAATATTCAGAGATTGTACCCGCAAAATATTAAATAAATAAATTATTTTGCTTTCTCCATTTATTTTCTGTCTTGGTATATTAGATAGGAAAATTTGTGGGAAACAGATGCTATTACTTTGTATTTTAAGTATGTTTAAATAAATTTTATGCGGTTGCTCTAAGATACTACCTCGTTGCTCTAAGATGCTACCTCGTTTTTCTCCTTTTTCATCATATTTTTTTAAAGATATATAAAGATATAGGAGAAAAATAGGATAGGTTTTCAGTGAAATAAAAATGTAAAGGTATTGCTATATTAAGAGATAAGTACGTGGAGTTATTTGAGGGGAGTGGTTCTTTATATTGAACTTTAGGATATTAAGTAAAGGGTATCATGGTAATCGCAAGTTTAAATTGTTGTAATCTTAAACAAGAATCAGTTTTTTGTGTTTTCCTACATTAAGATAATAGAATCGTACTAAACATTATTTTCCCCAATTTTTTAACTATCGAGTTAAATTGACGAGTTTAATGAAAGAATAAAAGAATAAAAAAAGCTTGGAGCAATAACTATATGAGAATGGATTAATTTACTGCAATTAATCTTATAAAACGCGTAAACCGTAGAAAAAATCTACGGTTTACAGCAGTTTTTTGCTTAAAAAAAAAAAAATCTGAGAATTAAAATTAAAAAACTGAATAATTTTTTCAAAATAAATATGATTTTTTTAATAAAAAAACTAAATGCCTTATTTTTAAAATTTTACATAAAATAAATTACCAATATTCTAGCAATCTCTCAAAATAAACACAAAATTTACACAAATTTACACAAATAAAGTTGATTTGATAAATTTTATGTTTGATATTTATTGTATAAGTTCAAAATTTGACATGTTATATTTTTGTCAAGTGTATAAGTTGATATTTATTGAATCATTAACTAAATCGTCAATTTTTGTGAAGTACCTTTGGTTTGTTTTTAACACTTGTATAACACAATATGAAACATTAACTAAGTCGTTAATTTGGTGTCAATCATCAATTTTGTTGAATGAAACAATCATAAATTATATAAATTTCAGAAAAATAAATTAACTGAATATGCAAACATGAATATCAACTTATAAATTTCATAAAACAAATTTATTAAACAAAATTTACAACGAAATTTAGAACAAAATTTCATAGAACTAAATTTCAGAAAACAAATTTATTAAACATTTGTTTACATCATATAAATTTACAACAATTTGGAAAAAATAGTAGTTTACATAAAATTAAAAATAAAAAACTGATTATGGACTTAGGTCTATAGCTTCATCTTCATTTGCTTTTTTCTTTCCCGATTTCTTTTCCAGCGCCATATATAACTTGAAATTAGGTCGAAAAAGTTCCTTCCATGGCGCAGCTGTCTCAGTGCGTGTTTGTTCCCACCGTGCTATAATTCCTGGCATTGGGAAGATCCCTTCTTCTTTAGGAATAACCTGAGCATAGTGACAACTGTTGACGAACACCATTACAGTCGGGATGTAATGTGTCGTTCCCCGAGGCGGACCAGTATAAAGAGGTAAAAAGGTACTGTTCCACACGTTTACCCCTCCATCACTATTTTGCCATAAGGACAACAATACAATT
Organism: Primula vulgaris; assembly: GCA_963920805.1. Taxonomy (NCBI): domain Eukaryota; kingdom Viridiplantae; phylum Streptophyta; class Magnoliopsida; order Ericales; family Primulaceae; genus Primula; species Primula vulgaris. The sequence continues at coordinate 13,446,809 of OY987217.1, read as the reverse complement.
GGAATATTGTAATGAGAAGCAATTAAAAACCCATAAGACGGAAATCTCATCCATTTGTCAGAAGGTGCGAGATTTGTAGCATGATAAAAATCTAAACTTGATAAAATATAATCATACCGGTAATCAAAGCCAAGATTCTCAAACAGCTCATAATAAACACCTTTCATTTGCTGCAGCTCTTGAAACAACTCACATCTTACCGCATACCAATCATCTTCCCCATGCTGTTTACCCGTCACATTTGCAAGTACCCGGAACCCACAGTTACCATCCCCACGCACATCATAAACCGTTTCGATGTAACTATGTAACATGACCCATATTTGGTCACTGTACAGGAAGGTTGGCCTATTAGGGGTGGGTTTAGGGTTCTGGTTTCGCGGCCTCCTAGTTGGGTTTACCCTTACCTCCGGTGTTTCATCCGCCTTGCCTTTGCCCTTGTCCCTACTAGCACCAGCACCCTCTTCCTCCACATACTCCCATCCCGACTTATCCCTCTTACTAGATTTGTCTCCTTTTCTAGGTCTCCCCCTATTTACTCTCACTTCGGGGTCACTGATGGATGTTCTGGCTGGTACGGTTATCTCTCGGAGTTGTGTTTTCATACGCCGTTTTTCAACATTACTTTTCCTAGCATAAACACTTTTAAACTCTTCTAGATCACCCTCTACCCCATAATCATCGGTGTTCCCATTATCATCAATTACGTCTAATTTTTTCCAGAATGGATGAATATATTCTAGAGGAAGAGGCTTCCCGAATAAAATATGTTCACTCATAATATGATGACAAGGTAAACCCTGAGACAATTTGAAACCGCAAGAACAATTCTCATCAGCCTGGCCACTACATTTTTTTTGTTCTTGAAATAATAAATCAAAGGCATAGTGTGTGATATACGACCTAAGATTTATAAATAGAGGTGTTCGTTCAGAATGTGGAAAATAAGACTTGCATTTATCCAACTTCATCTTAATATCCTCAAACTGTTTTTCTAGAATTCTATTCACCTCTACCCAAACAGTTTCAAGCGTGCCAGTATTTGTGGAAAGGGATCTTTTCAGCTTAGCATGTTGTTGTTTGGCTCGATTGCTAGTTCTGTTACCTAGATGTGTTGTATGGTTGGTATAGCATGCAACAAACTTTTCAGCATAATCATTTAAAAGCTTGTCTACATACTTAATCACAGCAGGGTACGATTTGTAAGAGGAATTGAAATAAGTTCGGTTATGATTGTACTCCTCTATCGACTCAGAATCAACCAATAAACCCCAATCATCTAGAAACGTTTGCCACTCCTCATCAGGGATCTTTTTACGGCAGTTTTTCAAAACATTTTTTGCAATATGAAAAGTGCACAAAATATGATGAGAATCGGGAAAAACAACGGACAAAGCATTTGATAAGGCCATTTCCCTGTCGGTTACAAAAACCCTAGGTAGTATACACCCCTCCAATGTAACTTTAAATTTTTCCAATGCCCATATATAACTTTCCTTTGTCTCGTCACTCATGAAAACAAAACCTAAACAATATGTTTGGTTCGTTGATGTCATTCCTACGACTTCTAGAAATGACATATTAAAACGGTTTGTTCTATATGTACAATCCATTAACAAGACATCAGGAAAAGCTTTGAACATCCTTATAGAATCGGGGTGTGCAAAAAACAAGTTCTCAAGGGAATGGGTTGATGGGTTCATATTATAGTAGAACGTGTAGCGATGGCTATCCAACAAATTAAACAGTTCCTGTATCGGGTTTCTACCATCTCGTTCTTTAAATTTCAGTCCGGCCAAAAAATTATGTATCGTTTTAGCGTTTGATACATTGTCAGGATTTCTATTTTTTATGGCCTCTAATATTGCACCAACTTTAAAACTACTTTGCCTTAAAGTTTTAACAATTTCTTTTTCATCTTGGGTTAAACGAGCACGTCGTGCTTGCCCTTGGAGGTAAGTTGGAGGTGGGTGGTTATGTTGTCCATTTTCTACGTGACACATCCATTCACCATTAACTACGTAACCTTTAATGAAAAATGGACAATCTTTTTTCTTTGTACCTGATTTTACTGAAGATGGTTTCTTTTTTTCGTAAACCTCCGATTTATCACATACAATATCAACATACGGTGTTCTGCTCCCATCACCCCCTCCAGACCTACGAATCGTAAGAATGAAACCCCAATGTATCAAACGCTAAAACGATACATAATTTTAGGGTTTAGGGTTTACGGTTTGTAATTTAGGGTTTAGGGTTTACGGTTTGTAATTTAGGGTTTAGGGTTTACGGTTTGTAATTTAGGGTTTAGGGTTTACGGTTTGTAATTTAGGGTTTACGGTTTTTAATTTAGGGTTTAGGGTTTACGGTTTGTAATTTAGGGTTTAGGGTTTTTAATTTAGGGTTTAGGGTTTAGGGTTTTTAATTTAGGGTTTAGGGTTTACGGTTTGTAATTTAGGGTTTAGGGTTTAGGTTTTTTAATTTAGGGTTTAGGGTTTACGGTTTGTAATTTAGGGTTTAGGGTTTACGGTTTGTAAAAACTCAATATTGGTCCTATCAATTAAAATACAGAATATTTTTTACAAACATACAAATCAAACATACGAATCAAATTAAACTTACGAAATTATAACGTACAAATCAAACATAGAAATCAAATACAAAAACAGTGCATTTATTTTTTTTTGTAACGACTAAATGTTTTAAAGTTGGACATAGGGAGCATCTTTCCCGCCGATGTTAATCTATCCGATGACGGCTCAGCAGACTCTTCGATTTCGTTTAGCTCCGTACGCCGTCTTTGTCGCTGCTGCGATTCTGGATGCGGCGCACGCTCGTGGGATGTAATTGTCAACCCCCGACTCCAACTGTCGGTGGACTGATGACTAGGATGTTGCTCGTACAAACCAAATGATTGTCTATGATGATCGAACGGAACATCGGTCTGAACGTAGTCCGACCCAGCAAAAGAAGAACGACGACGATGACTGCTTGAACTCGGACCCGGACCCTGATCTGTAGTCGGGTGTCGACCTCCAGTCGATCTTCTACCCCCGCTACTAGATTCGCCTCTTTCGTCGGGATGCCGACAACTTGAAGCCCTAGTGTAAGTTCGTGGGTCGTAACGTAGGTCGTCATCACCATCGTCGTCGTCGTCATCCCCCTCCGACTGTTCATCAGCTGACCCATACGGATTCATACCCATTTGAGCGAACTCCGCACGTAGTAAGTCCACGTCCGTTTTCATTTTTGCCCGTTAGAACGATTTGAAACTGCGGTGCAACATCGCTTTCTGGAAAAAAAAACAATCAAAAACGATTTATTAGTATTGAAATATACAGAAAAAGAAGTAACGATTTATTAGTAAAAAACGATTTAGTAGTTACCATTTTATTGAAGACACCCGTATTCTCCCGGAAACCGTGAGGGGGCGGGGCAAGTTCAGGTGGGTTTATGAAGATGCGGGTCCTCTCTCTATACCATCTCATGTAATCCGGTGACGTCCCTGACCCATATTCGCCGTTAATAAGACGGGTGTTGCGGTCATTCCACACGGCTATAAATTCTCCGGTTAGTAAAGGCCAGTCGTGTTTTTGCCCAGTCCCATATCTTCTATCCTTGCCGTGACCCTGTCTTGGTTTCCAAATATATGTAGGGACCCGCTGCACAAAACCGAACTGTCTCATGAACCTGTCCGCGGGGTGGTACTCAATCTTCTCATTACAAATGAGAGGCACAGATGCCACATATAACGGCCCCGCGTGCAGTATTCCGGATACTGATTGAGATCCCCGTAAGGTTGCCACACTATCTGTAATCATCAAATTAGAATATATAAACAATGGTTTAAAAATAGACGAGTAATAAATTCTGCGAACATAAGACAAATGCAAACATATACAACATATAATACGTAAGTTACATGAAATACGAAAATTAAAATTTACCTGTTCAGGCGACATATTGTCAAACTGGTCACGTATATGGACCACATTATGTCCGTAGACATATGGCGTAAGGTTAGTTTGCCTCCACATCTTCCATCTGTAATATACAAACAAAAACCGATAAACAATAAATATAACCGGCAACTAAGTAAATGATAGATGACACAATAATATAAAAAAGCAAATCCAATTCAAAAACTAAATAAATATCATACCTGTAACCGAGGGGGAACCTAGGCAAGCCCTCCGGTGGCTCGACATCTTCCGGCAGCTCTTCACACGGTCTAACCGGCAGTAGTCTGGTAATCGCCCACATATCCAGAAACATCACCGCCCCGCTTATTCCGGTTGTCTTACAACGTACCACCCTGCATAGATTAGCCTCTAACCAGGCCAGAAGAGCTGATCCCCAACTATACTCAGCACATGTGTCAAAATCCTCCAGAAATGGCAGAGGCCAGAGTGGAATCTGATCACTGCTCTTATCCGAAAACACATGTGCAGCCAGTAATAATAGCATGGCAGCCCTAGACTGATATAGTAAACGCTCCTCACTAGGGTTGGGGGGTAATTCACCGAAGGTCTGTAACATCCAATCAAGTCTAACTGTCAGACAGTTTAGATCGACTTGATTGTCAGCCGGCCTAACACCCAACAAACTCTCCATCATAGCCAACCTGCTCGCCTTCGTGTCATTCCGCTCCGACCGGGTCACAGCAAGACCATCCACCCTCAGACCAAGCATAATCTCTACATCCTGTAAAGATATCCCCAACTCTCCCCCGACAAAATGGAACGTGTGCGACTCATCACGCCACCTATCAACTAAGGCTGTAATCAACCCTCGGTCTACGGTATAATTACCTATACTGTAAATACCGTAAAAACCAGCCCTAATGATATTTTGAACTACCCTTTCAGGCGTCGGTATCTGCCAACTATAGTTATAAACCCTAATCTTATTGGCATCTCCTCTACCCGCTTCTCTGCCAGCATCCCAAGTCTGATTAGAAATGTGACCAGTCTGTCGTAAAATACCCAACCTCCCTTTAATATGTGGACCTGGGTCTGCCATCCTAACTATGATAACCAAATATAACTCAATTAATGATAACCAAAAAATGATAACATAACCAATTAATGATAACCAAACAATGATAACTCAATGATAACCAATTAATGATAACCAAACAATAATAATTCAATTTTTTAATCATAACCAAACACACATTTTTTCATAAACCAAACAATAATAATTCAATTTTTTAATCATAACCAAACACACATTTAATCATAAACCAAACAATAATAATTCAATTTTTTAATCATAACCAAACACATTTAATCATAACCAAACACATTTAATCATAAACCAAACAATAATAACTCAATTTTTTAATCATAACCAAACACATTATCAACAATTCAAATTAACCAAACAAAATAAAAAAACATGCAAAAATGGGACAAATATCAACAATTATTAAAATTTCTATAATTAATATAAACAAACAACAAACAATTATATATAGCTAAGTGAATTATGGTTTTGCATATTTTATATATTTTTTCCTATTTTACAAATTAAAATTACAAAAAATAAAAAAACATGCAAAAATGGGACAAATATCAACAATTATTAAAATTTCTATAATTAATATAAACAAACAACAAACAATTATATATAGCTAAGTGAATTATGGATTTGCATATTTTATATATTTTTTCCTATTTTACAAATTTAAATTACACAAAATACATAATAAATTAGAGAATAAAAGATATACCTTCAATTATGGATAAGTTTGATTGATGATTTGGGGTTTTTTGTTAATAAATTTGATAGTTAATGTGGTTGATTGATTTGGGTGATTTTTTGGGTTGAAAATTGGGGGTTTTTGAGAGAAAGAGAGAGAGTGTAGAATAAAATTTTATTTTTTAAAAAAAAAACGAAAGTTTCTGTTTTTTCCAGGGACTGTCTGTGTAATTTTCGCGCAGGGACTGACTGTGTAATTTTGAAAAGCAGGGACTGACTGTGTAATTTTGGAAAAAATTACACAGACCGTAGATTAAATCTACGGTCTGTGCGTTTATTAAGAAAAAATGCAGTGCTTTAAGAGCACCTCTAACTATATATTATGGGACTGAAAGTGTATTGTCAATAGGAAACACTGTGACACTAAAATGACCTAAGTCTTTAACTAGAAGTAAAGACAGAGATTTAAAACCTAAGATTAAAGATGCTGCGGATATCCTTCATAATGACCAAGAGAATTTAAATAAAGGATAAGCTAATTATTCCATTAATACTGTTAATTTTGTGTAAAAAACAACTTCCTTAATACAATGGCGAAGAATGTACGGTCAAGAAAAAAATGGAGTTAATTGTCTTGGGAAGGGAGATCAAAATACTTCATATTTCTTTAAATGTAATAAGCACAGAAACAACAGAAAGTGCATTAATTCTTTTAGTACAAGAAGTTTCTAATGGATAAGAAAACCAGAAATATTACTTTAAAATGGATTGACTCAAAACTTTTGGTTCTATTAATTGACATTTCACAATGGGTGTTTTATACTTAATGAGTTTCCCTCTTACCATTAGAAATTGGGATCATTCTCCATTGCTTCATGCTCCATCATGATCAATGGGGTTATGGAGGGATTGTATCAAGGTGCTAAATGAATCAGACTAGATAATTCTCTTTCCCTTTATATTTTTTTTTATCATTTGTATGAATGTTTTCTCATTCATGCTTGGAAAATTGTGCAATATGTTAGGAACTTCAATTTTTTTGATAAGTTTAGGAACATTAGACTTGCTCACTTATATCATGTTCTTCTCTTCTCTAATGGTGTTACTATTTCAGTCAAAATATTAAGAATACTTTCGACTTATTCTGCTCATTTTTTCGGTCTAAACCCTAACCCTAGCAAAAGGAGCATTTTTAAATGTGCAGTTGGTGGCATTTTCAAAATATCACAACGGCGCTATATACAGTGATGAGTTTGTTTACACAATTTAGGTTAAAGTTAATTCTTTAACTAGCATCCTCTCTTAATGTTTAGAGAATCCAACTGAATGTGTATTTGGGGTTTTCATTTAATTAATGGAGAATTTTCATTGCAATGTAAACTCTAAATAGTCATTCTAGGATTGCTTGGGATGATATTGCCAAACTTATCAAAGAGGTTGTTTATGTTTCAAAGGAAAATAAAGACTGGAATATTATTTGAATATAAAAATTGTCAACACTTTCATAAGCATATAAAAAAGATGCAAAAAAAGAAACTAAGGATTCAATTCTGAAACCGAACATGTGATGGGCTAATAAAAGATAGAGATTTTACATTATATAATACAGTATATATCTACAAAGGAGTTTAAAAATATGGCCATGTGAAATAAACCCACAGATTAAAACATAATAAAAAAATATTGCATTTATTCAATGTTGCTTAAACTGAGAATTGTTAGAAAATTAGGGTATGATAATCCTGGATAACTTCGAAGAATCGTGTTCGTACACTTTCCGAACAAAGTATTTCGACCCTATTATTGCCTGGGTTCACGAAATCTTTGTGGGGATAATTCTTGAAGAACAATCTGTTTCTGGCAAGGAGAATAGATTAGGAATGTAGAGAGAATTTTCTTATATGTTTTTTTGTTCAAAACCGAGGCCAAATGACTTCTTATATAGGAGATCAATAATTGAAACTGAAAGGAAGCAACCGTTCGGAAAGGAAGCAACCGTTCGGAAAGGAAGCAACTATTCTTATGTCTGTTGGGAAAGGGTCCAACTATCCAACCAAATGACTTCTCATGTCTGTTGGGAAAGGGTCCAACTATCCAACCAAATGACTTCTCATGTCTGTTGGGAAAAGGTTCCAACTATCCAACCAAATGACTTCTCATGTCTGTTGGCAAAAGGTCCAACTATTCAAAATTTTCCGGAAAGGAAGCAACTGTTCGGAAAAATTTTCGCTCGGGGCGCTGCCCCACACCCCGTTTCAATTATTCATATTCAATTATACGTTGGCTCGACGAGCGTGCACTCCGCACTTCCCTAACTCGTTTCCGAGTTTAACGCATTATTGCATCGGCCTATAATAAATCACATTACTACTAAAATATATTGATGATACTAAAATCACCAACAAATCCCCCCCATTTTAGTGTAATCCTTGATTTACTCAGTATATACAATAATATATACAGGGTATAACACACAGGTATAACAATCAAACAAATGCATAGATAAAAATGTCTTACGATTGAATTTTCATCTTAGTACAAATACACATTCCAAATACTCGAAAATCTGGGTGTCACAACGATTGAACCTGTCAATCCATTTGAATATCTGAAGATATAGTACACATATGTTTCTTACAATACTCTACTATTCATACTTGACACTTTACAAGCCATGTGTCCTTATCCATTAATAAGCATATAGAAAGCCAAGTCCAAGCTTCTTGAAGCGGCAAAACTTCATGCTCACATAGGTGATCCTTTTAATCTTGCACCTGCATTTGCAATTTTTCAAAAGAACCATTAAGAAGATTTACTTCAACCTAGCCATCACTTGCAGGTCTGAGCACATACCTTGGGAAGATAAACACAATTGCTCCAATCTCTAACTATGATCTTTCCACATTGAATTCTGCTTCTAACGTTGTATTCGAAGGGAATTGGGTATACCACAGCTAATAGATTTAAATGGACTTTAATCCCATCCCAATTACCGACTTATTCACTAAGTCTCTAGCTAACCCCTTCGTCAAGTGGTCAGCTAAGTTTTGTTGCGACCGAACAAAATCAATAGATATCACCCCATTCATGATTAATTCCCTAATCATACTATGTCTAACACCCAAATGTCTAGACTTTCCATTGTATATTTGACTATAAGCTTTAGCCAGTGTGGCAGTACTATCACAACGGATAGAAATTGGTGATATCGGTTTAGGCCATATCGGAATCTCATATACCAAGTTCCTGAGCCATTCCGCTTCTTTACCAGCAGCTGCTAATGCTACAAACTCAGATTCCATTGTGGAACCAGTTATACATGTTTGCTTCTTGGAAGCCCATGAGATGGCACCTCCCCCAAGAAAGAACACCCATCCACTTGTAGAGGATGAGTCTTCAGCATTATTTATCCAACTAGCATCCGAATAACCCTCTAACACCAAAGGAAATCCCATATATGCCAATCCATAATTCATAGTACCCTTCAAGTACTTGAATACCCTAGTTATCGCATGCCAATGATGTCTACTAGGATTACTAGTAAATCTGCTCAACTTTCCAACCGCATAAGCAATATCCGGTCTAGTGCTAATCATAGCATACATCAAAGAGCCTATAGCTCTTGAGTATTCAAGTTGATCCACAGGTTTACCTGTATTTGGCATAAGCTTTTCTCCCGGATCCATGGGAGTACTTACTGGAGAACAACTTTCATAATTGAACTTCTTGAGTATTTTCTCAATGTAATGAGATTGCGTAATTACAATCCCCTTATTCTCCCGTTTAATCTTAATACCAAGAATAACGTCCGCTTCTCCCATATCTTTCATGGAGAACTTTGATGACAAGAAATTCTTCGTTTTATCAACTTGATTTTGGTCGGTGCCAAAGATCAACATGTCATCAACATATAGACAAATGAAAACTCCTTTACCGGATGTGTTAAATTTGCTATATACACATTTGTCTGCTTGGTTTAGAATGAAACCATTAGACAAAACAACTTCATCAAACTTTTGATGCCACTGCTTCGGAGCTTGTTTCAGCCCATACAGCGACTTAACTAGCTTACACACTTTATGCTCATTACCAGGCATTACAAATCCTTCAGGTTGCTTCATATACACTTCTTCTTCCAAATCACCATTCAGAAAGGCTGTTTTGACATCCATTTGATGAATCACTAGATTATGAATAGCCGCCAAGGCAATCAACAATCTAATAGTAGTGATACGGGCAACTGGAGCATAGGTATCGAAATAATCAATCCCTTCCTTTTGTCTGAAGCCTTGGATAACTAATCTAGCTTTAAACTTGTCAATTGTACCATCGACTTTCATCTTCTTTTTGAAGATCCATTTGCAACCCAATGGTTTGCAACCTGGTGGTAAATCAGATAATACCCAAGTATTATTTTCCATGATAGAACCAATCTCTTCATCAATTGCTTCTTTCCAAAAAACAGAATCTCGAGATTTCACAGCTTCATCATACGTTCTTGGATCCTCCTCTATACTATAACAATAATAGTATTGAGTACCAATCTGATCTCTTGATCCCTCAACTAAATATAGTTGAAAATCAGATCCATAAGATCTAGATTTTCTAGCTCTTTTGCTCCTACGGGGTTCAAGTGTCTCACTTGGCACATCAATTGAATGATCATCCCTTAGAGATTCATCTGAATTAGGTATAGAGTCCTTTGGTCTAGGTATAGAAGAGAAACAATTCTCATCAAATATGGCATCTCTCGATTCTATAATCGTGTTAATAGAAATCGAGTCATTAGGTTCTATAACATAAAACCTATAGGCCTTGGAGTGCTCAGCATATCCAACAAAGATGCAAACTATACCCTTTTCACCCAAAGTTTTCCTTTTTGGGTCCGGGAGTCTAACCACGGCCCTACAACCCCAAACACGTAAAAATGTTAAGTTTGGTCGTTTCTTATACCAAAGTTCATATGGGGTAGTCTTGTTCCTTTTATTAGGAACCCTATTTAACAAATAGCAAGCCGTTAACATAGCTTCTCCCCAAAACCCTTCACTTAAACCAGAGTAAGATAACATGGCATTCACCATTTCTTTAAGAACTCTATTTTTCCTTTCAGCCACACCATTTTGTTGAGGTGTATAAGGTGCCGTAGTCTCATGAATGATTCCTACGGATTGGAAAAATACAGGATCATAATATTCACCACCTCTATCTGTACGCAATGTTTTAATCAACACATTCTGTTGCACTTCAACTTCAGTTTTATAAATTTTGAATTTATCTAAGGCTTCGTCCTTAGCGTGCAACAAATAGACATAGCAGAATCTAGATGCATCATCTATGAAAGTGATAAAATATTTTTTATGCCCTAATGATGGAGTAGCATGCAAATCACATAAATCACTATGTATTAATTCAAGAATGACAGATTTCCTTGTTATACTTTTAAAAGGTTGCCTAGTGATCTTTGTTAACATGCAAGTTTTACATTTTTCTACATTTTCATTAAAAACAGGAATTAAATCATCTTTAGACATTTCATGCATTCTTTTATAATGTACATGTCCTAGACGAGCATGCCATAACGAGAAGTTGATAACATTCGAAGAAGACATAAATACAGAACCAGAATCATTAGGAACTCCATTCAAATTCATCATAAACATACCATTATTATAATATCCAAATCCTACAAACACACCAGACTTCGATAGAACATATTTATCGGATTCACACACTTGCTTGTATCCAAGCTTATTTAATACAGGACCAGAAATTAAATTCTTACGTAATTTAGGAACATACAAAACATTAAACAAAGTAATAGTCTTTCCAGAACTGAATTCTAACACCACGTTTCCTTTGCCTTCAACGGGAGCGAAGTGATCATCTCCCATGTAGAGGACAGAACCATCTTCCACTGGAACAAAACTCTTGAACCAGAAACGATCCTTGCAAACATGTGTTGTGGCGCCTGAATCAATCCACCACGCGATAGCATCATCCTGCACATAAAATGCTTCAGAATTTAGTGAAACCGAATGTTTAATCAAACTATTCAAATCACGAATTGATTTCTGACCTTGGTTTTCGGATTGGTCCTTAGACCCTTTTCCTGAACCACTTGCATTCGCGTTGTCGTGCTTTTTGACGAAACGGCAATCCCTCTTGAAGTGGCCTGTTTTGCCACACTTCCAGCATTCTAGTTTCGGTTTCTTGTTAGCACCGAAACTGCCCTTATTGTTCTTGAAAGCACGCTTCTTTCCTTTGTTTTTGTTGTTATCGTTCTTACCACCCCCTTCAACCATATTAACCGAGGGTCCAGCAATTTGTTTGCCCTTTCCTTTGTCATCCTCCTGCGCTCTTAGAGATTCTTCTATGCGCAAGTGACTTCCAAGTTGGATCAAAGACAGTTCATCTTTTCCATGTTTCAGATTGTGTTTGAAATCCCTCCACGAAGGAGGCAACTTGTCTATGATGCTTGAGACAGATATTGTTTCATCCATCTTCAATCCGTGTTGTGTGAATTGTCCAAGGATTCGGAGGAGTTCATTGAATTGTTCCATGACAGACCTCGATTCAACCATTTTGTAATTGTTGAAATCGGTTACCAGGAACTTTTTACTGGATGAGTCCTCTGCCATGTACTTGGATTCGAGACAATCCCACAATTCCTTTGCAGATTCCACGTTTTGGTAAATATCAAATAAGGGATCAGACATACCGTTAAGAATGTGCCCTCTGCAAATGTAGTCGTCGTTCTCCCACTTTGATCTGCGTCTTAGATTTTCAACCGTGTCATCCTCTACAAATTCTGGAATCGGTGTAGACAGGACGTGCACCACCTTTAACGTTGTCAACATGAAATGCATCTTCTTCTGCCAACGCCTGAAGTCTTGTCCTTGAAACTTGTCCAATTTTCCGAAATTTGTAGTCATCTCCTTGACGGTGCTTCCTCCAGCCATGATTATCAGAAATTACTTTGTTCGTTTGTTAGAAAATTAGGGTATGATAATCCTGGATAACTTCGAAGAATCGTGTTCGTACACTTTCCGAACAAAGTATTTCGACCCTATTATTGCCTGGGTTCACGAAATCTTTGTGGGGATAATTCTTGAAGAACAATCTGTTTCTGGCAAGGAGAATAGATTAGGAATGTAGAGAGAATTTTCTTATATGTTTTTTTGTTCAAAACCGAGGCCAAATGACTTCTTATATAGGAGATCAATAATTGAAACTGAAAGGAAGCAACCGTTCGGAAAGGAAGCAACCGTTCGGAAAGGAAGCAACTATTCTTATGTCTGTTGGGAAAGGGTCCAACTATCCAACCAAATGACTTCTCATGTCTGTTGGGAAAGGGTCCAACTGTCCAACCAAATGACTTCTCATGTCTGTTGGGAAAAGGTTCCAACTATCCAACCAAATGACTTCTCATGTCTGTTGGCAAAACGTCCAACTATTCAAAATTTTCCGGAAAGGAAGCAACTGTTCGGAAAAATTTTCGCTCGGGGCGCTGCCCCACACCCCGTTTCAATTATTCATATTCAATTATACGTTGGCTCGACGAGCGTGCACTCCGCACTTCCCTAACTCGTTTCCGAGTTTAACGCATTATTGCATCGGCCTATAATAAATCACATTACTACTAAAATATATTGATGATACTAAAATCACCAACAAGAATTAGGATGAGATTTGGTGCAATACATTGGTTTTTGAATAGTTTGACTTCAAGAATTACACAGAGGGATTTAGACGTGAGATAAAGAAGAGGAGGTATGGGAAAAAAAAGAAAAGATTGGAAGTGTTTTTTTTTATTACTTGATTCAATCTCAACCATTAAAAATAATAGACAACGGAGAGATATGATTACTGTGTAAAAATAGCATGTAAACTTATGTGTCGATTTGTACAATTAATATTCCTACACAAGGGAACATTTTTTAGAAGAAGATTATTAATACCAATAGGTTTTTAAAACTTCTTATTAATATATATATATATATATATATATATAGATATTGACAATTTTAATAACATTTTACTTTGCCATAACAGGTTAAAAACTGGACTTATTTTTATGTTCTTAATACTCGCGATATCCAGGTTTTTAACAATTTTGTACCTTGTATTTTTGCTTGTTTCTAGATTACTACCTTAGATGGTTAGTTTTCCAATTAGTACCCTATATCATTATATTTTTAATATATATTTTGAACTTTTCATCCAATTATGGATGGAAATTAAACAACTGTCTTATACCGGTTTTCCATCCATATTATATATGTTGGTTTTCCATCCATCATTGGATGAAAAGTTGAAAATGTAAACAAAACACAAATGTACGGTACAAAATTGAAAAAAATATAAAAGGGCTAATTAACAAGAAAGCACAACAATACAGGACACAAACCCCAATTAACCTAACAATATCCTTAGAGTTACAAATTTTAGTCATAATGAAAAAGCTAGTTCTATTATTAGAAATGGCAGATGGAAAACACCCCAGTGTAACAATAACTTCTTGATTGATATATAGTTTAATAAAACTCATCCCTTGATAAATCATAACCTGCCTAATATGATTAATTGAACTATTTAGATATGATAAAACTTTGGTGTCAAAAGGTTTATGGAATCATGTTAAACTCAAGATTAACAAGATGAATCAGTACAAGATTGTATGGGCCAAGAGTCACATTCGTAAATTTACTACAATCATGTGGCATTCTATTCTTGTAAAACACATCATCTTCATTGGTTCGTCGTCTAACCATCCATCCGTTTCGTCTTCCCAGTCCTCTGGCTTCGCTAGTAGATATCTGTCCTAACTCATTGTCCTAAAGCTAGTTCTATTACGGTTTCGGGAAAAGGGGAAAAAGGTGCGGAGGGAGAAAGAGAGAGAAGGATAAATAGGGGGGAGAGCGACGACGACATCCATACCAACGCAACACCAATGTTGTGCCGCTGGAGATATAGTGGTGACATGCATGGGGTTTGGGCAAAGTAATTGATTGAGGAGAAAGTGAGAAGAGGAGATAGAAGGATGAAAGGAGGAAGACGGAGGCGGTGGCGTTGATTTGGGGGCGGCGAGAGAGTAAGTAATTGTTAAAAGTAAAACAAATGATTTAAACCCCCCTTTGTATCTATCAGAAAGACTTTAAATGTAACAACTAGACCCCATGGGCCGAACCGTCACACCCGTATTAACAATATTGTCCGCTTTTATACAACTTTCCAGGAATGTCCCCATCCTGTTACTACTTCAAGTTAAGTACGCTTAACTGTGGAGTTCGGTCCTCAATTTTGTGCCACACGGCTTTAAAATGGCTTGTTAATAGAAAATGAATCTTTAAACTCATATACCGCACGGGTACTCTCAGATCTGGGCGATGTCGGACTGACGAACAACACTCCACACCATAGACTTCCCTCCGAAAATCTGGGTCATCACAATCTCCCTCTTTAGGCATGCCATCCTTCAGAGGCCCAGACACTCGTACAAGTCCCGATATTTCTGGCCAGATAGAGACTCTGATACCATCTATAACGACCCAACCCCACGGGCCGAACCGTCATGTCCATATCAACAATATTGTCCGTTTTGGCACACAACTTCTGAGGGGGTCATCCATCCTGTTACTACTCCAATTTAAGCACGCTTAACTGTGAAGTTCCGTCCTTGTTTTTATGCCGCACGACTTTAAAAGATCTTGTTCATAAGAAATGGATCTTTAAGCTCATACTCCCTCTGTTCCTAATTAATTGTTCTCTACGAAATTACGTGTAATTTTGACCGGCTTATAACATGTATCAAAATTATCGAAATAAAAATTTTCAAACCTAAATCATATAATTTAATGTTTAAACTATATGATCAACTTTTGAAAATTTTCATTTCGACAATTTTAATGTAAGTTATTGACCGGTCAAAATTATACGTAGTTTCGAAATGGACAATTAATTGGGAACGGATGTAGTATATCATATGGGTATTTTCAGATCTGGGCGATGTCGGATTGACGCACAACACTCCGCACCACAGACTTCCCTCCGAAAATCTGGGTCATCAAATTAAAACCAAAATACATTTACTAAAAGTAGTCATTTTCTTAATTATGTATTGTTTTGTATATGAGTGTGTTTGGTAACAGATTTTTTGCTTCAAAAATAGATTTTAAAATTTTGTTTTAAGAATCCATCGCAAAGCTGGATTTTAAAAATCTGAATTTTTAAAGTTTTTTCAGAATAAAAATCAGATTTTTAAAAGATGAATAATCTAACTTGTCTAACACACATAGATTTTTAAAATCCAAAAATCAAGTAAAAAAATATGTTGTCAAACGGACCCATAATATTATAATTCTTATTTATGTATACTTATGTAAAAACATAAGTTGTGACTTAAAATGACCTAGTTGTGTCCTTTTTTATTTTTTAATATATATTTTTTTTCAATAAATTTCAATAAGAAAACTCCCTTTTACGCTTTTAGTTGCGCTTTTTGTGCGTTTTATCCTCGAAATAATGCTATTGTGTATTTGCTTTTTTCCCCTCTAAGCGCTATCATGCGCAATGTGTCGTGCTATTTTAAAGCCCTAATTTAGACATGTTTATATATGCAGTTAGAAAAAAATACATGCATCTTCCTCCCCACATAAATTAGTAGGAAATTTGTAACATGATTGCGCTTAAGAAAAATGAAGTGATATTTCATTTAAAAAAAAAAAGACCATGGAAGGTTAGTCCATCAACTTTTGATATTAAATATTTTTTGGGAAATGGAATACTTGCTTATTATTGAGGTCTTTAATAATTTTTAAGCTAAGCGTAATATATATAGATAACATTTGACGAATTCACGAGTGTTAGCTAGGTTTTCGAAACATGATTGCCGCAAGTGGCTTGGTCATGAAATTTTCTTAAATATTTAAAGTTAAAGAGTGAATTCAACCCCTTTTAAAAGGAAAATCTCAATCTTCAAAAGGATAATAACGAATGCTAATGAATCTGCATAACATTGCAAAAATAAATAAATAAATTACGCTTTTATTTGGTTCATACTTTGTGCCAATATATAGTACTCATTAATTTAGTATCAAATATTAATATCTGGTATGTATGCATTTAGACACATTAGTCTTACTCATATTCATTGTCCTTTTGTTATTATTACTTTCTAGAACTAGAATTTTTTTAATTGCGTCATTAACCGCTAATTATGAAATTATTGAAACAATTAAAACCAATAACGGTGGTCTTAATAAGAAAGAAAATTGCATTTTTTTACATCCTTTTCAGGCGAAATTCAAATCCGATATAATGATATTAACATTAAATATTCAGTCACAAATTAATTCTTTGTTCAACCAAATACGTATTATGAAATCTTCCACATATAGATATCAATAATAATATTAACTTTATTTAAAATTTGATTATATATATATACTAGTATGTTGTTACGTCTTTGACACTTACTAAGGTTGCAAGTCAAGAAAAAATGGATAATAGTACTTCAGAGAGTGGGGTTCCCAAAATATTAGATAACACTAAACTTCCCACAAAATCTGAGATTGATTTAGAGTTGGCCTATATGAGGAGTATGACCGCCGAAGAGGCGGCTATTGCTGCTGCTCAAACAGTTACAGAAGCGGAAGTCCTTATTGCTGAAGCAATAGAGGCTGAGATATCAGCCCAAGATGCGGAAGCTCATGCAGAAGCTGCTCAAGCTTTTGCAAAACTTGTCATGGAGTTGTTGCATGAGAGAGGGAAATAAGCCATGGATGAACCCAAAAAAAAGAAAAAAATATGAAGATGATCCGGGATTGATGGTGAGATGTGCCATGTACATGGACGGCCACCAGAGTAGATTCAATAGTTAATTTTTTCTTGGTTGTGATATTTATAATTTATGTGTCTATCAACTTTTCTGTGATGTTTTTTTTCTTTTTCTTTCGGCAAGTAACAATTTTATTAAAAAGCAAATAACTGGAAATAAAATATGGGTCATCACAATAAAGATGGCTCCAGGGATATTATTCACTCAGTTTGAATAAAATAATAAACGAGGCTAACAAGTGCCTTTGGGTAGAGAAAAAATACTAATCACTGCGAATAAAATCTCTACGAAACGAGTACTAAAAGAAGTTTTACTTCCTTTTGGTTAACTTGTGAACTTGGGAAAGAAATAAGCTACCCTTAACCTTGAGTCAAAAAGTACATTACAAACAAACACAACCCAAACACGACATGTATGCTTACATCCAATTGCTTGAAACTACCAAATTTTGGTTGGAGCAACAAATTAGCAATGTGAGTGCTCTATTATCCAACGTTTCTCAGGAGCTAGATCAACTAAAAGTTTCTTACGAAATTCTGAAAAATAACTCTCAATTATGTAATGTTGTAATATATAAATTTGGTTACAATTTCGCTTATAGCTCGTGTTCATTGACAAAGTGGGTTTTGATCTTTTCCGAGGCGGTGTGTTTACAGAATTTGATTGGGTGTGTGCATGGATAGTGCACGTATAACGGTAGTATGCTACAAGTATACAACTTCTCTAAAATCTGTTTCTCTTTATATTCTCTCCCTAATTTGCTTTCAACCCACTCAGCTCATTTACTATTTTTCTCACTAAATTTTTACAAACACCCATCCTCTCTATTTGCAACTTTTCTCATTGCCATTCTCCTGATCATTGCTGCTAAAAAAAAAAACACAACAATATAGTCACGTGCAGTCACGTTCCAAAGTTTCAGCGTATGAAAATTGACCAAAACTGGAAAAAAGAAATAAAAAGAAAGGTAAAAAAAATTAAGAAAAAAATGTATAACAAGATTTTTTTTTTTAAGAAACGAATGTACACACGGTTAAATTTAAGAAACCAAAGTTAAAATAAAAGGTAAAATATGAAGATTTTAAGGTACAAAAATATAAAAATATAAAAAATATGAAAAATCCAAAATTATATTAAATACTCACGTTAACATATATCATATATCCACTTTGCATAGATATACACTAACAACCAAAAATATGTTACACAATTTCATTATAATCACTTGCATACAAACCCCTAAAAGTACTTGTAAAAATTTATTTGCACCCACTACTATAGTTTTTATAAAAACAGTTTTTATAAAAAAAGATTAGTTTAGTTTTTTAAAAGATGTGAATGTGTCAACATGCATGGTATGTTAGTGCCAATTGCAATTGTTTGTTACGTTTTTTTTAAGTAGTACTATTATAAGCACATAGAAAATCATAATATGTTATATAGTAACACTATAATTTTGAAATTGGTTACCAAAAAATATATTTAATGGATTGTCAAAATACTTTATACATAAATTATTTTGAAAATCAC
Organism: Primula vulgaris; assembly: GCA_963920805.1. NCBI lineage: Eukaryota > Viridiplantae > Streptophyta > Magnoliopsida > Ericales > Primulaceae > Primula > Primula vulgaris. Next base: position 13,427,740 of record OY987217.1, on the reverse strand, counting down.
TATTAAAAGATAAATTTTTTGAAAATTATGGGGTGGATGTTGGAACCCCTAGTCATATACGTGCTCCGCCTCTAAGGAAATGATAGAAGAGAGAGGACAACCAAAAACTGAGAAAGTTAAGGCAAAACAACATGTTGTCGGGTTTCGCCATATCTACATGGGTTTGTCGAGAGATTTAATGGGCCTGAGGACCGGATTTTAATGGAAATTGGACTGAGAGAATTTACTAAATATTATTTTTGATCTCAAGAAGAAATCACAAATTTACAAAGATCAAATGAAAAATATGCAGACTCGAGGGAGCACCGACTTCTTCGACCATTTTGGCGTTAGAGGGCCTGTACCCGAGAGAATAAAAAAAAGGCTAGCTATGATAGTAATTGTTTATGCAATTGTGATAAAAATAGCCAATGGTCAGAATGTTATATCCCAAATATTCGAGCAGTGCTGTCCAAGTGTTATAGCGCCTTAGCGGTATTTTTTATTCCACCCCCAATTTTTTTCCCGCTTGCAAAATGTAGAAATTAAAAAAATAAAATAAACACTAATTAAAAAAAAATCAATTGAGATGATACAATTTTTTAAATTAATATATTAGAGAATATTCTAAATATATTTGTAAAAAAAACTTCCATTATTACTCCTCACAATCATTCTTTTTTTTTTTTTGGAAGTTTAGCATATCATTAAACCATAAAAAAGAGAAGAAGAGTCGCTCTTGGTTAGCACATTTTGCTACCTCAAGAAAAATGTGAAGAAATTATAATTACAATAATTACAAATGAATAATTAATAAAAAAAAATTATCAATTGTTCACCAGTTAAACTGTCGGACTTGCCACAAGGCTCAATTGATAAAAGATTTTCATTATATGCGCAAAAAGGGGAATTAAATAGAAACATTGCTTCTATCAGTTTCTAAATGAGCACTATCAACAGTACTTCCTTGCATGTAGACCATCTCTGGGCTAACTTGCCCTTGTAAAGCTTATCTGGGCGGTATAGGCTTCCCAAAGTTTATAAAAAATAACTTGCTATCATTCTTTTTACTTCATTCCCAAAATGGTAGATTATACACGTTGGCTTGAAAGTACTCTCTTTTGGTATGAAGTTAGGGAGAATGAGCTTAGAGAGCTCTTGTCTCAAGTCTCTATAGAGTTGAATCAAATGAGGGAAAACTTTTCTAATCTGCAGAACCATAACCAAATGACTAAGGTTTTTTTTTAGATGGGCTATTGGAGCAAAAGGGGCATGAAAATCTACTTATGAGTTTGAGTCAAGAAATTGAGGATCAGAAGATCAACCAGTATCAGGGGAGCAATCTACCATTTCAACATGGAGATGTTGTTCTGTCTTTAGAACTACGAAAAGTTGATGAACCGATAGAGGGGAACAAGTATGAGGTGGGTTAAAGTAGTGGAGTAAACAAGGTTGATGTAGAAAAAAAACCAGATGAGAAGTAGCTAGTTAAAGGTCATAAGAAGAAGGACATTTTTACTATAAAAGATTTTAGTCCTTCTTCTTCTTTTGTTTAGCTAGGCTTGTCTGTTGCATGCATAAATAATGACATGCTTGTGTTCGTGTACTACTTAGAAACACACTGTTAAACACCACAAAAAGTTAAATTCGAAATTTTTATATATGTAACTATTCCTATTATTCATTGGAATATTTTTCATATTTTGTATTTTGGATTTAACCATAAATAATAAAGTGTTGAGCATGCAGCTTATATTAGTATTAACCTACCATGTCTTATTTCAATTCTTTCTCTCCCGATAAGATAGGTGGCTGTAGAAAAAATGAGCTTTCCCATAATAGAGTGTAGGTTGTTGCCTTTAAGGGTACTAGTGCATCAAACAATCCAGTATTTTCAGGACTTCTCGTTTGCTCTTAACTCAGCTTTAAAAAGAGCTTGATCGATAAAAAACAGATGGTCTAGAGTCTCATCATTTTTCTTGCAACAAACACAAGAAGCATCAATATTAGAGTACCAGTTCTTCATTTTACTAAGAGTAGGTAACCTATCAAGAATGGCTTCCCACAGTTCATTCTTTTTTAATGGCTCCATAACCCACTCTTGTAAGTTATCTAAAAAAACTGAAATTACTAAATAAATAAAGAGTGTAGCTAATATGGTAGAGTGCTAGCACATCTGTGATTCCTGCATTGCAAAATCCAAGAGAGGGATGTTCATGATTAATCCTGATGGCGAGTTTTAGAAATGAAAATTTGCTATGTTGGTTTGGTTTCTTTATCTTTCACCGAGTATGTCAAGGGTAGTTCTTTTGTCTGCGTCTAGAAATGTTTATATTTACAGTGAGAAATAATAAATGCATCTTCCCCCTACAAAAATAAACCGGAAACTTGTAACATGATAGGGCTTAATAAGATAAATGAAGTTATACTTCATTAAAAAAAATCATGAAAGGTTAGAAAAAAAAAAGTCCGTCAGTATTTTATATGAAAAATTGTTGGAAAATTAAACACTTGCTCATGATGTTTTTTCTTTCTTAAGTGAAGTATAAAATATAGACAATTTTTTTTTTGATGAATTCATGAGTGTTAGGGTTTTAAAATGTGACACCGATTGAGAAGTGTCTTGATCACTAATTTTTATCATATATTTAAGTTAAAGAGTAAATTCAACCCCGTTATAAAAGAAGATCCAAGTCTTTAAAAGTAAGATAACGAATGTTAATGAATTCCGTAAAAATTTAAAATAAATAAATAAGTGATGCATGTATTTAGTTCATACTTTATGCTAATAATACTCTTTAACATAGTATCCAATACTAGTGTAAATTAACCTCGTATTGATGGCCCTAATCATTGTGTTAAAATTTTGTTAATTATGATATGGTAAATGTTATGAACAATAAGTTTCATGTCCATTCTGTTAAATCCCTAGACCAGATGATTTCCCTCCTCTCTAAAGTAGATAACCCTTTAGTTCAACCAATTTTAGACCAATATTATAGCAAATTGATGTTATTGAGACCATTAAAGTTTTTTTCCAATTTTAGTTCATTTTCCTCATCTTTAAAGTAGATAACCCTTTAGTGCAACTGATTTTAGACCAATATTTTGTGTTAATACCATTTATAAATGCATAGTCAAGCTCATTAGTAACATAATTATATATTGGTTAGATAAAATTATTATTAAAAACCAGTTTGCTTTTATGAAATGCAGGTGTATTAGTGATAATATTATTTTAGCCCAAGAAGTTTCTAATGGGCAAGGAAAAACTAGTACGTCGATTTACTCAAAACTTTTAGTTCTATTAATTGACATTTCATAGTGGATGTTCTACACTTATTGTGTTTTCCTCCTATCATTAGAAATTGGATCTATTTTTATCTCCACCACTTCAAACTATATCATCATCAATGGGGTTAGGGAAGGATTCACTAAAGGTGGTAAATGAATACAAGAGAATTCTCTTTCCACTTATATTTTTATCATTTGTATGAATGTTCTATCCTTCATGTTTGAAAAAAAAACTGCACTGGTAGGAACTTCATTTTTCATGTTAAGAGTATTACACTTACTTATGTTTAGAAACCTTCTTCTCTATCTGATGACTATATTATTTCACCAAAAACTATTAAGAATATTTTGGATTTACCCAAAAAAGTTCTAGTAATATCTAATAAAGATAAAAATGTCATCAGGTCTTCTGTAAGGCCCTCAAAAAAGTTTCCCAATGAGTAAGATCATTTTTTGAAATGTTAGGGTTATTGCAAAGGCTACTACCTCTAGAAGAATTAAATATTTTTGTAAAAGATATAAGCTGCCTATTTTAGTCAGAGTCAATGGTAGAAAATTAGAAAGCTGAGAATTATAGAAGAAAATTTGGTTTTGATAAAGTGGAAGTTCATGTTGAGAACAAAATCTGGATCTTTTACTTTGAAGGGGTGAAACTCACTAAAATTAATGAGATGGATCAATGTATGCATTTTAAAGTGGATAGTAATATTTTTAGTGAAAGCATGTATATGTCTATTATATATGCTAAATGCACTAAAGGTGAAAGAGTGGACATGTGAAACTTTATTCAACAATGTGGTAGAGTGGAGGCTTGGATTATGGGTGAGGATTTTAATATAGTTACTGAGATAAAAGACAAATAAGGAGGTTTACCTATTGATGTAAATGCTGCAAATGACTATTTGAACTGTATGGATGCTAGCGGTTTCACTGACTTGACTTTTGAAGGCTCTAGATTTACCTCGTGGAATAAAATAGATGGTGTATATATCACTTTTGAAAGAATTGATAAGTATATGTGAATGCAACTATGAGGGAATTATTTATTCAAATTTCTCTAAAACATTTAAATAGAAGATCTCTTTTACTACAGTTCGGAACAATTCTCCAAAAAGATTTATTTTTCAAAAATTTTGGGTTAAACACAAGGATTTTGAAGAAATCATTCAGGCTATTTGGGTGCATAATAAGGGATGAAATGCTATTTACAACTTAAGTGTTAATCGGAAAAAGGTTAGGGTTTAACAAGTGTGGAATAGAGATACATTTGGTGATATTTTTCAAAGTACCATAGCTGTAGAAGATGATGTGTTGAGGCTAGAAATGGCTTATGAGAGCGATCCTAACCATGCAAATATAGAGTTACTCCATAAAGATAATGCTGAATTAACTAGAAATCAAGGTATAGAGGAGGAATTCTTGAGATAAAAGGCAAATATGAAATGGATTTTAGAAGGAAAAAATAACACTAAATATTTTCACTCTCTTCTTAAAAATAGAAGAAGTAAAAGTATTATTCACTCAATTAATTATGAAGCTGGTGGTGTTTTAAAAGAACCTCACCTCATAAAAAATGAAGTTGTGAGATTTTTCTCCAACTTATTGGTTCAAGAACAAGCAGGGGTGATGATTTCTTCACTTTTAATTCTATTCCATCTGTAATTCTTGAAGAAAATAGAGATTTATTGGATAAAGTTCATGATATGGAAGAGATTAAAAATGCTATTTGGTGCTTAAATAAAGACAGCTCTCCTGAGCAAGATGAATTTAATGGCCATTTTTGTACTTCTTGTTGGCATATGATTAAGCATGATATTTTTGAAGCAGCTAATCAATTCTTTCATGGGAAGAAACTCACAAAGTTTGTAACCACTACTCTGTTGGCTCTTGTTCCTAAAAAGAAAAATGCTAAGAAGTTTGATGATTATAGGCCAATTAACTTGAGTAGTTTTTTCAATAAAATTATCTCAAAAATTATCTCTACAAGGTTAACTACTATTCTTCCTAGATTTATTTCTGAAAATCAAAGTGGCTTTATTCAAGATAGAGATATTACAGATAGCAGGGTGATCCTCTCTCTTCTGGTTTATTTTTTATACGTGTTGAACCTCTATCTAGAAATCTAAATGGTCCACTCTACCATGGTCATTTTACTCCCTTCAAAGTTCTCATTGAATGTCAGAATATAACTCACCTTGGGTATGCAGATGATATTATAATCTTTATATCAGCTACCTAGAGATCTGTAAAATCAGTTAAGAAAGTGTTAAAAGTATATCAAAGATATTATGGGAAACAAATTAATGTAGATAAAAGTGCAATATATTGCTCCAAAAAGGTTAGTATTCAACACAAATACTTTATTATTACTTATTTGGGTATTAATATAAACAGTACTCATTTTGTTTATCAGGTTTACAAGCTATATTCTGGTGTTAAAAAGTGCAGCTATTTTCACTCCATGGTTATTAAAATAAGAGATATAATTGCTCAAAAGAAATCTAGATGGTTGTCTATGGGATCTAAATTAACTCTGATTAAGTTTGTGCTATAGTACTTACCCATTTATACATTTGCTTCTATGCAACCTCCAAAGAAGATTATGCATGCTATTAATATGATTTTTGCTAATTTATTTTGGGGGAAAAATGAAGATAAAATTAAAATGCATTGAATAAATTGGAAAACAAATTATTCTCCAGTGGATGAAGGTGGTTTGGTTATTAGAATAATGCAAGATATTACATGTGCTTTGCCTATGAAACTTTGGTGGAAGTTTAGGGCACAAAATTATTTATGGCCTAAGTTTATAAAAAATAAATGTAGTTGAAACTTTCATCCAAACAAGGAAAAAAGAGCTATTAAAAATGGTACGTGGAATAAAATGATAGAAGTCAGAGACAATGCTGAAAATAATATTTTATAGATGGTTAGCAAAGGGGATATAGATATTAATTGGGATAAATGGAATTATACAAGTCCGATTAAGATTATAAATAATGTGGAGAGATGCAATATCAAAAATCTCTTAAATGGTAATGAGTGGAGTTTTAATAAAGTAATTGAAGTTTGTGGGCAAGAAAACCTGCATTATTTCTCAGAGAAACCAATAATTTTAGCCAATGGAGATGATCTCATGGTCTGAAAAGGTATTTCAAGTGGAATTTTCTCTATTAAAACAGTTTGGAACCTCATAAGAGAAAAAAATATATTAGTTTGATAGATGTGCTTTGCTGGGACAAAATCCTTCTTTTGAGAATTTCTTGCTTTGTTTGCAGAATTCAAAATAATATTGTACATTTAGATGAAAATATTCAGAAAAAAAGTATAAATATTCTCTTTAAAGGTGAGTGTTGTTGCAGTAATGTGGAAAATAAGGAACATGTCTTTAGCACTGGTAAAGTTGCTCAACAAATTTGGAACTAGTTTGGAGACAAATTGGGGATAACTTACTCAAATAATTGCTTGAGAAATAGCTTTATGAGTTGGTGGCTTAATTCTGATGCAAGTGTAAAAGGTAAAAGTTTCAAGCTTTTCCCCTCCTTGATGGTTTGGTACTTGTGGAAGGCTCGATGTAAAGACAGATTTAACAACATAAAGGTAAACTCAAAAACAATTATAGAAGATATTGAGGTGAATTTATCTCTTTTTGTGAAAAAAGATAAAAAAAAATTCCCTAGTTCTTTTAGGCTGGAGAAAATAGACTGTAAAAATCCTCCAAATCCTAGATGTAAATTTAAGGTGGTGCATTGGACAAGACCTCCTAATGGTTATTGTAAAATAAATACTGGTGAGAGTTATTTTCTAATCAATTATCTGGAGGTTGTGGTGGCTCAATAAGAGACTATACTAGTCGTTTTATTGAGGGGTTTTGTTGTACTCAAATGTGTGGATTTAAATAAGTCGGCCCTAGAGAGAGAGAGAGAGAGACGTCTAGGGTGAAAAACCCTAGCCGCCGATAAGATGACCGCTAATCAACCACCTGATCCCAAAATTCCCATCTCTTTGGAACCCCCCACAGCTAAATCCTACGCTTCCATTCTAAAAACCACAAATTTCCCAAAGATTACCGACAAATCATCGGATCCAAACCAAACCCTCTCCCCGGAACCACCTACATCTAAATCTTTCGCATCCTTATTAAAAAACCAAAACGTTCCTTTAAAAGTTCCAGTTAAACCAATTGAATCGTTTGAAGGAGAACCTATGATTCATTATTCGATTGAAGATTTAAACACTCTTTCAGAACCATTCAAATATACCCTCGTAGGGAAATTTTCACATGGTAAGCCTCATATAGATATAATTCGTAAAACTTTTAGTTCAATGGGGTTGATAGCTAACTATCATATTGGAGTCATCGATTCAAAGCATATTCTAATTCGATGTTATCATGAAGAAGATTTTCTACGTATTTGGATGCGTAAAACTTGGTATATTGATAACTACCCTATGAGGTCTTTTAAATGGTCCTATGATTTCAGTTCAGAAAAGGAATCTGCGGTAACTCCTGTTTGGATATCTCTATCTAAATTACCAATTCATCTCTATAATAAAAGTAGTATTTTTAGTATTGCATCTGCCTTTGGCAAACCACTAAAGGTTGACGAACCAACAGCGAAACTGACTAGACCAGGTCTAGCCCGAATCTGTGTTGAAATCGATTTAAGGAAATCACTAATAAAAAGAGTAAGAATAAACTATGGACTTACTGAAGGTTTTTGGCAGCACTGTGTATATGAAGAGGTCCCTAAGTACTGTTCTCAATGTTTAAAATTGGGTCATTCTATGGAGGTTTGTAAGTTTTCTAACCTGGAAAAAGAAGATAGTAGCAAAGAAGAAAATACCACCAAAAAGAAAATCACTGCTAATGAAAAAGAAATAGCAAATGAAGGGAATGAAAAACAAGCTAAACAAAAGAGTAAAAAGGCCACTTATTACAATAATAATGGGAAATTAAGTACAAAAGAATGGGTTACAAAAAGCTTCAACACTGATCTGGCAAAAAATGATGAGGAAGTAGCTGCAAAGCCAGCTACAGTAAGCCCTGTAAACAACAATTTTATTACATTATTGGAAGAAGACAAGATTGATAACTGTAATCTAAATACAGAAATAGTTCTATTTACTGGTGAACCAACTGTTCTCAAGCCTTTAATTATTACTCAATATGATGATAATGTGACAATGAGGAATACTAGTCTAATTGATGCTCCAGACATTTCTAAAAATTTAAGAATTGATCTGGGTCTCTCACCTAGAGAAATACCCAATGGACTGGAACAAGGAGAATGGAAAACTCCAAACAAAAAGGCTAGAAAAAAGCTTAATGTTGTTGGAAAAGATGTTATGGTTCTTAGATCCTCTAATGTGGGGGTTAAAAGAGTCTTTAAATGATTAATACACTTTTCTGGAACATTAGAGGAGTGGGTACTAAATCTACCACTAGACGTATTAATAAATTATGCAAACAACATCATATTATGTTTTTAGCTTGTATTGAACCAAAGAAAAATCTAGATAAAGTGGATTTCTATAAAAGGAAATTTGGTTTTGATGAAGTACTGGTTCATGAAGAGAATAAGATATGGATATTCTATATGCAAGAGATTTCTATATATATTATTCGTCAAATGAATCAAGCTTTTTCTATGGCAGTTTCTATTGACTATTTGGGTTTCCAGTTACAAATTACAGTAGTGTATGCTAAGTGTACAGCAGCTGAAAGAAGTTCTCTTTGGAGTTTTTTGGAAAGCTCTTTTACTAATAATCCTTGGTTGATTGGAGGGGATTTTAATACAGTGTCATCTGAAGATGATAAAATAGGGGGTCTACCTATTAATATTAACTCTGCAAATGATTATTTGTCCTGTATTAATAATTTAGGTGTTTCAGAAGCTAACTACAGTGGTTCTAAATACACTTGGTGGAACAAGCGTAATGGTGGGGATGCTATTTTTGAAAGAATAGACAAGATTTTATTTAATCAAGAATTTGCTAATCTATTCTGCAACATATTTCTTGATCATTTAAGCAAGGCTACATCAGATCACAGTCCTCTACTTCTAAAGTTACAGTTGGTTCAAGTCAACAGTCCTAGAAGGTTTATTTTTCAAAATTTCTGGGTTGATCATGAGGATTTTCTAAATATAGTGAAAAGTGTCTGGGTTCCTAGCTCTAATTCTAATGCTTTGGAAAATCTTGCTACCAACTTAAAAGCAGTTAGAAAGGTACTTAAAGAGTGGAATTTTAATACCTTTGGAAATATTTTTCAAGAAATCACAATTGCAGAAGACAATTTGTTGAGGGCAGAACAAAAGTTTGAAGTAGATCCAACACCTATCAACATGATTATACTCAATAAAGAAGAAGCTATTCTAAAAACCAAACTCAGTATAGAAGAAAAATATTGGGCACAAAAAGCTAATTTGAAATGGGCTTTGCAAGGGGATGCTAATACAAAATTCTTTCACAGCATTGTTAAAAAAAGAAGATTAAAGTGTGTTATTGGTGAAATAGAGAAAGAAGATGGTACTTTGGTGAAGGAACCAGGGGAAATCAAAAAGGAAGCTATTGATTACTTTCAAAGATTATTGGCAGCTGATCAATCTAATTGTTTTGTTTATAAAAGTTTAGACAGTATTCCTAAAGTTATTAATGAAGAGATGAACTTTCTATTGGACAAAGACCCTTCTAGAGATGAGGTAAAGCAAGCTGTTTTTGACCTCAGTAATTCTAGTGCTCCTGGTATAGATGGTTTTACAGGTAAATTTTTTGTTTCTTGTTGGGATTTTATTGGTGAAGATATTGTCAAAGCTATGGAATTTTTCTTCATGGGCAATCTATTACCTAGATCTCTCTCTACTACTGTTATTGCTCTTATTCCAAAAAAGATTAAACCCAAGAGGTTTGCTGAATTCAGACCTATCAGTTTATGTACTTTCTGCAGTAAAATAATCTCTAAAATTATGTCTACCAGATTTGCTAATATATTGCCTATTATTATCTCTGAGAATCAGAGTGGCTTTGTCAAATCTAGAGACATTGTAGATAATATTCTACTGGCTCAAGAATTCATTTCAACTCTTAATAAAAAATCCAGTGGAAAAAATATAGCTTTAAAGCTGGATATGAAAAAAGGCTATGATAAAATTTCATGGCACTTCCTTATTTCTACTTTAAGAAAATTGGGTTTCTCTGAGAAGGTTATTGATTTAGTTTGGAGGATTATTTCTGGAAATCAAACCTCTATTTTGGTCAATGGAAGTCCTACTGAGCTTTTTACTCCAAGGAATGGTCTAAGACAGGGTGATCCACTATCTTCTAGTCTATTTATTATTTGCTCTGAAGTGTTAAGAAGGAATTTAAACAAATTGATTGGTAACAAAAGGTGGTCATCTTTTAAAGCTCCTATTGGAAGTCCTATAATAACTCACCTTGCCTTTGCTGATGACTTGATAATTTTCAGTTCAGCAGATCTTCATTCTATTAGAAAGGTCAGCAATATCCTGCAATGTTATAATAAAGATTCTGGTCAAGAAATCAGTCTAGAAAAGAGCTCAGTCTATTTCTCAAAAAGTGTTAATGTGATACAAAAATGTATTATCTGCAAAGAGCTTAATATTGCAAGTAAGAAACCTCCTTTCTCTTATCTTGGTTGCAAGTTATATTCTGGACATAAAAAGTGTATACTTTTTCATGAACTTATTCTAAAAGTTAGAAGTAAATTGGCTAATTGGAAGGGCAATTGGCTTAATTCAGGTGGTAAATTGATATTGATTAGGCATGTTATTCAATCTATTCCTATTTATACATTAGCATCCATGAATCCACCTCTACAAGTTATTAAAAGAATTGATCAACTATTATCTAATTTTTTCTGGGGTTATAAAGATGGAAAAAATAAGTTCCATTGGCTTAGGTGGAGCAAAATTTGCTTTCCTGTGAAAGAAGGAGGATTAAATGTTAAAAGTTTTCATGACATTTCAAAAGCTTTTGCTATGAAACTCTGGTGGAAGTTCAAAACTAAAGATACTTTGTGGACCAATTTCATGAAAGCTAAATATTGTAGAAGGAAAAGAGCAGAAGATATTCCTATTAGAAAAGGTACTACTACTTGGTGCAGAATGCTTAAAGCTAGAGAATTAACTGAGAATAATACTACCAGAATTGCTAATGGGTTAATACCTATATGGAAACCTACTATTCTAGGTAATTTTACTATAAATTCATCTTGGAATATTGTCAGGAAAGTAAGTCCTATAAACTGGAGAAGCTCATTTATATGGAATAAGATGATACCTTTAAAAGTATCTTGCTTTATGTGGAAGCTTTTTAACCAGGCTATTTCCTTGGATTGCAACCTGCATAAATTTGGTATTAATATAGCTACTATGTGTGGGTGTTGTAAAAACTCAGAAGAAAATTTTGATCATCTTTTTAGTAATGGTACAATTGCTACAGAGGTATGGAATTTCTTTGAAGGTAAATGGGGTATCACTATTCAGAATAACTCTTTGTTGGGAAGAATTAAGAGTTGGTGGTCTTCTATTAGTAAGAAAAAATCATTTTCTGAAAGGAAAATTTGTCAGGTTCTACCTTCTATTATTATCTGGGTTATTTGGAAATCTAGATGTTCATACAAATTTGAGAATATCAAAATGAGCTCTAGTAATATTATTCGAAATGCTGAAAACTTGATTATTCAGTCTGGTTATAAGGAGAAAAATTTTTCTTACTCCAATTACAATGGTAAGATGAATATCAAAAAAGCCATTCTTATTAAGTGGATACATCCACCACCAGGTTATCTGAAACTAAATATAGATGGATGCTTTATCCAATCTGAAGTTCTAAATGGTATTGGTGGACTAATTAGAGATGAAAAGGGGAATTTTATCAAGGGGTTTTCTAGGGCTGTCACAAGCTTTTCAGCTCTCTATTCTGAGTTCAAAGCACTATATTATGGCTTACAAATCTCTCCAAAAAGGCTTCTAATAATTGAAAGTGACTCGTTACAGTTAATTAATATTATCAAAGGTAAACAAAAATGCCCATGGAAATTAGTAGATCTATTTAATTGTATTCAAGATCAAATTAAAAAAGGAGACTACCAGTTTACATATGTGGCGCGTGAAGGGAACAAGGCTGCTGATCTGCTTGCGAATTGGGAGGGAGTTTCCATCTCTTCTAATTTGGATGATTTTCCACAGGTTTTAAAGGGGATCATAATTACTGAAGCCACAGGTATTTCTAATTTAAGAATCAGAGGAAGATGATGATGAATAGGATAGTATTTATTACTGTTTAAAAAGAGATGAAAATGAAGATGGAGCGTAGGAGAGAGAGATGCTATTTTTTAGGGTTTCACAGTGAGAAATGAAGAGGTGCTGGGGACAGGTGTTGATACAGTGTTATTACATCTATTTCAATCATGTCCCTAAAGTTTAATCGCCAATCTAGTGAGTCCAATTAGTTTTGGTAATTTAATTTGATGTAATAGTTTGCTTTTATTTCTTTTAGATCTCTTATTTAGACATTCTATCTGTAATTACTTATGAATTGTTTTGGGAGGTTCTCCTCAGCACTTCTTTTAATAAATTGTGGAAATTCCCACTACCTATTTAAAAAAAAAATATATGCAGTTAGAAAAAAATACATGCATCTTCCTCCCACAAAAATTAGTAGGAAACTTGTAACATGATTGCGCTTATGATAAATGAAGTGATATTTCATTTTAAAAAAAAAAGAAAGACCATGGAAGGTTAGTAAAGAAGGTCCATCAGCTTTTGATATTAAATATTTTTTGGGAAATGGAATACTTGCTTATTATTGATGTCTTTAATAATTTTTAAGTTAAAGAGTGAATTCAACCCCGTTTAAAAGGAAAATCTCAGTCTTCAAAAGGATAATAACGAATGCTAATGAATCTGCATATATAACATTGCAAAAATAAGTAAATAAATTACGCTTTTATTTGGTTCATACTTTGTGCCAATAGTACTCATTAATTTAGTATCAAATATTAATATCTGGTATGTATGCATTTAGACACATTAGTCTTACTCATATTCATTGTCCTTTTGTTATTATTACTTTCTAGAACTAGAAATTTTTTAATTGCATCATTAACCGCTAATTATGAAATTATTGAAACAATTAAAACCAATAACGGTGGTCTTAATAAGAAAGAAAATTGAATTTATTTACATCCTTTTCAGGCGAAATTCAAATCCGATATAATGATATTAACATTAAATATTCAGTCACAAATGAATTCTTTGTTCAACCAAATACGTATTATGAAATCTTCCACATATAGATATCAATAATAATATTAACTGTATTTAAAATTTGATTATATATATGTACTAGTATGTTGTTATGTTTTTGACACTTACTAAGGGTGCAAGTCACGAAAAAATGGATAATAGTACTTCAGATAGTGGGGTTCCCAAAATATTAGATAACACTAAACTTCCCACAAAATATGGGATTGATTTAGAGTTGGCCTATATGAGGAGTATGACAGCCGAAGAGGCGGCTATTGCTGCTGCTCAAATAGTTGCAGAAGCGGAAGTCCTTTTTGTTGAAGCAATAGAGGCTGAGAGAGCAGCCCAAGATGCAGAAGCTCCTGCAGAAGCTGCTCAAGCTTTTGCAAAACTTGTCATGGAGTTGTTGCATAAGAGGGGGAAATAAGCCATGGATGAACCCAAAATAAAATAAAATAAAAATGAAGATGCTCCGGGCTTGATGGTGAGATGTGCCATGTATATGGACGAACACCAGAGTAGATTCAATATTTAATTTTTTCTTGGTTGTGATATTTATAATTTATATGTTTATCAACTTTTCTGTTATGTTTTTTTTCTTTTTCTTTCGGCAAGTAACAATTTTATTAAAAAGTAAATTACCGGAAATAAAATATGGTTCATCACAATAAAGATGCCTCAAGGGATATTACTCACTCAGTTTGAATAAAATAATAAACAAGGCTAACAAGTGCCTGTGGAAAGTGAAAAAATACTAATCATTGCGAATAAAATCTCTAAGAAACTAATATTGAAAGAAGTTTTACATCCTTTTGGTTAACTTGTGAAGTTGGGAAAGAAATAAGCTACCCTTAACCTTGAGTCAAAAAGTACATTACACACAAATACAACCCAAACACGACATGTACGCTTACATCCAATGGCTTGAAACTATCAAATTTTGGTTGGAGCAACGAATTAGCAATGTGAGTACTCTATTATCCAACGTTTCTTTGGACCTAGATCAACTAAAAGCTTCTTACGAAATTCTGAAAAGTAACTCTCAATTATGTAATGTTGTGATATATAAATTTAGTTACAACTTCGCTTATAGCTCGTGTTCGTTGACAAAGTGGGTTTTGATCTTTTCTGAGGCGGTGTGTTTAAAGAATTTTATTGGGTGTGTGCATAGATAGTGCATGTATAACGGGAGTATGCTACAATTATACAACTTGTCTAAAACCTGTTTCTCTTTATATTCTCTCCATAGTTTGCTTTAAACCCACTCAGCTCATTTATTGTTTTTCTCACTAAATTTCTTTCAAGCACCCATCATCTGTTTGCAACTTTTTTCACTGCCATTCTCCTGATCAGTCCTGTTCAAAAGCTTTTAACTTTTCCAAAGCTTTAATGGCTAACCTCTTACTGCAAGGAATTATATATATACGTGCAATATCTGAGAATCAAAGAGTCGTGGGGCAGAGCCAGGACCATCAGGCTGGGTTTGATGAGGTTGGGTTTGCCAAAATAAAAGCCTATAATATTTTTCTAAGCATAAAGAACAAAAAAAACAGGATTTTATACATTTTTTACCATCATTTCTTCGATTTTTTTAACATGGTTTCTTAAGAAAAAACCCTTTTTCTATCTTTTTTCCTTTTGGACCAATTTTGACTATGTTCTAGTTTGAATTATTAATTTGAATTATCTACATGTCCTAGTTTACAAACACCCTTCGTAATTATGTAGATAAGTCTCAAGTTCTCGTTTGTTCATTTTAGTAGTTAGTTTAACTGCCCGAGTCCGTTACTTAATTAGTTATTCCCAATCATTTTCTATATTGTACTTAAACATAGTTTAAGCACTCCCTCCGTTGTTATTTAATTGTCCACTACGAAACTACGTGTAATTTTGACCGGTCAAGAACTTGTATTAAAATTGTCTGAATAATATAGTTCAAATGTTAAATTTTATGATTAGATTTAAAAAAAAATCATTCCGACAATTTTGATATAAGCTATAAGCCGGTCAAAATTGCACGTAGTTTCGTAATAGACAATTAAATGGGAACGGAGAGAGTACTTTATAGCCCTAATCTTCATAGTTTATAATTCCAAAATCAAACCATTGTATTTACTTGTAGCATCTATAAAAAAACCAAAAAATAAAATACAAAAATAGAAAACACCAAAAAACTAGCTTCCCAGTTATATCTTGAGACTTATAGTTGCTTAGCAGCTCCTTATGGACCGACTCCGGTCTTACAGAAAAATTATTACTGCACTGCACCCTCATGCGCTTGCAATGTATTAACTGCACAGTTTTTGAGCAGTCAATTAGCACGAGTGAGTGAACTCCGGAAGGACGGCATGTCCGACGAGTACGTCATGCCTGAAGGGGGGAATGTAAAAACCCGGATTTTTATAGAAAAATACCATGATAAAGAAAAGAAATGGTTATCCCACATCGCCTACATATGTGAGTACTATATAGTATATAACCTTCGAGTATCCTCCTTCTTATCACCAAGGTCTTTTAAAGTCGTGTGGCCCATGAAGCGAGGACGAAATTGGGCCAAAACAGACAGTATTGGTGTTAGAAAGCAGATGGTGACGGTTTGTTCGGAGGACCGGGTCGTTATAGTCCGATCCAGTTGGAACACTATAAGGTTTAAAAAAAATCTTTGGTTCCATGGTTCTGTATTGTTTGGAATCGCAAGTCTTCACCAAAATGTGTGGGAAAAAAAAACCATAACAATTTTGAGTTGTGAATGCAATTTAATATTGTAACTTATTTTCCCCAATTTATGGTATTGAAGGCATATAACTTATAGGTTGTTTTTGATAAAAAAAAAAACATATGGGCATTATCATTTTGAAGACAAAAAAAAATGACAAAGAAAATACATGGCATATACACACATTCATACACATTCACATATGCATACATATAGAGAGAGAGTACCTGAAATTCCTATCCGCTGTTCTAGTTGCAGTTTTGCAGTTAGGTTCCAAGTGAGGTTGCAACCACCAGTTGGAACCAAGTGTATTAAATGGACAGAACTGTAAAATGTTAAATGTACTCAAAGTGAACACAAGCACATTTAACAACGGAGTTCACCTAACTAGGCTACGTCTCTGGGGCACTTACCCAGATTATGATATTATAAAAAGCTTACAATATAGGACTCAAGTCTTAATGAAAAACTCTCAGAATCCCTCTAGGTTTTTCTGCCTATCTCTATATTGCTCCTACTCTATAACTATCACTTATAAATCAATGGCATCCCACCATTGTTTTCTTTTAAAAGCTCACGTGTATTCTCTCAAGAATGGGTTCTTTATAATTTAAAACACACACCTTTTTACAAGCTAAGTTATTAACTATTTATTAGTAAAAACAATCTTCTTGCTTCAAGATCTTTTATGATTGCTTTTGACTTCTTTTGATTGGCTTCAATCTCTCCATATTGCACGTCTGCCTTTTGTAGGATTGACATCAATCTTCATAAGTTAATACCTGTTCAATAACAAGCTTGAAAGTAGGAGTTAGTCTTTTCCTATAACTAGGAAACATATAAAGATAATATCTTTTAGAGATAATATCTTTCCATATATATATGAAACACCTAACTCCATATTGCATTCAATCTTTAACCAAATAATACTGAATATAGATAAGGAATAAAGATTGAAACAAGTGATAAAGATTTGTATAAGAATAAAGATATAGAATTGTTAATGTAAAGGAAACATAACTAATCTCTTTATATCTATTTAAGAAATCTGTTGGCCCGAGTGCGGCTAACCTTAGAGGGGGGGTGAATAAGGTTTTGGCGATTTTCGCCTAATTAAACTAAGTGCAACTAGCAACCCAACTTTTTAGCTATTCTAAGCTTAGGCATTTGATAATATTAATGACAAGCTATAATTCATAAACGCAAGCAAGAAAATAAGCAATTGTAAAGGTTGCGGAAAGTAAAAGTAAAGGGAAAGAAAATGACACCGTAGTTTATAGAGGTTCGGCAAACGGCCTACGTCCTCTCCTCGGTACTACCGAGTATTTCACTATAAATAATTTTCCCGGATATTACAATCCTAACGAGCTAATCGACCGATTAAGCTCCCCCTCACTTTATGAGTGTCCCGAAGTGAAAAGACCTAGAGCTTTTAAGCAACTCGCTTACAAAGCCTCTACCCGATCACTCGCTCACAAAAATGAGTTTATAAAACACTCGATACAATTTTGTTACAAAAATGTAACTACACTCACTATTCTATTTGCTTCTAAATAAGCTAATTGGTGAGTCTTGGTTGTTGATCGAGCTTGAGTCGCTTTCTTCTTTGATTTCCTCTTTCTCGAATATTTTCACCAAAATGGTGATAAATTGGGTTTTTATTGAAAGAGGTATTTGGATGATTGATTGGTGTTGTAAATGGTGACTTTGGAGAGATGATTGGGCTGGTTTATATAACAGCAAAGTCTGTTTTTCTGGGTTATGACCGTTGAAAGGTTTTAACAGCTATTTTCCAGAAATTGCTGAAAAGCTGTTTTCGAAAACTGCAGAAAACGATCGGTCGTTTTCTACAGACGATCGGTCGTTTTCAGACAGACGATCGGTCGTTTTCTGAAAACGATCGGTCGTTTTTATACTGGACTCACTGGAAGAAATTGGATCAAAAACGATCGGTCGTTTTTGTCCAGTCGATCGGTCGACTGTAATCCTGGTCCCGTAAATCTTCGAATGCTCATAACTCCTTCGTTTTAGCTCCGATTTTGGTTCCGTCTGAACCTGTGGCTTCGTTATCGAATGCTCTATCATTTAAAGACCTGAAATATACGTTTTCTATTTTTGGACAAGACAAGCATTATATCATCGAAATCGTAAAATCATTAAACGCATAATCAAAGTAATAATCAAAATCATTATTGAACTCTATGTTCAACAATCTCCCCCATTTTGATTATGACAAACTAATGATGATTTTACAAGATACAAGAAAAATAACTCCTCCATTTTAACAAAACGCATTTACACCAAAATATATCATTTTTCTCCCCCTTTGGCATTATCAAAATGCAATAAAAATATGGGGTTATGTGAAGGGTTTTTAAAGAAAAACCAAAGCATGAAAAATGTAATTATGATGCATATACCCGACCCAACTAATCACATATATGTAGATATTATAGATTAGAGTATACCGAATATGTGATGTGGAGTCGAGTCCGCTCGCTAATGGCATTTGCATTGAGCGTTGCCGATTCCTAATAGGTGGTACCACTTGTTGGTATGCCTTCCACCTTTGTTGATCAACGGCACTTCATCTTTGATGGTGGAGTCGATCTTCTTGACTTCCACGGCCTTTGTCGGCGTTGCCAACCATTTGTTGATTTTCTCCTTTTGGATGGAGATACCTTTTGTCGGTTTTGCCAACCACTTGTCGATTTTCTCCTTTTGGATGGAGATACCTACAACACAAGATTTGTCTTTTTGTACCCAATTTCTTTTGGGTCCGACATTGTTAGTGGCTCGGGTCTTTACTACCCATTTCAAATTGCTTCTACTAACATGGAAGCGATTTGGGCATTTAGAAGAGTTATGCTCACTTCTACTACAATGAATGCAATGCATAGATTTTTTCGAATAACGAGAACTATGCGACTTTTTATAGGAAGTTTTAGAAGTATGATGAGCGGTTTTGGTTTGAAAACCTAAACCTCTTCTATTATTACAAGAGTTCGGCAAAACTCTTGAAGTGCTCCCTTGTTTAAAAACAACCTTTTGTATAGGCGGAATAGGAGTTGTAGACACGCTAGAAGATTTGACATAGCGGGTTGTGATTGATCCAATAGAGTTGGAAACGAAACCCAAACCGCTTTTGTCATTGACATCTTTTTGACAACTCAAAATTTCGTCCAACACGGTTTTCCCTTTGGAAAACCTTGAGATTGTTAACTCGAGTTTTTCGACCGTAATGACAAGCTCATCGTTTTTCTTTTTCAAAGAGTCATTCTCGGTTTTTAAAAACTCGTTTTTATCTTTTAAGTCTTCCTTTTCGTCATCTATATCATGAAGAGAAAATGACGATGTCGGAATAGACTCATTTTCAATTTTATCTCTTTTTAAGGATCTTATTTCTTCATTGAGAGAAGAATTTATCCTTTTAAGAGAGTTGACCTTCTCTACAAGCTTAGGAAATTTTTCGGAATAAATTCCACACATATGAACAAGTTCATCATGAGAGAATTCTTTTACCTCATCGTTGTCACTTTCGCTTGAGTGGTCACATTCGCTTGAAGACGATTGGTTAGGCTCATTGTTGTCTTCCATGGCCATATAGCAACCAAGATGCGCGACTTCATCTTGGTCGGAGCTATCGCTAGAGCTTGAAGCGGATATCTTCTTCTTGCCTTTGCTCTTGCGATTCATGACGCAATCTCTCGCCATGTGTCCTTCCTTGCCACAAGTATAGCAAACAAAATCGTTAGAATAAATTGAATTATTTGACGATTTACCTTTATGTTTGCGGTGGTCTTTTAGCTTGAGGATTTCCTTGACGATTCGAATGATTTCCATTGAATTTTTGTCGTCCTTGGATATCTCATCGCATTCGTCACAAGTCGTTCCTTTGAAAGCTATCTCCCTCTTTTTCGAGATTGGCTTGTGACTATTGAGGGTGATCTCGTGTGTAATGAGTGAACCCGTCAAAGCATCAAGAGAGTAGGTATTCATGTCGTGCGCCTCTTGAATTGCGGTGACCTTTGGTTCCCATTCCTTCGGTAAGCTCCGAATCACTTTTGAAACCATCTCCTTACAAGACAAAGACTTACCAAGAGACATTAGTCCGTTAGTAATAGTGGTAAATCTAGCAAGCATATCGGAAATAGTTTCTCCCTCGCTCATCCTAAAAAGTTCGTAATCGTGCACTAGAATTTGGAGTCTGCACTCCTTAACTTGGTTAGTCCCTTCATGCATAACTACTAACTTATCCCACATACCCTTAGCGGTTTTACAAGCGGAAATTTTGTTGTACTCGTTAGGAGAAACGGCACAAACAATAGCATACATCGCTTTGGCGTTCGTAGAGTAGGCTTCTAGTTGAGCGTTATCTAGGTCCTCTACGGGGATTGGGTTCTCGCTATTTTCGGATGTAGGTGCGGTATATCCTACCTTAATGGTCATCCAAAGTTTAACATTATAGCTTTGTAGGAACATACTCATCCTATCCTTCCAATATGAATAATTTACCCCATCAAAATATGGTGGAGTATTGGGTGATGAAGCTATAGCGGAAGTGAAATTTAGGAAGTTAGCCATCGGGATCTTAACTCTTAAATCGTTAGATTCCTATATGCAAGAGCCTCGGCTCTGATACCAATTGTTGGCCCGAGTGCGGCTAACCTTAGAGGGGGGGTGAATAAGGTTTTGGCGATTTTCGCCTAATTAAACTAAGTGCAACTAGCAACCCAACTTTTTAGCTATTCTAAGCTTAGGCGTTTGATAATATTAATGACAAGCTATAATTCATAAACGCAAGCAAGAAAATAAGCAATTGTAAAGGTTGCGGAAAGTAAAAGTAAAGGGAAAGAAAATGACACCGTAGTTTATAGAGGTTCGGCAAACGGCCTACGTCCTCTCCTCGGTACTACCGAGTATTTCACTATAAATAATTTTCCCGGATATTACAATCCTAACGAGCTAATCGACCGATTAAGCTCCCCCTCACTTTATGAGTGTCCCGAAGTGAAAAGACCTAGAGCTTTTAAGCAACTCGCTTACAAAGCCTCTACCCGATCACTCGCTCACAAAAATGAGTTTATAAAACACTCGATACAATTTTGTTACAAAAATGTAACTACACTCACTATTCTATTTGCTTCTAAATAAGCTAATTGGTGAGTCTTGGTTGTTGATCGAGCTTGAGTCGCTTTCTTCTTTGATTTCCTCTTTCTCGAATATTTTCACCAAAATGGTGATAAATTGGGTTTTTATTGAAAGAGGTATTTGGATGATTGATTGGTGTTGTAAATGGTGACTTTGGAGAGATGATTGGGCTGGTTTATATAACAGCAAAGTCTGTTTTTCTGGGTTATGACCGTTGAAAGGTTTTAACAGCTATTTTCCAGAAATTGCTGAAAAGCTGTTTTCGAAAACTGCAGAAAACGATCGGTCGTTTTCTACAGACGATCGGTCGTTTTCAGACAGACGATCGGTCGTTTTCTGAAAACGATCGGTCGTTTTTATACTGGACTCACTGGAAGAAATTGGATCAAAAACGATCGGTCGTTTTTGTCCAGTCGATCGGTCGACTGTAATCCTGGTCCCGTAAATCTTCGAATGCTCATAACTCCTTCGTTTTAGCTCCGATTTTGGTTCCGTCTGAACCTGTGGCTTCGTTATCGAATGCTCTATCATTTAAAGACCTGAAATATACGTTTTCTATTTTTGGACAAGACAAGCATTATATCATCGAAATCGTAAAATCATTAAACGCATAATCAAAGTAATAATCAAAATCATTATTGAACTCTATGTTCAACAAAATCTTTCCTTACCACTTTGATATTCTCAATAAACGCATTTTAGATCTTTAGAAAGATATGAGAATATATCCTGCATAACTATAAACAAGAATTAATCATTAACGAATAGGTACGCAGATTTACAGAACTAGACAGTGTTCTGTTGAACAGCAGGTTGCAACTGAGGTTGCAACTTAGGTTGCAACTGGTACTTGAAACCTGGTACTATTGACTTAGTAGGTTGTAACTGGTACTTGAAACCTGTTACTACTGACTTAGTAGGTTGCAACTGAGGTTGTAACTGGTACTTGAAACCTAATACTACTATCTTAGTAGGTTGTAACTGAGGTTACAACATTGCTTGAAACCTGTCAATACTGTCTTAGTTCTTAACAACGGTTAGGATTTATTTAGTAAAAACCAATGGACAATAAACAATATTTAGACCAGAAATCTGGTCCTAACAATCTCCCCCTTTGTCATTGGTTTTGACAAATCAATTAAGTTTATAAATCATCCCAACCACCTGCAAATTCAATATCAGCACAGTCTTTAAAAAGTATATTAACAATACTAAAGAGTCATCTGTTTAAGCTCCCCCTGTATGTTAGAATTGCAGGCACTTAATAAGCACAGAATGTATCCATTCATAAATTCAATTTTAAAGAAATCAAAATGGAAATTGCAGAAATTTAAAGGCCAAAACATGGCACAACAATGTCTTGGTACAGCAATTAAAGAAGTAATTAAAAACAGCAACATTCAGTCTTGAAATTGAAATACAAAAAAAAACATAAACTTCAACATAATAAACTTCACTCCCCCTATTTGTCAGCAACCATTGTAATCAGTCACGAGGTATATCAGACTGGGGTGGTTTTGTTCTTAGGGGTCTGTCCCTTACAGCCTCTTCATGCTCATCTTCACTGCTTATAGAGAAACAATCATCACTAGAACTATCATCCTCACCCTCAATGATATCCACCAGCAGCTTATTGATTTGATAATCATCAGCATCCAATTCAGCTCTCTTTTCTTGATTATATGCCAGCTTCTGGAGCAAGTACCACTTTACTCCTTTCTTCTTTTCTGAGGGAGCAGTAGAAGTCTCTTCTTCCTTTTCTTTGCCTTTCTCACCAGAAATGTCATTAACATGACCTTCTTTTAACAACTTGGAAGAAATGTACAGAGCAGGTGGACAATCAGTGAAGGGTTCAACCAAGATATTAATAGGAGAATCTCTGTTCAAAGAATTGGTTTGGCCTAGAATGATATTAGAAATTAGGCAGGGGAAAGGAAGCAGAATGGAAGTAGAATCTGTGTCACTGAACTCTTTTATGAGATTGAAGATATGCTGTCCAAAGTTGATAGGCCTAGAAGACATGATTTTATAGAGAAAAGTGGCCATATCTTTGCTTACTTTGGAAGGATGTTTGGTTAGAGTCCAGTTAAACCTGGCTATTTTATGCAAAACAGCTGCACAAAGAGTGAGAGAGGAAGTTTTGATGGAATTTCCATCAAATCTATTGTTCTTTCCAGTTAGAACCAAAGCAATAACCTCCATGTCATAAGAAATATCTTCAACAGAAGAATTAGGAGTATCTAGGAAGTCATTGATAAGTTTAGGGGTAAAATCAAAGGTATGACCTCTCAGAAACACTCTCCCATAAGCAGGATTTCCCTCTTCAAACACAATGCTACTTAGATTAGCATAAAATTCTTTAACAACAGCAGGAAGAAAGGAATCAGCATAAGTAATTGTTTTTCCTAGACCAACAGCATGCAACAGCTTTTCAACATACACTTGAATGTGTGGGTAACTTACCAAATTAAGCTTTCTTTCACAGTGTATTTCTTTACTAGAAAAATCCCTAAATCTCCTATAGGTTCTTCTACTCCAGAACTTAGGATCAACTTCATTGAATCTTTGAACATACTCAAACTTAGCAATCATAGGATCATTAATAAAATTCCTCCTAGCACGCTTTTTAGTCCTATGTGTCTTAGGAGATGAAGACTCACTTACCTTAGCCTTAGAGCTATGACTGGTGGGGGATTTCGATATGATATCCCTTAGAGTACAATCATCATCAGAACTTGGGTTATTAGACATGGTTGCAACTGGGGTTGTAACCGTACTTAGAACCTTTCACTGGGTTTTTACAGAGAGCCTAGGGTTTTACAGTGAAGAGAGAGATAGAGTAATTCTGTAGAATGTAATTGATTTGGGATAGAGAAAAGAAGTTTGTATAAATAGCAATAAAGACCATATCTTTTTGAAATTGGAAATAGATACATGCAAATCAATTAAGAAACAGATTTTGGCTTAAAAATAGGAAGTATTTTATCAACAGAATTTTGAAAAATAAATCATACTAAGATCACGAAAGAAGCAGTTGGCATTAAGATAAATTCAGCCAATTAAACAGATAAACATTCCTTTTGCAAAACAGATTCATCCAAAATTTGAAAATTCAAACGTTGAAGCTTATTAAGGAAATTTGACTTGATTCAAGATAAAGAACAATTAAACAGATATCTAATTTTTAGGAGAACAAAAATCTAGAAATTTACTCAAGAAAATATGTTTATCAAAGAATAACTCTAATAAAGATTAAATTTTAGGAGCTTAAATTGAGCAACTCCGTTTTTATCTCTACACAAAAACTAATTTTATGACCTCAGCAAGGAAAGAGAATAAGTGATGTCAAAAAAAAAAAAAAACAAGACTTTGTCTTGGCAGTTATAGAATAGACTGAGGTTTCAACTGATGTTGCAACTGAGCTTGCAACCAGTATTTTTAACACGAGGTTTCAACTGGAGTTGTAACTGAACTTCTAACCAGTTATTGAGAGTATGAGGTTTCAACTGAGGTTGCAACTGAACTTGCAACCAGCATACAAAATTGCACTTTGTGCTTGCAACTCTATTACCAGAGAGGTTTTCAAGGACAAGTTACCTCACATCTGTTTTTGAGACACCAAAAAGCGGCTTTTTCAAAACAAAAACATCATAGCTCAATTAAGACTTAACCTTAGAAATAAAAATTATTTAAGGTACTCAATACAGACATATTTAGCAAGAATATTTAATTAGATTGATAATGACATACCCCTATGTCACTTCTTAATGATTCAAACTTGTTTGTATCAAGGGGCTTTGTGAAAATATCTGCTAATTGTCTTTCAGTTGAAACATGTTCTAAAATTAAGCTCTTTTCTTCAACTAGTTCTCTAATAAAATGATGCCTTAGATCAATATGTTTGGTTCTGGAATGTTGAACTGGATTTTTAGCTAAATCTATAGCACTTTTGTTATCACAAAACAAAGTTAATATTTCTTGTTTAACATTATAATCAGTTAACATCTGTTTCATCCAAATAAGTTGAGTGCATCCACTTCCAGCTGCAACATATTCTGCATCAGCAGTACATAAAGATATGCAATTTTTCTTTTTACTGAACCAAGAAACAAGGTTGTTTCCAAAATAAAAACACCCACCAGAAGTACTCTTTCTATCATCTATGTTTCCTGCCCAATCAGCATCACAGTAGCCACTTAGAAAATGGTTTGTATCTTTAGAATACCATAGCCCTAGGTGAAGTGTTCCTTTTACATATCTTAGAATTCTCTTGACAGCTAGAAGATGAGGTTCTAAAGGATTTGCTTGATATCTGGCACAAACTCCTACACTTAAGCAAAGGTCTGGTCTACTAGCAGTTAAATACAGCAAACTTCCAATCATGGATCTATAAAGACTTGGACAAACACTTTTTCCCTTATCATTTTTTGATAGTTTAAGAGTGGTACTCATAGGGGTTCTCTTCTCTTTACTCTCACTCAGACCAAACTTCTTAACAAGATTGTCTGCATACTTACTTTGGCATAGAAAAATGCCTTTCTCATTCTGTTTAACTTGCAATCCTAGAAAGTAGGTTAGTTCACCTCCACCACTCATTTCAAATTCATTCTTCATATCTGAAATGAATTCTTCTATTCTCTTATTAGAAGTAGATCCAAAAACAATGTCATCAACATAGATTTGAGCAATTATAATATCCTTTGTAGTTTTCTTGGTAAACAGAGTTTTATCAACTCCCCCTCTGTTAAAACCTTTTTCAAGCAAAAACTTGGTTAATCTATCATACCAAGCTCTAGGAGCTTGCTTAAGACCATACAAGGCCTTTTTCAGCAAATAAACATGTTCAGGAAAGTTAGGATCTTCAAATCCCTTAGGTTGACAGACATAAACCTCTTCATTAATCACACCATTCAGAAAAGCACTCTTTATGTCAAGTTGAAACAGTTTAAAATCATACAGACATGCAAGAGATAATAGCATTCTAATGGATTCAATTCTAGCTACAGGAGCAAATGTTTCATCAAAGTTAATTCCCTCAATTTGTGTATAACCCTGAGCTACCAACCTAGCTTTATTCCTGATAATCACTCCATCCTCATCACTTTTATTTCTAAAAATCCATTTAGTCCCTATAACATTTTTATTCGAAGGTCTGGGTACTAAAGTCCATACATCATTTCTCTCAAATTGGTGCAACTCATCTTGCATAGCTATAATCCAGTCACTATCTTCTAAAGCTTCTTTTATATTCTTAGGTTCTAACTGAGAAATATAACAAGCAAAGTGAACAACATTAGTTCTTTTACCTCTGGTTTTCATACCTGAAGTGACTTCTCCTATGACATTGTCAAGAGAGTGGTTTTTCTGAGTCCTTACATAGCGTGGCTTGCTTGTAGATGGAATATCAGATCTTCCTTCTTCTTCTTCAGATTCTGTTGAATTCTGGGTTTCAACTGCGGTTCCAACCTCAGTTCCAACCTCAGCTGTAACCTCAGTTGCAACTGGACTTCCAACCACTATGGGACTTCCAGTTTGTTGAGTTTCTTCTTTCTCTTTTTCTGCAATCTCAGGTTGTTCATTATCACCTGTAATCTCATCAACAGTTTTTAGGTCATCAAATAACACATTATAAGATTCCATAACACAGTTTGTTCTTTCATTGAAGACTCTAAATGCTCTACTATTCTGAGCATACCCAAGAAAGATCCCTCTATCACTTTTAGAGTCAAATTTACCAAGATGCTCTCTGTCTCTGAGAATATAGCAAACACACCCAAAGACTTGAAAATATTTAACATTGGGTTTTCTACCTTTCCATATTTCATAAGCTGTCATGGAAGTGCCTTTAGTAATGTAAACTCTATTAACTATATGACAGGCAGTATTAACAGCTTCAGCCCAAAATCTGTTGGCAAGTTTCTTAGAGTTAAGCATGACTCTAGCCATTTCCTGAATGGTTCTATTTTTCCTTTCAACTATGCCATTTTGCTGTGGAGTCTTAGGAGCAGAGAACTCATGACTTATACCTAAGGAGTTGCAGAATTCTCTAAACTTACTGTTCTCAAATTCTGTTCCATGATCACTTCTAACCCTAGCAATATTACCACTGGTTGAACCTTTTTCAAGTTGAAGTTTTAAGCACAAAGTTTTGAACAGTTCAAAAGTTTCAGTCTTATCCTTTAAGAACACTACCCAAGAATATCTAGAGAAGTCATCTACAACTACCAGAATGTACTTCTTACCACCTATACTAGCAGTTTGCATAGGCCCCATCAAGTCAATATGAAGAAGTTCTAGGACTCTCTTAGTGTAGATTTGACTTATACTTTTGTGAATACTTTTGGTTTGTTTACCTATAGCACAGTCACCACAGACACTTTGAGTTTTAACACTTAGTTTAGGAATTCCTCTTATCAATTCATTTTTAACAAGCTTATCTAAAGTTTTGTAATTCACATGCCCAAGCCTTTTATGCCAAATATCCACATTATTAGTAATGGCTTGATTACACCTACTTTGAGGCAATTCTTTTTCAGCTTTTTCAAACACATAGCAGTTGTTGGTTGATCTAACTCCAGTCATGATTAAATCATTGTTAAGATTAGTAATTAGACACCTTTCTTTGTCAAATTTAACAATCATTTTGTTATCACAGAGTTGACTGATACTAATAAGATTAGCTTTTAGACCATCTACAAGAAAAACATCCTCAATAACAGGCATTCCAGGTTTGTTCAAGGTACCTTTACCAACAATTTTACCTGTATCTCCACCTCCAAACACAACAGTGTTTCCAGTAAGAATGGTGACATTTTTTAAGAGACTTGGAGTACCTGTCATGTGCTTAGAGCAACCACTGTCAAAATACCAATCATTAGAGGTAACAGCATTCAAGGAGTTAATGACTGCTTTGTTGTTAGCAATTAAGGTAGCTTTTTCTTTAACTTTCCAGACCCAGTTCAAATTTTTATTGACAGAAGCCAACCAAGTTTTCTGAGAAATATACTTTCTGTTTCTTTTTAAGTAACACTGGATTTCAGAATGACCAGGTTTTTTGCAGAAATTACACAGTTTCAACCTAAAGTTATTTTTATCCCTAAAGCTATTCATGGTTGCAACTTTGGTTATAACTGAGCTTCTAACCTTCTCTACAAAAACCTGAGTTTTGTTCCTGGTTGCAAATCTGGTTGCAACTGAGCTTCTAACCTTATTGTCAAAATCATGAGTTTTAGCTCTAGCAACA
The DNA here is from genome assembly GCA_963920805.1 of Primula vulgaris. Lineage (NCBI taxonomy): Eukaryota > Viridiplantae > Streptophyta > Magnoliopsida > Ericales > Primulaceae > Primula > Primula vulgaris. The sequence goes on along the minus strand of OY987217.1, from coordinate 13,399,086 downwards.
GCTTCAATAAAGGTCGTTTTTCCTGTACTTTTACCACCATAGTAACCTAGACCACTGATATCTTTAGAACCTCTAGAATATGACAGCATGTCATCTAATTTTTCTGAAGCAGAAACATTCATCAGTTTTATTTTCTTTTTAGTTTCAGTAAGTTCAGCCAGTTGTAAGTTCAGCTTCTCAGTAAGACTTTTAACCTCATCCTTTAGATTAACATTAAGTTTGCTTATGATCAAGGATTGTTTACTCAGAAGTTTATACTTTTCATAAAGAACAAGATATTGCTGAGAAATGTCTTCATCAGAAGGTTCTTCCTCATCACTGTTGTAGGTTTTAAGAGTGGTTGTAACTATGGTTGAAACATGTTCACAGTCACTTTCATAAGTAGGTTCTTTTTCAGTGATCATTCCCATAAAATTAACAAAATTAGAATCATCCTCTTCATCACTGTTGCTCTCAGAATCACTATCACTATGAGTGGTTATATAGGCATTTTTGTTCCTTTTTAAAGTATTAGCACACTCAGCCTGAATATGACCAAAGCCTCTACATTCTCTACACTGAATCTCTTTAGGCTTATAATCTTTGTTATCCTTCTCTTTAGAATTCCACTTACCTGTAGAGTTATTACTGAACCTGGATTCTGTCTTAAATTGGTTATCCCTTTTTTGAAAGTTTTTAGAAGAACCAGTATCATCCTCTTTTCTCTTGTAAAACTTTTTGAAAACCTTTTTAGCAAAGAAAGCTAGCTGTTCTTCATCACTTATTTTATCACAGACATTAGATTCAGATTTCTTAGCCTGAAATGCTATTCCCTTTTCTGGTCTTTTATGTTTAAAAAATTTCAGCTCATGAGTGCTTAGATTTCCTATAAGTTCTTCAAGTTTAAGATTATCTAAGTCTGTTGATTCTTCAATAGCAATAACTTTTATTTCAGACCTTTCTGGAAGTGACCTAAGAGTTTTCTTAACAAGTTTAGCATCACTGTATTTTTCACCTAAGGTTCCAGCTTGATGAGCAATGTGGCAGATTCTACCATTAAATTGTTCAATGTTTTCATCTTCCTCCATTCTTAGGTTTTCAAATTGAGTAGTTAACTGTTGAAGTTTGAAAGCTTTTACTTTGGTAGTTCCTTCAAAAGTAACTTGCAAAATATCCCATGCCTCTTTGGCAGTTTCACAGTGAGAGATATACCTGAATACACTGAGAGTTACACCAGCAAAAATCAAGTTTATGGCTGTTGAGTTGGCACTTGATTTTCTGTCTTCATCAGCAGACCATCTGTCTTCAGGTATAAAAACCAGTTCTCATTCACTATCAATGCTAGTTGGAGCCTCCCATCCATACATCACAGTTTTCCATGCATGTTCATTCTGCTGTTTGATGAAAGACCTCATTCTTATCTTCCATACTCCATAGTTTACTCCTCCTTCAAGTAATGGAGGTTTGTTGAAAGCGTTTCCTTCCCTCATTAAGTCCATTTTTACTAGAACACAGGATCCACACTAAGTAAGGTCTAGTGTAAAGCTCTGATATCAATTGAAATTCCTATCCGCTGTTCTAGTTGCAGTTTTGCAGTTAGGTTCCAAGTGAGGTTGCAACCACCAGTTGGAACCAAGTGTATTAAATGGACAGAACTGTAAAATGTTAAATGTACTCAAAGTGAACACAAGCACATTTAACAACGGAGTTCACCTAACTAGGCTACGTCTCCGGGGCACTTACCCAGATTATGATATTATAAAAAGCTTACAATATAAAACTCTCAGAATCCCTCTAGGTTTTTCTGCCTATCTCTATATTGCTCCTACTCTATAACTATCACTTATAAATCAATGACATCCGACCATTGTTTTCTTTTAAAAGCTCACGTGTATTCTCTCAAGAATGGGTTCTTTATAATTTAGAACACACACCTTTTTACAAGCTAAGTTATTAACTATTTATTAGTAAAAACAATCTTCTTGCTTCAAGATCTTTTATGATTGCTTTTGACTTCTTTTGATTGGCTTCAATCTCTCCATATTGCACGTCTGCCTTTTGTAGGATTGACATCAATCTTCATAAGTTAATACCTGTTCAATAACAAGCTTGAAAGTAGGAGTTAGTCTTTTCCTATAACTAGGAAACATATAAAGATAATATCTTTTAGAGATAATATCTTTCCATATATATATGAAACACCTAATTCCATATTGCATTCAATCTTTAACCAAATAATACTGAATATAGATAAGGAACAAAGATTGAAACAAGTGATAAAGATTTGTATAAGAATAAAGATATAGAATTGTTAATGTAAAGGAAACATAACTAATCTCTTTATATCTATTTAAGAAATCTTTCCTTACCACTTTGATATTCTCAATAAACGCATTTTAGATCTTTAGAAAGATATGAGAATATATCCTGCATAACTATAAACAAGAATTAATCATTAACGAATAGGTACGCAGATTTACAGAACTAGACAGTGTTCTGTTGAACAGCAGGTTGCAACTGAGGTTGCAACTTAGGTTGCAACTGGTACTTGAAACCTGGTACTATTGACTTAGTAGGTTGTAACTGAGGTTGTAACTGGTACTTGAAACCTGTTACTACTGACTTAGTAGGTTGCAACTGAGGTTGTAACTGGTACTTGAAACCTAATACTACTATCTTAGTAGGTTGTAACTGAGGTTACAACATTGCTTGAAACCTGTCAATACTGTCTTAGTTCTTAACAACAGTTAGGATTTATTTAGTAAAAACCAATAGACAATAAACAATATTTAGACCAGAAATCTGGTCCTAACAGTACCGCACTACCAACGGTCCGACCGTGGCTCGGTGCCGTTTCCGCCGAGTCACATGTGATAGACGTTGTACCTTGGGAACGAACCACCCCATTTACCCAGAAGCAGATGTGGCGGGGCAAATATCGTTTAAGGGAAACTGCTTGCAGTTATCTCGTCTCGGACTTTAGTCTATTTCAGTATCATTTACATTATTTTATGTTAAATCTTGTATTTGATATTTATATATTTGAGGAAACCATTTTCTGTTTATTTATCCATTTCTTTTCCGTAGAAATTATTGTGTTTATTTACAACGTACCCAACATTCTTAAACGATATTCTTTTATGTTTTGTACGTTAATACAATAATTTTGGTTTTTGGATAAACAGAAAATTATTTCCGTGGCTAAGATAATTCTTTGAAAAATCATTTTCTAACAAAACTTGGTTTTAAGAAATTGGTCTTTCCGGTTGAATTGTCGAAAGCGTTTTGTGTTTACTTTACCTTGTTTGAGATTTTTTTGAAATTCCAATTTTTCAGTTTTTTACCGTATCGTATGTATGTTAATAATATGTTTATGATATACATTATTGTTTGCATACGAGGGTGTTGACTACATTTTGATAATATGTTTTATCATCGTTCGGATTTTGAGGAAAATCTATATTTTGTTTGGTGATAATCCAGGAGATAGAAATTGTTAATCATGGATGTTGTTTTTAGCACGCTGGTGTTAGAATATTTTTTCCTCAGGTTTTGAGTGGCTAGATAAATTGAGTTTATCTATAATATTTGGTTGTACTGTAGATGCTTTGATGTTAGTAGTGAATTGCTGGACTTACTAAGGTTTTTTTTGTGTCATTTTGTCTTTAGTGTGCTCTAGACATTAACTTGGTTGTACTTGTCTGCAAGCACGTTTGATTCATTTCTGGAAAAACAATTCTATCATTTGCATATTATACTTGTACGAATGTTAGATACACTGGGTTTGCTATTACATTTGGATTAATTACATAAGGGCGTAAGTTATTACGACACCATGCATGGAAAATCTAGTATAATTGAGGTTATTATTTTTGAACGGTTGTATTGAGTATTTTACGTTTTTTGTGTGGACTGTAATTAATTTGTGTATCACTGTATGGTCAGCGTGTACTCAATAAAGTGGTTTATAAAAAATTTATTGCTTATGTAATGATATTCAAACCTTCGTGATAGGCCTTTTAAGAGAGCATTAATTTTTCAGAAACGTTTCGGTTATTAATAATTAACATGTGCATTGTGGTGAATTAATCTTTGTTAAGATATGTAAATTAACATGCATCATGTGTTGTACTATATGTTAATGGTTAGCAATAAATGTTTACTACATGTATCAATGCTATACTACTTTATATTGGTTTCTAAAACCAGTTATAATGTGAAGCCTTTATAATATTTGGATTCGTTTACTGCCTTGTTATGAAGTGGATTTATATGCAATGTTGATGGGTAAATGCTCTTGTAATAGGTTGTTCTACCTATTTATTTACTTATAACATGGTTCCAATTTAAATGTTTTATTCGGCTAGGTTTATTGCTTGGGGAAGTAAAACGTCTGGTTTATTGATATGTTAGTAATTGATCATTATTAACAAGATATTAATTTGGAAATTGTTTTGTAATGTTACAATAATAAATCATGAGAATTATATTATAGTCAGTCATTTTGATATTTTATTTGTGAGAAATCTATTTAGAGATTAGATTATTTTGTTAGTTGATTTATACATGTTTATTATTTTCATGTTAATAAATTACTAATAATTTCCAATGAGTATTTGTGTAGATATCGATCTCCAACATGGAATTGGGGGATTGGTGATTATTCGAAACAGTTCTAGTAAAAGGCATTAAATTGGGGATTACGACAGAACTGGTTTTGAAATAGTTCTTGTAAAACCATTTTCTTATTTTCAGAATTTGGGGCTTACGATAAAACTGGTTGAATTCTGAGATTGTTCGGTGTAAAATCAGATTTATCTGGTGTTTACGGCTGAATAAATCTTTCAGAATTTCATAATCTTTTTCGGGAATGAATTAGAATACTCTTGCAAAATCAGTTTCTTGAAACCATGCGTGGTTATAGAAATTTGGTGTTTGCGAAGGAGGAGTTTTAGTTTCATTTTTCGAAATTAGATTGTGCATGTTTGTTATTTGAGATAACAAACAGTTTCCTGCGGGAAATGTCCGGAACACAGTGGGTGCTGGAATTGACCAGAACATTGTGGGTACCGGTGTAACTCCTATTAATTTTGCATGAGTGCATATTAATGACGGGGGTTACAAATTCGAAATCACCATTATTAAAGACACTAATGTGCTTATATAATGGGTGGTATCCTTATTAATTGTGATTTACTGCAATTTAATTTGAAGGGTTACAAAATTTGTAACGGTAATCATTAATGAGATTAATGACGAGTGTTTATAACTTCTTATTAATTGTGATTAATCGCAATTTAATTTGGAGAGTTATAAAGTATTGTAATGACAGTTATTGTTGGCATTTATGGAGAGATTTATTAGCTAACTACAAATTGCAATGACCAATCAGTTACATATTTGGATGAAAGGTTATTTAATAACCAACTTGATTAATCCCAGAGCAAATAATTTGATGATTAACAAATTATAAATGGTCGTTGATTTTATTTTAAGAATAAACAAATATCGGCTAATTTATTATTTGTTGAAATAATATCTTATTAATTTGCTGAAAGAACATTTAATAATTTGTTGAAATTAACATCTTATTTATTTGTTGGAAAAACATTTAATAATTTGTTAGTAAAACATATTGTGAATATATTGAGTTTGCAATTATTGAGAATAGTAATTTAGTAATATTACATTACTATTATTGGGGGAGAACCCCAAAGGTCCCACAAATGTGAGGGTAACCCGTCAATCATGTAGATCGAGAATCTAAATGTACCCCAAAGCGCCTACGGGCGAGTGAGAGAATACGTAACGGTTCAGTGGTACAGACCTTAAACGTCTGAAATAAATCATAAAATTCATTTACCACATTGAAAGCGGTTAACTTTCTCAATAAAAATGTGTATGTCCTGAGTGAGGACAAAGGGAATGCACGGGCTGTGGGGGCATTAATGTGTGAAAACGTTTTAAACGTTTAGAAATTCACTGATAGGTGCAAACATACAAATCTAAATCACGACTAGTGGTTTTTTGAAACCTAAAGGGCACTAGCCTTTCGGTAGCCAAAACACTAGGATCAAATTGTGATAAGTTTGCTTGTTTGTGGCAATACATGAGTGACTATTTGTTCAAAATGAGCATTTTAGTCGATATTCTTGTGGTCAATAATGGCATGTTGAGTTATTCAACTAAGTCACTGATTTGACCTGATATAGTAGGTCATGAAAATATAAAACCATAAATGTTTTATTTTTTAAAATCCATTATTTAAATTGAAACACAAATATTAGTTTGTGTTCGAAGCAATGTATTGTTAAGTCTTCAGTTTGAAGTTTCGAACGGAGTACATAACCTAATGGTTTGATGCATTTGAGATACGTACAAACCAAGAAGGGGTTAAAAGGTATTTTCTCATTTTATTGATGGTTGTACAAAACACTGATATGTCTATTTGATGAGAAGTAAAGACAAATCAGTCGAGATATTCATTCAAGTAAGAATGAATACGTGAATTCTATTGTTGATGAATAAGACTTGTCAGAAAACATGTTTAATCATGTGTGTTCTGTTGTGTTAATCTACTAATTTTAATTCAATGGTTAAGTGTTAATCATTAAATGATAGACTATTCTTGGACGTGTTAGATATTGTCTAACTACTTCCGAAACGGTATATACACATGGATATGAATACATGGTCAGTGTAAATGAAACGGTGAATATGAGACGCCATTCACACAATTGTGTTGTTGAATGACACCAATCGTTAAAAAACGACTTAGTATGCTCTCGAGCAAAAATATAGTTCTTAAATGATGAATATCATGTTGATAAGTTCAAGGTAAAACTCTGAATTTGTGAGGAAAGTGAGCTTTCCGCAAGCTATGTGTTGAACAAACTACCGCTTAGAAAGTTGGACCAAACAGTCAGAATTATAGAAGGCATGGTTCCTGACTATAAGTTTGTGAAAGTTTGGTGCTACCTAAGAAAGGTCTCAATTCTTGTTCCTTGAATGACTTGGATAGGATGGAAAACGGTAGATTGTGTGTTCATCGGATAAGCACAAAATATAGTGTTGATCGGTTTCTAGTGCATAAGGCATATGACTTTAAAGTGCATATAGAACATTGTTCTATGCCCAAGAAACATATTTTCTAAAAGAGAAGTTTTCCGCAAAAAACTCTAACGCCTGGCAAATGTGATCAATACGTTGAGGGTTCAAAGCATTACGCTACCCAAGACAAGTGAACACTCAAACGGTGCTGGAAAAGTGGAGAAAGTGAATCTTGTAAGTAAGATGAAGTGCATCGGCATGGTCAAATGGTAAGAAATGAAACTTCCTTTGTCCTTTGACCTTCATGAGTGAAGGTGAATCGACGACATTGAAATAATCAATGTTATCCATATAATGTGTATATGGGAAGATGCCATCAACAATGAGGTTAATAGGCACGTGAGAAATAAAGTCAATTACTTAAAGTAAAATGACGGTTTTGATAATTTTAATGTCTATACTCTAATCTCTTGAAAAGGCGCATCATTAATTAATGAGAACATGTGTTTTATAAATTGAGATCTAGAGAATTAGGAACAACCCATTGGGTCGTGGTTCCGTGTAAAGTAAGCCAAGGTGTGAAAACTTGTTAAGTCACTATATGGACTAAAACAAATATCTAACTTATCATAGGTAGTCTCTTGGGCATCAAGAACTGTACTAGATCAAGTATAGCCAACTCAGTGAGCAGACCGAGTAGGTGTGCCAATGAGGCTTCTTAGATACATGAGGTATACTGCCAATCATGAACTGCATTATACGAGATGTCCAAAATGTTTGGAAGGTATTTAGATACCAAGTGTATCTCGAAATTTAACAGTACAAGGTCTACAAGTGGATATATTTGTACTTTAAGAGGTTGCAGTCTCATGGAGGTCTGTAAAACAGACAGGCATACGTGGATCAACTATGAAATCAGAATTCATAATGTTGTAGACACGGAAAAAAAAAGGCAGATTGGCTGAGAAGTTTTGGGAGGTATACTCAAGTGGCCAAAATTTGTTCCCTCAATAAGCGTGCACTGATAAAGTCAGTCAGTTATTGAATAGAATCAGAGTAATTGTATAATGGAAAGTCCCGACAAAGTCATGACATAGTCGTCGGAGACACAAGTCGGCAAAAGGAATTGCTAGCAAACAGTGTGGTATCCTTAGACTTTGCAAGGTCTAAGGATAATAATACATATCCATATACAAAATGCTTGACTCGTGGAGGAGTTGGAGCATCATCGAGGGAAATGGGGTTTGAAGCCCAATAAATTGGAAACATTTGCATAGGTAACCCAACCTGAACTAGAAACTTCAATCTCGGGTTCAATGGAAAACTGAATTGTGCGGATAACCGAACAAAGCACTCGAGAACATAAGTTCTCAGCCTATTTCTATGATGAAAGAGTGATAGACCTGTACCATTTTAAGGGTGAGCATGTGTCTCTTAATGAATCAAGTATCTCGAAGGTCGAGTGGGGTGAGTCAAGACACATTTAACTTGAAATCATCTATAACGAGTGTGTATGGCCGATACTATGTGATGATCTAGGGCTAAATCACTAGAGCACTCGGTTGAATTTGCCAAGGCAGTCCAGGGCCAAATATGGACAACAACTAAAGGGCCTAGTAAGTGGTGTAGAGAATGCACTGTGCGGGTATCATTTTGTTATACACAAAACGTTGATGGTTCAAAGTATTACTCTACCTAAGACAAGTATATCCGAAAGGTATTTCGCTATGGCAGGTTCAAGGCGTGCGCTACCTGTCCTTATGCAGTGAATTCTCGTGGTTCTGTCGATTGCATTTAGGATGCATGTTACATGTCATTTGATTGCATTCATGTGGGGGATTGTTGAAAAAAAAACCGTAACGGTTTTGAGTTGTGAATGCAATTTAATATTGTAACTTATTTCCCCCCCATTTATGGTATTGAAGGCATGTAACTTATAGGTTGTTTTTGATATAAAAAACATATGGGCATTATCATTTTGAAGACAAAAAAAAAATTGACAAAGAAAATACATGGCATATACACACATTCACACACATTCACATATGCATACATATAGAGAGAGAGTACCGCACCACCAACGGCCCGACCGTGGCTCGGTGTCGTTTTTGCCGAGTCACATGTGATAGACGTTGTACCTTGGGAACGAACTACCCCATTTAGCCAGAAGCAGAGGTGGCGGGGCAAATATCGTTTAAGGAAAACTGCTTGCAGTTATCTCGTCTCGGACTTTAGTCCATTTCGAAATCATTTACATTATTTTATGTTAAATCTTGTATTTGATATTTATATATTTGAGGAAACCATTTTCTGTTTATTTATCCATTTCTTTTCCGTAGAAATTATTGTGTTTATTTACAACGTAACCAACAAAATGTTCATTTATATTCTGGTTAACTTCTTTGAATAGGCTATCAGCGTTCGATAGCCTTCAAAGAATGGGTTTAACCCAAGTCAACATGTGTTGCTTATGTAAAGAGGGTGCCGAATTGAAAGACCGTCTATTTTTTTTATTGTAGTTACTCTAATCGGGTTTGGGCTATTCTTTTAGGGAAATCCGGTTTTAGCATAAGTAATGGCGACTATTGGGTTACGTGGGCTGAAACTCATAGCAAAGGGAAGTCAGTTTTGGTGGCTTTGGCTAAATTTCTTTTAGTAAGTGCGACGTATTGTATTTGGAAAGAGAGCAGTGCTCGAATTCATCGGAAATCAAATAGATCGCCTGGCTCTATTATTAAGGACAGTGGATTTTTTGTAAGATTTAGCCTTAATAAGTTTAGAAATGTTAGATGTAATGCTAGAAATAGCTTTATCAAGAATGTGTGGCGCCTCGCTACCCATTTTATAAGGGACCATTGATAGCGTACACAATGAATTTTGTAGCTTCCGGGTGTTTTAAGCTTTAGTAATATACACTTACTTTACAAAAAAAAAAGGTTAAGGCAAAACAACATGTTGGGTTTCGCTATATCTACATGGGTGTTTGATTAGAGTTAATGAACTTGAGGACAGGATTTTAGCGGAAATTGAACTGAAAGAATATACTAAATAAAATTTTTGATCTCAAGAAGGAATCACAAATTTACAAAGATCATATGAAAAATATGGAGACCCAAGGGACCACCGACTTCTTAGACTCTTTTGCCTTTAGAAGGCCTGCACCCGAGAGAATCAAAGGAAGGCTAGCTATGATAGTATTTATTGCTGCAATTGTCGTAAAAATAGCCAATGGCCAGAATGTTATATACAAAATATTCGACCAGTGCCGGTCCAAGTGTTATGGCGCCTTAGTGGTATTTTTATTACACCCCAAATTTTTTTTCCCGCTTGCAAAAAGTTGTAGTTAAAACAATAAAATAAACACTAATTAAAAACAAAATAATCAATTGAGATGATAATATATATATATATATATATATATATAATAGAGAATATTCTAAATATATTTGTAAAAAAAAACTTCCATTATTACTCCTCACAATCTCTCTTTTTTAATGGCTGCATAGCCCACTCTTATAAGATATCTAAAAAAAGGTGAAATTATTAAATAGATAAAGAGTGTATCTAATATGGCTGAGTGCTAGCATATGTGATTCATGCGTTGCAAAATCCAAGAGTGGGACGTTCATGATCAGTCCTGATGGTGAGTTTTAGAAATGAGGATTTGCTATGTTGGGATTGGTTTCTTTAGCTTTCACCGAGTATGTCATGGGTAGTTCTCCTGTCTGGGTCTAGATATGTTTATATCTACAGTGCTATAGAAATTAATCGGAAACTTTTAACATGATAACGTTTAAGATACATGAAGTTATATTTCATTAAAAAAATCATGGAAGGTCAGAAAAAAAAGTCCGTTAGTTTTTGATATGACAATTTGTTGGAAAACTAAATACTTTCTAATGAGGGTTTTTTTTTTCTTAAGAGAAGCGTAATATAAATAAAGACTTGACGAATTCATGAGTGTTAGGGTTTAAAAATCCGACGGCGATCGATAAGTGACTTGATCACTAAATTTTCTAATATATTTAAGCTAAAGAGTAAATTCAACGCCGTTAAAAGTTTGTTAATTATGATATGGTAAATGCTATTAACACTAGGTTTATTGTCCCTTCTGTTAAATCCCTGGACTATATGGTTTCAATTAGGCTGTGGAAAAATCCTGAAATTCCAACACGACAAGTGTCCCGACCGCACCCGACCCAAAATTTCCCAACCCGAGAAGAGTCCCGACCCAAAAATGTCGGGTTTGTCCCGACCCAACAAACTTCGGGATCGGGTGGCAATTTTGATTTCGTCGGGTGTTCCGACACGATCCGCTTTTTAATTAATTTATATTTTGTTGTACAACTATAAGCTACGTATTTAGGATGAGAGAAGTAGAGAGAGGGGGGAAACAGTATTGTATTAATCAGTGTGAATGAATGTATACAAGACCCCTAACCCTATTTTTATAGATAGAGGGGTAGGGTTATAAGACCACTCAGGCCCAACTAACATCCATAAAATACAAGCCCAAGACATCCACCTAGAACATTCTAGAGTCTTCTAGCACCTTATACAACACTCTCCCTTGAATGTCTTGAGTTCTTCGTCTTCATGTAGTCGGTCTGAGTCGAGTTCATTCGCAATGGTAAAACACATAAAAATCTTAGGACCGGAAAATCCAGTGTGGGACAAAACCGGTACCTATGAGAAATTGTGTAGCCAAATGATATATGCTGAAATACTATGTAAGTAACTAACCACAAAATACTGTACCTCATCAAAACCTTGCCAGAGTAAACCCAGTGGGAAAAACCTCTAGTCGAAGGACAAAAAAGTACACAGTGATAAGAAGTATACGACAGGATACTCCCCCTGATTTCAGCAATCCTTAGTGAGGTATAACAAGAAACATGTTTCGTTAAAAACATTGCCAAGGAAAACCCAGTGGGAAAAAAACCTTGGACTAAGGACAAAAAGAGTACACAAGCATACAACAGGATGCTCCCCCTCACTTGCACATGACAGGGTGCGAGCATTTCGACTCCGACATGAAATGTCGCTCTCAGGTATATCAGATAGCCAACGTAGTAGGCCAATCGCCCGTACGTGCTTCCTAAAAGAATGTTTTGGCAGTGACTTGGTGAACAAGTCAGCATGGTTATTCTCTGAACCAATATGTTTTGACTTCAATCTTTTGAAGCGTTTGTTGTTCATGTGTAAAGAACAACTTTGCTGAGATATGCTTCGCTTGATCAATCACAGTGGTGTTGTCCTCATAAATGACAACTGGTTCATCATGATCGTAAGCTAGATCATAGGTGCTTCAATATGGCCAATAACTACTCGAAGCCAGATACACTCTCTAGTCGCCTCATAGAACACGAGTAGCTCAGAGTGGTTAGTCGAAGTAGCCACTAGAGTCTGTTTATGAGACCTCCAGGATATTTCCATGTTCCCAATTGTAAAGACATAACCAGATTGGGAACGTCTCTTGTGCAGGTCTGATAAGAAACCAGATTGGGAACGTTTCTTGTGTGGGTCTGATAAGAAACCAGTATCGCCATAGCCGACAAGGGTTGTGTTATTTCGAGGAACAATGGAGCTAGATCCACTCGACTCAAAGGGATAGAATAAGCCCATGTCTGTAGTACCTCTAAGTTAACAGAAAATGTCTTTTATGCCAGTCTAGTAGCGGCGTGTTGGCGCGGTGTTGTGTCAGGCTAGACAATTCACAGCAAACAAGATGTCATGTCTAGTACATTGGGCCAAGTACAATAGTGCGCCTATTGCACCCATATATGAAAACTCATGGCTCAATATCTCTTCATCATCCTCCTTTGGATGGAATGGGTCCTTATTAAAGTCTAGCGAGCAGACGATCATGGGAGTAGATGACGGCTTAGCATCACTATGACTAAACCGCCTCAACACCTTTTAGGTGTAGCTTTCTTGATGGACTAAAATTCTATCTTTACGGTGCTCGATCTGTAGGCTGAGGCAATACCGTGTCGTCCCAAGATCTTTCATCTCGAATTCCTTCTTTAGGATTTCAGCAGTTTCGAACAACTCTTCCAAGGTTCCTATAGGATTCATATCACCTACATAGATTGCGATAATCACGTATCCTGGAATGGATTTCTTTATGAACACGCATGGCCATAGTTCATTATTAACTTATCCCAACCCAATCAAGTATTCACTTAAACGCTTATACCACATCCGTCCGGATTGTTTCAATCCATATAGTGATCGTCTCAGTCTAATCGAGAACGTGTTCCGTGGCTGAAAACTATTTGATTCAAGCAAGTTAAGTCCATCAGGGACTCTCATGTAAATCTATGTGTCCAGATCCCCATAGAGATACGTTGTGACCACATCCATGAGTTTTATATTCAGCTTTTTGGAAACTACTAAACTGATTAAGTAGCGTAACGTTATGACGTCTATTACGGGAGAATACGCCTCATCGTAATCAATTCTAGGGCGTTGAGAGAAATCTTGCGCCACAAGGCGAGCTTTGTATCTAACAGTCTCATTATTCTCATCATGCTTCCTTACAAAAACCCATTTATGACCAACTTGTATAACATTGGGTGGTGTTGGAGCGACAAGTCCAAACACCATTCATTTGGTTAAGGAATCTAATTCAGCCTGGATTGCTTGTTTACATTAAAGCCAGATCATTCTTCGTAGACACTCAGCAACGGTATGAGGTTCCATATCATCATTGCTCATAATGCCAGTGGCCACTGGGTATATGAACATATCATCGATGACAGTCTCGTTTCACTTCAAAATATCTTCTAAACTAGTATAATTAACAGATATTTCGAGGTTATCGGGATGATTAGGAACTAGTGTTTCATCTGGAACACGCTCCTCTAATACATCACCATGATCTTTAATGATCTCGTGTGGAAAAAAGGATGGGACATGATTTCTCCTCTTTCGGGGCAGAACATCTTTGGAACCGGACGGCCTTCCTCTTTTCTTTGGAAGGGCGGCAGACTGGACAGCCGACGGCAGCGTTTTTTTCTCGGTGGGTACAACTGGAGCAACGTGTTCAACCGGAACACGACGTCTCACAGGGATGTCTGTCCTTACAGACACATTTGCAACATGTATATGTGATCTCGTGACATTCGCTAGGTCATTAAATGCATCTGGCATTTAATTTGCAACATTATACAGACCTAGGATTCTCTACACTTCCTTATCACTATGTGCAGTTGGGGGATCTAAATGAGACATAGTGGGTACATGTCACGTTAATTCACGTCGTTCATCTTCAACGTTAACGTGCATTTCTCCCCCTAACGATGGGAAGAGTGTCTCATAAAAGTCACAATCCGCATGTCTAGCGGTAAAGAGATCGTCTGTCAAGGGCTCTCAATAGCGTATTATGGACGGGGATTCATAACCGACATATATGCCCTGTCATTTCTGATGTCTATATTTGGAACGCTTAGGCAGCTCAATTGGAACATTGACTAAACACCCAAACACGTGTAAATGTGAGACATCGAGCTCATATCCAGTTACCAACTGGTACGTAGATAGTGGTTGGGTGGCCATGGGCCTCAGACAGACCAACGTAGTAGCATGCAAAATAGCATAGCCCCATGCAGAAATAGGAAGTTTGGTGCGCATAACCAAAGTTCTCGCAATCATTTGCAACCGCTTAATAAAAGGTTCTGCGAGGCCGTTTTGGGCATGAACATACGCAATTGGGTGTTCAAGATTAATTCCCAAAGTCATGCAATAGTTATTGAAAGTTTTTGATGTGAACTCCACGGCATTATCAAGTCTAATAGACTTTATCAGATAATCTGGATGATGAGCCCTCAATTTAATGATCTGGGCTAGGAGTTTTGGAAACGTTACGTTTCTTGTGGACAACAAAGCTACATGTGACCATCTTGTCGATGCATCAACCAAAACCATGAAATATTTAAATGGTCCACATGTTGGTTGGACAGGTCCAAAAATATCTCCTTGAATTCTTTCAAGGAATTGGAAAAGCAATTTCATAGGTTTCACACGAATTGGTTTGAGATTTGTCTTTCCAATCGAGCATGCTTGGCATAGGCTTTTCGGATTAATCACGAAAAATTTTCCTCCAAGAGGAGGCCCATGAGATGCGTTCATCGTTCGAAGCATCGTATTTTAACCTGGGTATCCCAGCCGGTAATGCCATAACATAAAAGTGCTCTCATCAATCGGCGCATGCCGAATGATTAGATTGCTTTCAAAGTTTTGGATTATTGTAATATACAAACCACCATCTATCCTGTTCGTGTTCAAGTAGAGCTACCGGAATGGGTTGAGTAAATAATAATTTCTCCGAATGTGTCTATATAGATATGTATTCGCCGAATTGGTGTCTCAGTATCGATCTTTCGTTCCATCAATGAGAACCTCTTCACTTAAAAGCAAAACTTGTTTTTCAAACATGTCGTTCCGAAATAAAGTTTGTGCTTATACAAAACATAAACATATAAACCCGTTGTTTTATATGATGACTAATCCAGTCTCTTTTCTCCTGTTATAAAAAAATGTCAATTTTGGATTATAGTTTGTTTTATAGATAATGTTTTGAATATTTCTCGTATAATTTAAAGTTATTTCATTGAGCAATTCTTTTATTCATGAGACCGGCTTTAAATTATTTTACTTTTAGGCATGTATTGTGGGGCAGTTGATAGTGACACTACAACACTATATTAAAAGATAAATGTTTTTTTTATCAACTTTACGCCTAAAGTAACCTCAGTGACAACAATTTCGGGCCCGTCGACCCTTGTTGAAGGCTTTGGTAAAGCTAAATTCACGTTGTCAAATGGTACTCCTGTTGAAGTATCTGAGGCCTTATATTCTCCGAGGTCCAGTCGTATCTTGTTGAGCTTTAAGGATATCTGAGAAAACAAGTTTCATTTTGAAACTGCTCGTGAAAATGGTATCGAATACCTTCACATTACCTCCACTCAATACGATCAAAAGCGTATTCTGGAGAAGTTGAATGATCAGTATTTTCCGATTATAAAAAATTATAATGATAATGTATCTCATTTAGTATGATAATTGATGTTTATGTAAATAAAACTAAATACTAAAAGAAATTGATAAAAAACATATCAATTTTTTTATTTACTCCATTATTTGTAGTTTCACACTATTTTTTCTACTACATGTTAATTTGTTTTTTCATTTATTAGGAATGTTATTTTTAAACTAGGATTATGTTTCGTGTTAATAACATATTTAGACTTCTCAAATGAAAATTATTAATAAAAAATGACGTTGTCGTAATATAAAAAAGATATGTCGGGAGATTGGAGATAAACCTATCCTGATCCTACGGGATCCCGAAAATTCGGGTCCCGACTTTTGTGTGGTCGGGGTCGGGATTTTTTTCTCACTTCCAAAAATAATCAAATCGGGATACGAGTTGAGTGTTTACGGGGGTCCCGACCCTAACCCACCCCTAGTTTCAATACAGTCTTCTTTCAGAATAATTGAATTATTATAGCAAATTGATGTTATTGTGGCAATTAAAGTTTTTTTTTCCAATTTTAGTTCATTTTCCTCATCTCTAAAATAGATAACCCTTTAGTGCAAATGATTTTAGACCAATATTTTGTGTTAATACCATTTATAAATACATAGTCAAGCTCATTACTAACATAATTATATATTGGCTAGATAAAATTATTCTTAAAAACCAGTTTGCTTTTATGAAATGCAGGAGTATTAGTGATAATATTATTTTAGCCCAAAAAGTTTCTAATGGGAAAGGAAAAACCAGTACGTCGATTTACTCAAAGCTTTTAGTTCTATTAATTGGATGTTCTACACTTAATTGGATCTATACTTATCTCCACTACTTCAAACTCTATCATCATCAATGGGGTTAGGAGAGGATTCATTCATTAAAGGTGGTAAATAAATACAAGAGAATTCTCTTTCTCCTTATATTTTTATCATTTGTATTTGTATGAATGTTTTCTCCCTCGTGCTTGAAAAAACTGCACTATTAGGAACTTCATTTTTCATATTAAGAGTATTAAACTTACTTATGTTTTGAAACCTTCTTTTATGTCTGATGGTTGTATTATTCATCCAGAACTATTAAAAATATTTTGGATTTATTCTCCTCTTTTTCTTGGTCTAAGCCCTAACCCTAGAAAAAACAACATGTTTACATGTGTAATTAATGACATTGACTTAAATTCTCTTGTCACCACTAAACTTATTGTGATGAACTTGTTCACAAAATTTAGGTTAAATTTAATTATTAAATAAGCAAATTCTTGTATGGAACACTTGCTAATTAACGGGCATAGGCAAATCCACTATAGTGCAAGAGTTGGCAAGTGTTGCCCAACCTTAGTTTTGGAAATATTACAAAAATGCCCTTGGAGTTATTACACATCTAATATACTAGCTATGCTTGTGTAGTTGTGTACTGGGTTAGGGTCGGAACTCAACCCGTAAACACTCAACTCGTATCCCGATCCGATTACTTTTGAAAGTGAAAAAAAATTCCAACCCCAACCCGACAAAAGTCGGGACCCGAATTTTTTGGGATCCGAATTTTCGGGATCCCGTAGGGTCGGAATAGGTTTATCCCGAATCTCCCGATATATCTTTTTTATTTTACGAAAGGTCATTTTTTATTAACAATTTTTATTTGAGAAGTCTAAATATGTTATTAACACGAAACATAATTCTAGTTTGAAAATAACACTCCTACTAAATACAAAAAGAAATTAACATATAGTAGAAAAAATAGTGTAAAACAACAAATAATGGAGTATATTAAAAAATTGATACGTTTTGTATCGGATTTTTTTGTTATTTAGTTTTATTCACACAAGCAACAATTATCATACTAAATGAGATACATTATCATTATAATTTTTATAATAAAAAAATAATGATCACTTATCTTTTATAAGTTAGAATAAAACTTTTTTAATTTAAGAATATTTTTTATTTTAATAGTTTCATATATTCAAAACTATAAATCTATATTATATTTATCTAATTATAATTAATATATGAAACAAAAATGGTTGTATCTCATATGGTATAGTTCTTACATTATATGTTAGCTGGGGCAGAGGCAGGATTTCACCTCAGCGGCGGCGTAATTTTAGTGAAATCAAAACTCAAAAAAACATAGCTACTATATATATTTGTACCTTTTGGCTTATAGGAGTATCATCTAGCTGTGGTCTAGCAGTCAACTCACTCCATCAATTAAGTACAAGTCGTGCATAAAAATTTTACAAACAAACAAAAATTAAGCATAAAAAAAGTAGAAGGCCAGACTTATTCTTATCATTTTTTTATATTTTTTGTCCTATGTGCTACAAAAACCATTCAGTTTGAAATAATTGTACTATTTTTATCTCTTAAAATCTTGCTGAATCAAGGGGATCAAGAGAAAATTGTTAAATATATAAACTTTCAAGCAAAACCATAAATAAAAGAAAAAAAAACAATTAACCAAAGCCCCAATCTCGCAGGTACTTCAACCAAATTGACAAATCAAAACATAAACGAAAATTAAGTAGCATCCCGAAATCAGCTCACTATACAAACCAAAACTGTAACTGAAAAAAGAAAATATGTGATGGAAACAAATAAGTAATCAAGTAAAACCCTAATTTCATACCATAAACGCCGAAAAAAATATAATGCTCAAAATAAATAAATTACAGTCAAAGTCCTAATGAGAAAAGTGTATGAATAATCGATTAATTTCACATGAACTTAATAATTTTATGATCTTACACCTCAAAAGATAAATGATTGAGAAACAATTTGTATTTGTTCTATAATTTATGTATTAGCTTATACATGTTGGTAAGTTCAAAAATTATATAAAATCTTAGGTGTAAAAACTGTGTGTATCTAGGGAGAGTTTGACCCAAGGTAGAGAGAGAATTGGATGGTAACAAATGAATAAAATACTCTTAAAATAGTTTCTATAATACGTGACATATTTGTAATATATAAAATAGCACAAGGGTATTTTGGTAAATATTATCATAAATCCAGGGGGGGCTAGTGACCTTACTGGTCCTATGCTGCCTCCGCCCCTGCATGATAGAGGTATAAAGTTCGATTCCCATCACTTTCATTGGGTATAGATCAACTTACATTTTAGTGTTAAAAAAAAAAAAAATCATGTTATATAATATAAAATAAAAAATTAACTAGAAATTCGGGTGGAGTCGGGAAATTTCGGGTCGGCTGCGGGTTGGGATTTTGGGATTTTTTTCTCAGGCCTAGTTATGTATAGTTATGAGAGAAATATGTATATACAAAAAATAAGAGTGTATTTATGTTATTTGGATTATAACTTACTTTCATCGTTAGTGGTTTGTGGCCTACATGTATTAAGTTTTGTTCATTTCACCGTATTGAGATTTCATAGGCTAGTTATGTTGTGCTATATTTTGTTCTTACAATTTTGAATGAATAAAAACAATTACTAAATCTTTACAATGACAATGTATAGTTTTTTTTATAGTGACAATATATCTTTGCATCGCAATCAAGTCACAATTCGTATAAATAGTACAGATTAAAGAATTAACTTAGCAACTAGATGCGTAGTTTTTCCGACAAAATATTGATGATGAAAGTAAAGGTTAAACAATTAAGTTATATGTTAAATGAGTGACTTTTTTATATATAAATGATTGTTTAGTTGTTTAAACTAAATTCGATTTATTTGGCACAATCCACACTGTTAAGTGTATCGAAATAACAATGGTATTTGACTTTTTTTATTTAATATTTATGTATTACTTAAGTTTTTGCCCCTTCTTGTTCGAAATCCTGGATTCGCAACTATTAATAAGGTATTTTTTATTTTTTAAGCTAAGCGTATTATAGATAAAAATTTGACGAATTCACGAGTGTTAGGGTTTTGAAATGTGACAGCGGCAAGTGCCTTGACCACAAAATTTTCTCAAAATTTTAAATTAAAGAGTGAATTCAACCTCGTTTAAAAAGAAAATATGAGTCTTCAAAAGGATAAAAACGAATGTTAATGAATCTGCAAAACATTGCAAAATAAAAATAAAAATAATACGCTTACATTCGGTTCATACTTTATGACAATAGTACTCATTAACTTAGTATCCAATATGAATACATTGCATGTATGCATTTACCGTCACACGTTAATCCTAGCCTCGTATTCTCTGTTCCTTTTTGTTATTATTACTTCCTAGAAATAGGAACTTTTTAATTGCGTCATTAACCGCCAATTATGCAATTATAACACAATAGAAACAAATAATGGTTGTCTTAATAAGAAAAACATACAATCCCCATTCATTGCACTTTGCACTTCATATGACATCAGAGTTTCGTGAGTATACTTCCTTTTCAGGCGAAATTCAAATCCGTCATAATATTATTAACAATAAATATTCATTCCCAATTCAATTAACTGGTCAAACATATATTTATTATGAAATATTCCATATATAGATATCAATAATAATATTAACTTTATTTACAAATTTTATTTTATATATATACTAGTATGTTGTTACTTCTTTGACACTTACTAAGGTTGCAAGACACGAAAAATGAAGAATAGTACTTCAGATAGTGGTGTTCCCAAAATCTCAGATAATACTAAAATTCCCACAAAATTTGAGATTGATATAGAGTTAGCCTGTATGAGGAGTATGACCCATGAAGAGGTCGTTATTGCTACTGCTCAAGCAGTTGCGGAAGCGAAAGTAGCTATTGCTGAAGCAATAGAGGCTGAGAGATCAGCCCAAGCTGCGGAAGCTGATGCGGAAGCTGCTCAAGCTTTTGCAAAACTTGCCATGGAGTTGTTGCATGAGAGGAGGAAAGGAGTCATGGATGAACCCCAAAAAAACAAAAAATAATGAAGATGCCCCGGGCTTGATGGTGAGATGTACCATGTATATGGACGATCACCGGAGTAGATTCAATATTTAATTTTTTTCTTGATTGTGATATTCATAATTTATGTGTCTATCAATATTTTGTTATGTTGTGATAAATAAATTTGGTTACAACTTTGCTTATAGCTCGTCTTGTTTTTGACTTTTGTCCTTGGGGCTATTCATTACCGTCTTGTTTTCGTGACGAACCAAAGAAATTCTGTCTATTTATGTTTTGTTAAGAATATGAAAATTTTGTATCGTTTTTGTTATGCCTCATGAAGCTAACTTTATTAATTATGAGTTTTATAAATATTACATAAATAAATTACTCCAATTCATATTCCTTTTGTTATATACTTGATACAAATATATCCATGTTTAAATGAATATATATACAACGATGAAGAACAAATCAACACACTAAATGTCACGCCCCAAAATCCATAAGACACGAACATCAAGGCGTGACCTTTTTAAAACAAAAGGAAATAGAACCTGTTGGTACAAAATTGAAATTTTAAAAGAAAATATTTGCAAGCTAATGGAACAATTAAACGAATAAAATAAATTGTTTGTCAAACGCGGCTACAAGATAGGATTTATAAAAGCTAAAAATAACGAACGAATGAATTTGTCCGTAGACTACAACCTCAAAAAACAATCTAAGTAAAAAGAAAGCAAAAGCCCGAACCCATGTGATTCCTTGCTAAAGTTCTTAATCATACGCATCAACCTAAGTTGTACCTGAAATACAAAATTATAACGGTGAGTCCCACGCACATAAATAGACGGGACGGCACCACAAAATACCGTCACTCCATCCCATAAATGCAAGAACTCACAAACAACAACTACGATAATCAACATATAAAAAGAAATATAATAACATCCTAAAACGAGATAAATTAAATAACTTCTACACACATCAATAGCATACATGGACCTCTCAGGCCACCTATCCCAGTCCATAAGGTAGGTCATTCTCTATCCCTTCGTCCGTCTTATGTCCCCGGAATTAGGGAGAGACATAGACCATTGCTAACATAAAAGTATATTTATAGTGCGCACTTGGACCTCTCACGCCACTCGTCCCAGTCCGTAAGACGAGTCATTCCCTATCCCTTCGGCCGTCTTATGTCCCCGGAATTAGGGAGAGACATAGACCATTGCTAACAATAAAATAAATATAGTGCACACTGGGACCTCTCACGCCACTCGCCTCAGTCCGTAAGATGAGTCATTCCCTATCCCCTCGGCCGTCTTCTGTCCCCGGAATTAGGGAGAGACAGAGACCATTGCCACTACAGCTAAATCACAAGGCCTCGGCCAATAATATAAAACCACGCAAATATCACATTCTCATACGGCCTTGGCCAATAATATAAATCCACGCAAATAACACCTTCTCATACGTCACTCTAACGTAATTCAATCATAACCCATAAGCATAGGTGCTAGATTCACAACTAGCCAAACAAGTCTAACAACATAAACCTCATTCAGGCATTTTAACAAACACATTGTATGCCTAAACTACAATTCATCTTTAATTAACAATAAATTACCCAATTTTATCAACAACTATATAATCACATAATCAACGCATAAAACATGCAAACTCATCCATAATCTCATTAATCCGAAATTAATATAACTAACTCATCAACTTCTCCAATTCAAATAAGTGAATTAAACATATAACAAATAAACCCAATTAACAATTTAATAGATCATAATTGAGATAAAAGACAAAACCCCCAATTTAAAATAAACGCAAAACCTAATCCTAACATACACCATCGTCTAGTCGCAATGGATAACCCGCGTTACTTTAGCGTATAGAGGAGATGCTTCCGGTAAGAATCTGCTAACGTGGTTCTTCTTCTCCTTCCTAAGCTTTGGTTTCTCTCTTTTTCTCTCTTTTCTCTCTTGTTTTAGGTTTCTGTTTTGAAAAAGTGGGCTGAATTGAATAGATAAAAACTGTTTTGAGTAAGTTTGTGGAAGCGAACTATTTGGTCCCTAAAGTTCTAAAAGTTAACTCTTAATCCAAAAATATAGTTTTACTACTCAAAAATACAAATCTTTAGAAACAAATCTATTGTGTCCTTTTTATTAGTAAAATTAGTAACAGGTTTTTAAAATAAAGTTTTTCGGAAGAGTTTCAGTTTTTGGCTAAAAATTAGTCGAGTGACCGATTTTTGGTAAAATTTAAATAAAACGTTTTTGGATAAATTAATTCCTAATTAAAAACACTTATAAAAATACGGGATGTTACACTAAAACACTTCAATACTGAGCACTATGGGCCAGAAAACAATAGTAGTATATTTATATCGAACCTTTGCTTCCTAGGAGAAAACCCAACAATTTGCAACCTTGGGAGGCCTGTACAAAGCTCCCTAGAGGGTATGTACAAAAATAAGATAAAAAACTCATAGCGTGACAAGGGTTGGATATAAGTTTTATTTACATATATTTATTATTGTCAAATAAGAACTAAATTTCACTAGACGAACAGGGTTGTAATCATTATCATCTCATTTTCCAAATGAACACAAGATTCTTGTTTTTTATCATTTCATTTGGTAAATGAAGGAACCCGAGCCAAAGTCTTAGTGAACCGAAAACGAAAATTTTCACAAACGGTTTGTTTTACTATCACCCCTAGCTAGTTATAGCAAAGAATGTGTTGTTAGCCTAAGTCCGTTATCTTGCACAGTAAAATGGTACACTTTGGAAGGTTGTACGTCATGCTAGGTTATTTTCTAGTTCATAACTAGCACGGTGGTCTCTTATTAGTTGGAATAAACTCGTGTTGAGTGTTGACTAAATAAAGATAAAAAATACTTAATTGGTGAACCGCCACAACCGCGGGTCGTTCTACGGTACAACTCTTCACTACAAAAAAAAGTTCATTTAGCATCATAAAACTTTTTCGGTTATGTTGTTAAATTGGGTGTGACTAAATTTTAGCAACAAATTGTATTGCTAAAATTTAGCCATATCGAATTTACCAGCATAACTCAAAAAGTTTTATGATGTTAAATGAACTTTTTTTTTTATAGTGTTTCACCCAATCTGGTTCAATGCTACCAATATTCAGCTAGGTATCACCTTACCAACTAGAGCGAGAGAAACTTTGCGTTGATATAATTTGTGAATAGACCAAAACAAAGTTGAGAATAGTTCTTAAAAAAACGTGAAACCCTAACCAGTTAAAACACAAGTACTAAATAATATAGGACAAAAATACTAAATAACATAAAATAAACTAAGCAGTCACTAACCATGTCCGGCTATGACATAGTCCTCCAAGAGACTAGGCCTTATGTGAACCCTTCCACTACGATGAGCTTCGTTTCCATCGATCACTCCTTCCCCTTCAAAATCGACCTTGCCATCAATGTCTAACTCCGAAAATAGGCCGCGCAATAAGCTCTCTGGACAGATGTTTACACAATATGATTTCACGCCCCTTTCTTGTCACTCTAGTCGAGAAAACACTAAAATTCCCACAAAATCTGAGATTGATTTAGAGTTAGCCTATATGAGGAGTATGACCCACGAAGAGGCCATTATTGCTGCTGCTCAAGCAGTTGTGGAAGCAGAAGTCGCTCTTGCTGAAGCAATAGAGGCTGAGAAGACAGCCCAAAATGCGGAAGCTTATGGAGAGCTGCTCAAGCTTTTGCAAAACTTGTGATGGAGATGTTACATGTGAGGAAGAATTGATCCATGGATGAACAAGAAGATGTTGTGGGCTTGATGGTGAGATGTTCCACGTATGTGGACGATCACCCGAGGAGATTCAAAATTAAATTTTTTTCTTAGTTGTGATATTCATAATTTATGTGTTAGTCACCTTAATTTTCTGTAAAGTTTTTTTTCGGAAATTCATTTCTGTAATGTTGTGATATATAAATGTGGTTACAACTTTTCTTATAGCCCATGTTCGTCTGGTTTTGTGACTTTTGTCCTTGGGTCTATTCATTATCGTCTTGTTTCCGTGACGAACCAAAATAAATAAAATCTTTTGCTAAGAATATGAAAATTTCGTATGGTGTTCCTTACGTCTCATGAACCAAACTTTATTGATTATATGAATTTATAAATATTACAGAAATAAATTACTCTAATTCATATTCCTCTTGTTATATACTTGATACAAATATATATATATATATATATATATATATAGGGGGAATGATCCACCAACACTTAAATCCACACCTAAATCTACACCTAATCTCAAATTTCTATATATTTCAACATAAAAACTAACATCGATCAATTAAATCAACTCACATAAGCCCACAATATTCAATAATATGTTATTATCTCACAAAACATTCCGTAAAACCTCCGGAAGAATAAATTTATATAACCCCTCCTGCAGAGTCTCCATCTAGTCAAATTTATCTTGAATTCTAATTTTTTAAGTATTTTTTCTTTAAAAACGAGTATAAACCCCCCACATTAGTCATCGTGTATACAATCTACACAAAATCATACGGTTTGTATAGATTATAAATTCATTTAGCAACCAATAATGTAGTTGAGAAATAGTAACTGAATTAACAACTAAAATATTATAACTAAATAAATACCAACCAAATAGAATCCGAATAATTTTCAATATATCTTCGCTTTTGAGTCCCCAATTTGTAGTGTATTTACCCAAACAATTTTAACCACTTGTAGTGATAC
The DNA here is from genome assembly GCA_963920805.1 of Primula vulgaris. Lineage (NCBI taxonomy): Eukaryota > Viridiplantae > Streptophyta > Magnoliopsida > Ericales > Primulaceae > Primula > Primula vulgaris. The sequence continues at coordinate 13,373,425 of OY987217.1, read as the reverse complement.
ATGCTTTATTAGTTTATAGTTGGTGATACATGCGTTTCTTGTAGTATCAGTTTTTGTTTACACTTGGGAATTAGCTACAATAGCTAATTCTTGCAGTGTGCTTCTGGCTTTTGTTATGTATGACTTTATACCTGTTGTTTTTCTTTTCGTGAAGGAATTGGCTAGTTTTGATGAATAATTGATTTTACCAGGGAGGTGAGGGGAGATCCCGAGTTTGTGAGGGTGGCTTGTGAAGTGAGTTTAAAAATGCTAGATATCGACTACATTGATCTATATTATCAGCACCGGATTGATACTCGAGTTCCTATTGAAATCACGGTATGAGCAAGATTCTTGGCTTCAGACTATGGATATTGTTGAGTTGTGGAGCCAAATGAGATTTGGTCATGTTTTCTAATTATCCCACATCACTTGGAATTGTAATATGACCCACTTTGGGTTCTATTTATATGCCCCAATATCTTGTATTTTAATTACAATTTTACACAACACCTCTATATTATAAAGAGTGAGTTCTATTTGCGAGAGAACCATAGCTTGTAACTAGGCTATATTACGATTGTAATCCTCTTAATAATATTAAGTGCCACGTGTAGCGGCCCGGAGACGTAGCCAATTTGGGTGAACTCCGTTATCAAAGAGTGTGTGCTCGTTTTAGTATTTCTGTCTTTCATTGATTCGCCTGATCGACCCCAACAAGTGGTATCAGAGCTCGGAAGATCGATGACGAAAGAAGACAGAACCGCACACGGGATCGAGAAGTTCGACGGGAAGGACTTCGCATTCTGGAGAATGCAAATAGAGGACTACCTCTACGGGAGGAAGATGCATCAGCCACTTCTCCTTGAGGAAAGGCCGACCACGACCACCGAGGAGGCGTGGAAACTCTTAGACAAACAAGTGTTGGGAGTGATCCGCCTAACACTATCTAGGAGTGTAGCACATAACGTCGCAAGAGAGACGACGACGATGGGGATGATGAAGATCCTCACCAACATGTATGAGAAACCATCCGCGAACAACAAGGTACATCTCATGCGTAAGTTGTTCAACCTATGCATGGCTGAGGGGACACCTGTCGCGAGTCACGTAAACAAGTTCATCGACACCGTAAATCAGTTGGATGCGGTGGAGATAACTTTTGAAGACGAAGTGAGAGCCCTTATACTGCTAGCATCTCTACCGAACAGTTGGGAATTCATGCGAGCTGTTGTTAGCAACTCAATTGGAAAGGAGAAACTGACTTACAACGGCATCCGAGATCAAATACTCGCTGAGGAACTCAGGAGATTAGACATGGGTGAATGCTCAAATGATGGAGCAGCCTTGAACATGGGTTCAAGAGACCGGGGTAAGGCCAGGGTATGGGACGTTAGAGGACGTTCGCAATCCCGAGGTAGAAGAGGACATAGCCGATGAGGCAAAGATAGCGATCGAAGTAAGAAAAATCTTCGATGGTATAACTGCCAGGGTATGGGGCACTTCAGTCATGAGTGCAAGCAGCCGAAGAAGGGTACCGGCCGTGATCACGTGGCTAATGTTACGAGCGACGAGGATTCAGGTGACTGTTTAATGCTTGTCGTACAGAGAGAGAGAGATTCATGGATTCTAGACTCTGGGGCATCATTTCACACAACCCCTCAGAAGGATTTATTCGAAAATTACACTGCGGGTAATTTCGGTAAAGTGTATCTAGCTGACGGAGAAGCGTTGGAGGTTGTTGGAATGGGCGATGTGAAGATTCGCATTCCAAATGGATCGGTATGGAAGCTGACGAAAGTGAGGCATGTTCCGAGATTGACCAAGAATCTGATCTCAGTAGGTCAACTCGATGCTGAAAGGCACTCCATTTCGTTCAGTAGTGGAGCTTGGAAAGTTTCACGAGGAGCTATGGTGATAGCCCGAGGGAGCAAGGTCGGTACACTGTACATGACGACCGATGAGGAGTGTACAGTGGCGGCAGCTATGTCGCAAGACTGCTCGGAACTGTGGCATCGACGGTTGGGTCACATGAGTGAGAAGGGGATGAAGGTGTTAGCAAAGGACAGCAAACTTCCAGGCTTGAAGTCTGTCAACCTCGATATTTGCGAAGGTTGCATCTTCGGGAAGCAGAAGAAAGTGAGCTTCCGGAAAGGTGGAAAAGCTCCTAAGGAGGAGAAGCTAGCACTGGTCCACTCAGATGTATGGGGACCATCTCCAGTAACCTCACTAGGAGGAGCTCAGTACTATGTGACCTTCATCGATGATTCGACGAGGAAAACATGGGTCTATTTCTTGAAACACAAGTCTGAGGTGTTTAAGAAATTTCAAGAATGGAAGGCCATGGTCGAACTGGAGACCGGGAATAAACTCAAGTGTTTGAGGTCCGATAACGGCGGAGAGTACATTGATGCGAAGTTTGTAGAGTTCTGTGCTCAAAGAGGCATTCGAATGGAGAAGACCATCCGAAGAACGCCACAGCAAAATGGCATGGCCGAGCGCATGAACCGAACAATCAATGAGCGTGCTAGGAGTATGAGACTGCAAAGTGGGTTGCCCAAAGCCTTGTGGGAACATGCAGTAAGCACGGCGGTTTACCTCATTAACCGCGGACCCTCAGTGCCCCTAGAAAAGAGGATTCCCGAGGAAGTATGGATAGAAAAGCCTATCTTGTATGAACACTTGCGAGTGTTCGGTTGTCTGTCATATATCCATGTCGATACAAATGAACGTACCAAGCTTGACTCGAAATCCAAAGTATGTTACTTTGTGGGGTACGGTGGAGCTGAGTTTGGATATCGCTTTTGGGATGGTCAAGCAAAGAGGATCATTCGCAGTAAGGATGTCATCTTCAACGAATGCATTTTGTACAAAGATCGACAAAATGTGGAAGAAGATTCGCTCCCGTCCGAGGAAAGTGGTATGGTCGACATGAATGTGTTTCCAAGAGAGTTGGAAAATGACACTGAAGATGAGCCAGTGGTGCTCGACAACCCTCCAACAGATGCTGAAGAGGACGAGGAGCTGCCCCAAACTCCTCGACCTGAGTTGGGCCGAGGTCATCGCGAGAAGAGACCTCCTGCCCGATACTCACCTTTCCTGCATTACATATTGCTCAGTGATGCAGGTGAGTCCGAAAGTAGAGAAGAAGCTCTGGAGCTGAAAGACTCGAGCAAGTGGGAGCTCGCGATGAAGGATGAGATGAAGTCACTAGAGAAGAATGTGACTTGGCAGTTAGTCGAACTGCCCAAGGGGAAGAGGGCACTGAGCAATAAATGGGTGTTCCGACTGAAGGAGGAACAAGACGGCACGAAACGGTATAAGGTACGCCTAGTAGTCAAAGGGTTCCAGCAAAAGGCAGGAATTGACTACACCAAGATCTTTTCACCAGTCGTAAAGTTGACGACTATTCGGCTATTGTTGAGCATTGTTGTAAATGCGAATCTTCATCTCGAGCAGTTAGATGTGAAAACTGCCTTTCTCCATGGAGATCTCGATGAGGAAATTTACATGCTCCAACCTGAAGGGTTTGCCGAAAAGGGAAAAGAGAAACTGGTCTGCAAACTGCGGAAGAGCTTGTACGGGTTAAAACAAGCACCACGGCAGTGGTATAAGAAGTTTGACAGTTTCATGGCGGATACCGGGTTCGAAAGAAGTGATAGTGATCACTGCTGTTTCGTGAAGAGATTTGCGAACTCTTCGTACGTCATACTACTTTTGTACGTAGATGACATGTTGCTCGCCGGGTCGAGCCTTGTTGAGATTAACAAGGTGAAGCAATAGTTGGCAAAACAGTTCGAGATGAAAGATTTGGGTGCCGCAAATCAGATCCTCGGTATGAGGATCTCCCGAAGAAGGGATGGGTCCCTGTTTCTGTCACAAGCCGAATATGTGAAGAAAGTGTTGGCACGGTTTAGCATGAGTGATGCCAAAGCTGTAGGCTCACCGCTAGCTGCACACTTTAGCTTGTCGAAGGAACAATCACCCTCAGACGAGGAAGTAAAGGATCGTATGTCGAACATACCCTACGCTTCAGCAATTGGTAGCTTGATATACGCTATGGTGTGTACAAGACCGGAGATTGCCCATGCAGTGGGAGTTGTCAGTCGTTACATGAGTAACCCAGGAAAGCACCATTGGGAAGCTGTGAAGTGGATATTGAGATATCTCTCGGGTACCGTGAGTTCGGCATTATGTTTCCGAAAGACCTCGGAAGGCCTGCATGGCTATGTGGATGCTGACATGGCTAGTGATCTGGACAGCCGAAAAAGCACAACGGGATGTGTTTGTACCTACGGTGGTACTGCTGTGAGTTGGACATCTAAGTTGCAAAAGATTGTTGCATTGTCGACCACAGAGGTTGAGTACGTCGCGATGACGGAAGCAAGCAAAGAGATGATTTGGTTGCAAGGTTTCTTAGAGGAGCTCGGTCAGAGCACCGACAAGGAAGTTCTGCACTGTGATAGTCAAAGTGCAGTTCAGCTAGCTAAGAACTCTGTATTCCATTCACGCACCAAGCACATACAGATTCGTTACCATTTTATCCGGGACGTTCTAGAAGATGGAATCTTCGCGCTAGAAAAGATTGAGGGCGCTAAGAACCCCGCCGATATGCTAACGAAGACTGTTACAATCGACAAACTGAGTCTGTGTGCAACCTCAGTAGGACTCCGAGGTTGAGACTCAGGGTCGCCGCTACACTGGAAGAATGGATAACTCGCCGATGACGACAGAGTATCAATTACTATACAAGGATACCGATGGGAGCATTCTACTCGGTGGAGCACAGTGAGTTTGGTGATCGGGGGTAATTGGAGTTCTTTTTTGAAGCACTCGACATTTGACTCCAAGTGGGAGATTGTTGAGTTGTGGAGCCAAATGAGGTTTGGCCATGTTTTCTAATTATCTCACATCACTTGGAATTGTAATATGACCCACTTTGGGTTCTATTTATATGCCCCAATATCTTGTATTTTAATTACACCTTTACACAACACCTCTATATTATAAAGAGTGAGTTCTATTTGCGAGAGAACCATAGCTTGTAACTAGGCTATATTACGATTGTAATCCTCTTAATAATATTAAGTGCCACGTGTAGCGGCCCGGAGACGTAGCCAATTTGGGTGAACTCCGTTATCAAAGAGTGTGTGCTCGGTTTAGTATTTCTGTCTTTCATTGATTCGCCTGATCGACCCCAACAGATATTTGATATTCTTTAATAATGTTGTACTAACAAAAATGAATTTTCATCTGGTGGTCATGATAATATTAGTCCCCGACAGTATCTGCACATGGACTTTTATTTCCTGAAAAGATAAATTGCTTCATAAATAGACTAGTTGTTACTTATTGCTTATTAGGCATACCTGACTATGGTATAAGGTAGCTTAGGTAGATAGTTAAAATAAGATCATGTTTATAGATTATTTTAGCTAATAGCTTATTTACTAACAAGTAGGGTTCATTCAGCTTAATAGTTCTAGCTTTTACAAGACAAAAAGACAAAAAAAACTCAGGTTCAAGATGATGAACCAAATAAATACCGACTCAATTGAGAGATAGCCCTATAGACCCTTTGCCTGTGTTATTTTGTTTAAAGATTATATTATATCACTTGTGTGACAACAAACTGCTAACTAATGCGGAACAAAGAGCTTATCAAAATAAATGGCAAACCACTGCTTTTCTTATAGACCTTCAAGACTAACCTCGGTGGTTTGTTCACAAACTCATTTTCACCAGATGGGTGAACTAAAAAAGCTCGTTGAAGAGGGTAAAATCAAGTATGTTGGCCTCGGTGGTTTTTGGTTTATCAGATTGTTTCAAATGTTATGAGCTCATGACGGTTTATTAAAACCTTGTTTTCTTATAAGTTTTTTTGTTAGTGCTTTTGTTTTTCTCTCTTAAAACTTGGACTGTGATTGGTTGATTATAAAAGTTGAGGTAGTCTTTCTGATGGTTGAACTAACAAAAACAGAATGTGTCCGATTAATGTAATTTTTTGTTTGAAATAAGCAGGCAGATAGTCTTTGTATGGATAAGGAAATGCACGTTATGCGTCGACAAGATTGCCTTGTGAAGATCCTAAAAATGTCGATGAAGGCATCATAGTTTGGACCTAAATTAGTTTTATTTGTAGCTTTGGACTATCTTTTTTATTGTACTTTAATCTCAACTCGGTATCTTATTGTAACAACTATTTTAATGTGTTTTCTTTATAATGAAATGAATGCTTATAAGAATTTCATATATCTTTTTGTGCAAATGACAATTGCTTACTTTTGAATCTGGAATAAAATTTTATATATATATATTATTACAAATGCACAATAGTAACTAAAGGCAGTTACTAATTAATTCGGTTACTATTTTGTTACTACTTATTTTCAGTTGTTATTTAGCAATTGAAATGTCAGTTGCTATTTTGCAATTGAAATGCCAGATGCTATTTTGCAAGTGACGCGCCTAGTAGCTATTTTGTAACTGACACACCAACTAATTCATCAGTTGGTAAATAACAACTGATGTACCATTCTGTTAGTAAATTAGTAACTGACACAAAATTCAGTTGGTAAAAGTTACCAATTAGGCTTTTAGCATCTGAATGACCAGATGGCAAATCAGTTACTAAATTGGGTTTACCAACTAATTTTAATATTTACCTACTGATTTTGCAGCTGTTATTTGAATAATTTTTTGTAGTGAGGTGTGTATTTAAGTGTTGGTGGATCTTTCCCCTATATTGGTGGGAAAAACCCATATTTTTTATTAATTATAAGAAAATAAAAAATGCGAGGAAAAACCCCACAAAAGGAAACTCGAGTATCATTACGGCAAGATCTCTAAAAAATGAGACCTAAATGAACAATAGTAAAACTTTCTAAACAAATTACAAATAAAATACCAAAATTTAAAACAATGGTCTTCAATTGCAAGGTTGATAGAAACTTCAAGAACCGCATGTGCAAATTGTTGTAATAAGCCAATTGTCTCTATCGCACCTCTTCATTTCTATTAGATTCAGAATGTAGTGATAGAAAGCGACATTTGTCTCATGTCCAAACCCTGCCAGTCACCAATTACTCATCAATTCACAAATTTACAAGCCCTAAGGCTTCAGTGATGATAATCCCTCTCAAGATCAACAGGAAATATTCCAAAGATTGAGAAGAGATGGTTTTCTCACATCCCCAATTAGCAAGGAGATCAGCCCCTCTATTGCATTCTCTTAGCACGTGATTAAACAGATAAATAACTTCTTTTTAGTCCTCATTTTCCACCATATATATAATCCCAATTTCTGCTATTGGCCATGCATATACTCCAATTTATAAGTATGCATGCATACATATATTGCTAGACTTTTGGCACATCTTAGAAATAATAGTTGAGGTCATACAACAACAATAATTAAAATGTATGTAAATCCGTCACGACAAGATTGAACACCATTAACAAACTATAAGATTTCAGTGCCAACTATGATAAGATTCTTACTTTGGCTACTCGAAAAATCCGACAATCGTTAAAATTGTTTTAGTAAATTATTTTAATTAATATTGTATATAATTGTATCGAGAGATTTCAACATATGCATCTAGTAGTGCCATTTAAACAGTTAAACAATGATGTAGCTTTTTATTCTCATAGTTTGTTTGCCTTAATTAAAGGCGTTGTATGACTTGTATGGTGATTTTATAGTCGTATGTGACCAGTTTATTACTCTTTGAAGCTCTGATGCACATTGTGGCTAGTTCAGCCCTACGTGGTCCTTTATTAAGGATTGTTGCATTTATCGACTATATATGGTCTTTAATAACCGTTTATGGCATATAATTTTAGTGGTTCTGTTATGTGCGATAGTGCGAGTTGGATATATTTTCGTGGAACAGTTGAAATTCTTATTTTCGTTGTTAAAGTTAATTAGTTAGACTACTGTAAAATTTGTTGATCAATAATACATGTTTAAAGTTTCTATCTCTAGATCATTCCAATTAACTGAACCATAAATTGTGATCACCAAACACTTAAATAGTTAGTTAAGTTGAATCATAATCTTTTTAGGGCTAATTTCACTCTAGTGCCCTATGTTTTGCCATGAATTTGGTTTAGTGTACCAGGTTTTCAAAATGTTGATTAAGTGTACCCAACTTTACAAATACTTTGATTTAGTGCACCAGTGTTAGCTGAATGGATGGAAAAGGCACACGATGGTGCACTAAATCAACATTTTCAAAACCTGAAACACTACACCAAATTTATGGCAAAACACAAGGTATTAAAGTGAAATTAGCACGATCTTTCACCTAAACATAATTCAATTGGACTCAATTTTGAGACCGTTGAGTAAACTATGAATAACTAAACCATAAATAGTGATCACTAGTAGATAGTCAAGTTGAAACTTAATCTTTTTACCTAAACATAATCCATCCGAGATCAAGAAAACCGTTGAGAAAACTATGAAATTGTTAGTCATTTCCTTTTTTGTTATTTTTTGTTGGTTTCGATTCAGTTAAAAAAAATCCATGCCTTCATTTTATGGGTTAATTTCCATAATTGTTTTCTTTCATCTTCTACAAATTGTAACGACTTGAAAATAAATTGTCATTCTAAAATACCTTCAGTAAAAGTCAAACATTCAATCTTGTAGATTCTAAATAAATGAACCATTCCCGAAGGATTTTCAAACTACAAATAAAAACTAAAGAAATGACAAGATATTTTTTTTTTTATTGTAGTGCATGAACGTGATACAACGACAACTGTTTCTTTTAACATAATTGTATTAAATCGAAACAAAACATTAAGTTAATTACATGAATTGAGAAAATCTAGATTTCGGTACACTAAATAGGAATTGGAGCATAGTTAAATAGATTAAACGTTATTAATCTCGCTAACAAAAGTATTCTTTAAACATTTATTATTAAGAGCAAGGTGGGGTTGTACATGTACTTATGACCATAGTCATGTATTATCCGATCGTGATCGGAGTTCGATACGAGGGTAATGATTATGAAAAGAACATTTATCAGAAAACAAAGTATAGTTAGCCCTAAAATAAAAAATAAAAAAAGTGTAAATAGGATTTCAATTCTAGTCCAACAGCAAAAGACAAAACTGCAAACCGAAAATCAAAGTAATTTATGACAAAAAGAAGAATAGAACTATGATCAAGGGACATAGGATAAGATCATAAAAATATTTGCCCAATAAAAACCACATCCACATAGTATCAATTAATCCCCTATTAACAAGCATAATTACACATGAATTTGGGATTAGGGTATAGATTTAGTATTACTAATACTTATTCTCATATTCAAGGTATTCACCTTCCCAATATTACATTCCCTTCCACCAAAACAGCTCACTCTCTCTCTCAACATTTCTCCCTTATCCCAGGTCACCTTTTTTTCCTTCTAACTTTGAGCATTTGAATAATCATCAGTTTTTTTCTTTTCATCAGTTAGTATAATTGAAGAAACCCAGATAAAATTGATGAGTTTATTATTTTTCTATTATTAGAATAGCAGGAAATGAATACCCATGTTTTTTTTTCTTTTACTTTTTTGAATAAACATTTTTTTTGATATTTTTATAATCAGTTAGTATTAGTTGAAGAATACCCAGATAAAATTGATGTCTTTATTATTTTTCTGTAATTAAAATAGCAGGAAATGGATACCCAAGTTTTTTTTTTTATCAATCTTTCATTCCTTTGAATATAGTACTACTTTGATTTTTATATTTTTGAACAAACATAATTGATGACTTTATTATATTTCTGATAATTAGAATATCAGGAATTGATACCCATACAGAAATTGAATGAGTACTTCTGTAGTTGGTAATTGGTCTATTGCCTAAATTCCCAGATGAGCTCAAGTTCTTTAGGCTATTTAACTTTAATTAAAATAACAGAAATTGATTATTTCTTCACTGTTTTGAACAATGATAATTTTGATATTTTCTTTCATCAGTTATTATGGGTGAAGAATATCCAGATTAAAATTGAAGACTTAATTAAATTTTTGTAATGAGAATAGCAGGAATTGACACCCTTGCTGAGATTAAATGATTAGTTGGGAATTTTTATTACCTAAACAGAAAATAATTTACTCATATGAATCTAAGTTCTTTAACATTAGTTATCTTTAATTAAAGTAACATAATTCGATTTTGAACTGATAATTACTATAGTTTTTGTTGTCACTTCTATACTATAGTTTTTGTTGTCACTTCTATACTTTCCGAAAACACAGATTGAAATGATGGCTATTATGATTGTTTTTTTTATATGGTAAATAACAAAATTGATAGGCTATGGTGAAAATAATAGGCCAACTAGTCTTTCACATTTTAATAGTATTTGATTACTTGTTATACTGCACTCAAATGGGATTTATGTTATATATTACAAGTATATCTGTGATGAAACATAACAGATAATCGGTAATCATGTACTTATGTTGGAATTGACTGATGTATTAAATCTTTTTGTTGGGAATTATTTCGCAAGACACCAATTTTCACCAACTCTAAGCCACCGTATGTGTGAGCTCATTACCCAAGTAATTATTCTGGGGATACTGAACTTGTGCAATGAAGGCTTTGAAACGGTGTGAACAACGTAGATTATGTGGAAGATTACTCAGTTAATTGTTTCACCAGTATCGTATAGTGTACACATATAATTTACCATATACGTTTTTGAAAGTTAGATAAATGTGCTAAACCAAGGCTGAAAAAGATGCTTCAATCATTTGTTTCATTAAGTTCATCATTACTTCGATTTTTTTTCATTTAAAGGTCCAGAATGACAAATGAAAGCTAAGGTCTTTCTTTTGTAAGGTCGCTGAACTTTATGTTTTTATTTAATTGTTCAGCAAGAAAGAACTTTGTATCGTTTGCTCAGAATTTTGACTTTAAGAGTGAGGGAGGCTTAAGTATATCACCATTGATGGAGTCGAAAAATGAATTTCTGGAGTTAAGAAAAGAGCTTTATTTAGATATAGAGCCATTTAGCACGGGCTTTTTGGAGGTCTCAAACCTGCACTCGATCTACTGGGAGCAGTCTGGAAATCCTAATGGACATGTGAGAGCTTGTTTCGTTATAATGAACAATTTGTAAATCGTCATCAAAATTTAATTCTCTTAATCAGGGATATGAGTTTATTGTATGAAATTTAGTCTCCCATTGATTTTATTGAATATTGAATGAAGTTCGTGGGGCGAGTTAATATGAAGATTCAAATAGTCCCAATACGCGAGCCTCATGCATTGAGTTGCTTTTACATGGTTAGATTCTTAGAGTTTTAGGCTTTTCAAAAGATATGAAATGATAATGAATTGAAATAAAGTGCTCTTCACTAAGGAGGGATAGTATTATTTTATGTTCAAAATTAGAGAGTGAAGAATTTTGTTTTTTTCTAAGAATCTTTTTACAATGAACTTTTATAGATAATTCCTTCAAAATTTCGAAACGTTTTTTTTGGTCTCCCTGGCCAAAACATACTTAGAATACATATTTTAGACCATATCTCATTAAGGTCTCTAAAAATCTTTGAAAACTAGTAACCATTAAAACATACAATAATAAAATTTAGAAAATGTAGATGGCGACATGTATAATGGGCTTACACATTAGTTTCTTGAGAAAATGAACATCTATATATTTTAGATTTATTCCAAATAACTTTTCTTAAGAAGCCATTTTAACACTTGCAGCCTGTAATTTTTCTCCATGGGGGCCCAGGGGGTGGAACATCACCAAGTAACCGGAAGTTCTTTGATCCTGAATTTTACCGTATTATTTTATTCGACCAGGTTGGTTTTTTAACCGTCTTCCAAATTTGCTAAACAATCTGCTCTATTCAAATATAAAATTTTCCACTAAGTGATCTCTCTATTATAGCGAGGTGCAGGTAAGAGCACACCTCATGCATGTTTGGAAGATAACACAACATGGGATCTTGTTAATGACATCGAGAAGCTGAGACAACATCTGGATATTACAGAATGGCAGGTAAATTTTGTATGTTGTGGCTTTTCTGGGTAAACCTTATGTTTCTATAAAAAAAAATGTACGACCAGATTTCAATTTTGTACACAAACTAAAAAATTATTTTCGGAAACTACATAAGAAAAAAACCCAAAGATTGGTGACATTAATAGAATAAACATGATAGAATAGAGTGTATATGATTTTTATTTCTTTAAAATGGTAGAAGGGTGTATTTTTTATTTTATTTTGGTAAATATTTTCTACCAAACCTTAGATTTTTCCGTAAAGTGCCGAGAAATCTAACGTTGGTATACTAATTTCTTTTTGTTTGTGAGTTGGTGTACAAATGAAATCTGGAAGTCGTTAGTGTATAAAACTGTAACTAGTCCTGCCTTTCTGTTGTGTCCTTTGTTGCTGTTGTTGAAAATAACTATTATTCAGGTGTTTGGTGGATCATGGGGTAGCACACTTGCTCTTGCTTACAGCCAAACACAGCCGGATAAGGTATTTCTATACCTGTTAGGTTCTCTCCCTCCCTCTTCGTTTTTTGAATTTTATAGGAGCATAATTTTTATTGTCTATAACGATATTTGACGAAAGCCTTGTTTTGGTTGCAGCTTTTAAGTCTTTTTCTCTGCTAAAAGTTGGACCGCATTTCATTGATGACTGTAAAACCTAAGGTTTCTGATTTTTAGCATGAAAAGCTAGAAGCATTAAACTGGTTAAACCCAGCTCTCTTCTCAATCTAGAAAAATATCTAGCTTATTAGCTTAAAAGCTACTACCAAACAAGCGCTGATTACGGACCTGATGTATTTTATTGATTGTGTTAAAAGGTTACTGGAATTGTTCTTAGAGGAATATTTATGCTACGGAAGAAGGAGTTAGATTGGTTTTACGAGGGTGGTGCGGCTGCTATATACCCCGATGGTATGATTCTTTTTTTTTTAGATACCAGTTGTTAGTTTATTCTTTTTTTGTTGTGTGGTGCTCATCTCTGGGCTGCTGTGAATTTTCAAGTTTTGAATTTTTCTAGTTTCTGCTTTTTCTTATTGATACAAAGCTTGGGAGCCATTTCGAGATCTTATACCCGAAAACGAGAGGGGAAGTTTTATTAGTGCCTACTGGAAGAGATTGAACTCTGATAACTTGGAGACACAAGTAAGATTTCTCTCCCTCTCTCGGCCACCTTACCTTTAAATTGGGACGTCTTTATATATGCTTGACACGGAAATTTTCTCAACAGTTTCAATACTTGATATAAAATTTCTGCGTTTAACATCTCAAGAGACATTGAATTTGCCACAATTGTATTTATAGTAATTTACGCTTAAGAAATCATCATCATTAGATAGAAGATTACTATAATTGAATTGTTTTTTGGTTTAAATTAAGGTGAGAAAATGACATAATGTAATTGTAAGGGTTGTCAGAAAATTAGGTCCTACAGCAGGAAGGTGCTTACATATGAAACTTCGACTTCTGCGTTAAAAGTTAATTTTTTTTTTCTTTTTAGTATGCAGCAGCGAGAGCATGGACCATGTGGGAAATGATGACTGCTCGACTTATTCCTAATGAAGAGAACATCAAGAAAGGAGAAGATGACAAATTCTCATTGGTGAGTTATTTTAACTTTTGAGTCGTATGCTGTAATTCCTCTCTATGGAAGCGTAAATGTGAGGTTTATATATTAGCCACCTAGTTATAGTGCCCTTTCTTTTAATTTCTTAACGTGCCTTTTGTTCAATCCAGGCATTTGCTAGAATTGAAAACCATTACTTCGTGAACAAGGGATTTTTCCCTTCAGACTCGTTCTTGTTGGACAATATTGAAAAGATTCAGCATATCAACACTGTAATCGTACAGGTATGCGTATATTTAACTATCTATGTTGATACTGTTTGATTGTACTGTGTAGTAGGGTGTGCTTGCTTGAGTTGTTTCGACATGTCTTTCTGAAGTCGCATCTTTATTTTTACATGAACAGTTTGAAGATTTTTATTTATTTTTGTAAAATATATGAAATCTACAGGGAAGATATGACGTATGCTGCCCGATGATGTCAGCGTGGGATCTTCACAAAGCCTGGCCAGAGGCAGACTTTAGGGTAAGTGATTTATTTTACTTGGTCCTATCTATACATATTAAATATATGTACTTACAGTAGCTGAGCAGTCAGCACTGCATTGGATTTATTACCAGATAGTTGGGTGCGTTTCCATCTCACCTGTGTAGGATGGGCAGATAACTATGTTAAAAATCATTTTCTTCCGAGTTCTGTAGTCAGGGGCGGCCCAATTACTATGATCACCTAAGCCCGGGCTAATAAAAAAGCCCCTTTTTACTAACTAAAGTTAAGTGAAAAACAAAAATAAGCAGTTTTATTCGGTATAGTTATTGTAGCCTTGCTGGGTAAGTGTGTTAGTTCTGAATTAAGAGGTCTTGACTTCGAGACGCACTCAACATTTTCATATTTAGCTAGCAAGTTAAAAGACTCGAACTCGTGACAGCCACACAGGAGAGGATCTTAAACTGCTGTGCTGTGGTGTGTCTATCATTGAATGACTTAAAAATATAATATTCCTGTTTAACATTTGCATAAATGCATAATTTTTTCACCCGGAAATAAATTTCGGCGTCTTTTTTCGTTCAGCACCTAAGCACAAGGGATTATTGAGCTGTGGTCAGGGCCGGCTCTGTCTGTAGTCATCCTGCTTTTTTTATGTTTATGTTCTCTTACGCGCTTGTACATGCACGGTTAACTATGGATTTCTAAAGCAATAGTTATTTCCTCAGTACGAGTTATTTCATGATTAGAATGTATTCTGATTTTTTGTTGTTGCTTTAAAGGTTGTTGCCGATGCTGGACATTCAGCTAATGAAACAGGAATAGCTGCAGAGCTTGTAGCTGCAAATGAGAAGCTGAAAAACATTATCAAGGGATTTGCACCATAATCACTCTGTTATAAGTGAGTCTTGTGTCTTGGCTACAATTTGTATCGATCGTTCTGTTATATTTAGCAAGATGATCAAACTTAATTGCAGAGCAATGTTAAAGAAAAGTGGTTCAACATCTGAGAGACAAGATAATAAGTGAGTTTTTGCAACGTTTGTTTTGTTGTCTGAGTGCACGGTTGTTAACTTTTCCTTTCTTGAGCATAAAATCTGCATCAGTATGAATTAGTATTTATAAATGGAAACTTTGAGCCGATTAGTGTTTTTCTGAAAAGATCTTTGCAACTTTGAGACTCTTTAACTAATTTAAAGCACAAGTTAATGTTACAGTGAGAACGAAAAGTAATAATCCTTTCCAAGCACTAACCCAAAGAATATATTTAAAGCATACGTTACTGTTAAAGAACACAACTATAATTGCAATGTTGCATACATAAATGCAAAGAGTAATACAATTCTGCTGCCATTTTTAGCTGGTGAATTGGGAAGACCCCAGAAAAAAAAAAGGTGAATGTAAATGTTTACACACCAGAAAAATGGAAAAACAACACCAGAAAGATAACACGCCAATAGAGCAACTATAATATCAAGCTCAAACTACCATGAACTTGAGTCATTTTTCTTACACTATTTTGCACTGAGGACCCTCCTAATATTTGCCTCTTTAGCAACAGTGGTAAACCTTGATCCCCTCCCTCGACTGGGACCTCGGATTATCAAATCGTTCTCTAGTTTCTGTTGACATTGTCTTTTTCGTTGAAACACACCCCTTCAATTTAGTAGATTAAGTAATCTCAGTATTGGAATAAACGAGAACAAAAGGTAAAAAAAAACTAAGGTGAATAATTACTCACCCAATAGGCATCATGAAATGTGGCTGCATTGAAGGTGACTCTGTCTTTGTTGTGCCTGTTTCCGATATTTCACCTAAAATTTCCCTCTGATTTTTGCAGTGTTTTGTCAAATTCAAAACTCTTTGTTGAGGTGTAGAACGTGATACCTTTTTCCTTATATGGTGTCCATTGCTTCCAGCTTCTCGCTTCTGTTTCTGAATAAAAAAAGGATTACTAGTGAACTGTGTTGAAGTGGAAACCTAACCTTAATTTTACTTTTGGTTTAAATCTGAGAGATTGCAAACTTTTGTAATGTAAAATTATTGGTATGTAAAAATTACAAATACCGTTAAGCAGAGGCATTCTTACAACTTTTGTTATTATCAAATATACTACACTGGTGTTTTTGTGTCTCATTACCTCATTTCGAATATAATACCACAGGATAAAAACTTAAAATTCGGTTTCAGGACAAAGATATTTCGAGAAAATGGAAAATCACATGAAATTTGTCAGAACAAAAATCACCTACCTCATTTTCACTCCCGTTTCTTTTGTCTAAATCAAGGGTTGTTGCGACTACCTCACTTTTCTTCAATGGTGCTTTTATTTCCATGGCTTCCCGTAATATTCTTCTCTCCTACAAAAGAAAGTATTCGTAAGAGAATTCTTTTTAGATTAGTTTAAATTTATTTTCTTTTGGTAAACGTACATCAGTTCTTAGCTTAAAAGGCTTGGGATTTGTAGGTTTTGGTTTCTTATACTTTAATACTTGAGCACCGGTAGCAGCTGCGTTGAGATGACCTTTCAAGTTTTTGCCTTGTGCCTTAACAACCGACATACATACATTAGTTTGCCAACAATAAGATAATTGAAAGCAAAAATTATTGTAATTCCCAATCAATAAACATCTAAAGGGTGACCAAGACGATACCTTTTTGTTAGTTTCAGTCTCCAACTTCCCAAGTGCGTTTCTTGCACCACTTCTGAAATGATATTTCCCAATCAGATAAATAGCACGACCAGAAATTCTCATTAACTAAAAAAATAAGACTAAGACAGAGCTCCAAGGTGAAAAGACAAACCTGTTATAGTCAGGGGCAGAATCATTTTCTTTGTCGTCGTTTTCAATTTCTATATCTTCATCTCTTACTTTTTCAATACACACCTCTGTTTTCTGTTTCAAGTTTCCTTTGCCGATTTCAGATTGTTCGTGATCCAGTATTGAACTCTCTTCTGTATCTGTTGAGGCTGTGTTTGTCTTTCTTCCGTCACTCATACTTGATTTTGCATCAATATTTGCGTTTTCCTCTTCAAACATTACTGTCAATTTCTCTTCTGCATCTGCTAAAAAAGTGTTTATATTGACTTCGTCGCTAATCCTTGGTTTTGTATGAGTCTCTTTGTTGTCCTCTACGAATTGGACTATTGACCTCTCTTTGTTTCCACCATTCTCGTAGCTAATCTGTGATTTTATATCAATATCCATATCCTTCAACTCGTCACTCATTCTTGATTTTGTATCGATATCCTTGTTTGCCTCTTCGAACTTTACGATTAACCTCTCTTCTGTGTTGTTTTCGTCGCTAATCCTTGCTTTAGTGTCAATCTCTTTGTTTTCCTCTACAAATTTAACAATTGACCTCTCTTTTGCAACTGCTAAATCTTTGTTTCTACCGCTGTCGCAGCTAATCCTTGATTTTGTATCAATATCCATATCATTCAACTCGTTTTCAACTACACCCTTAGACATTGTAGTTTCAGAAACATTTCCTATTTCTCCTTTGCTCTTTTTCTTTAAACCCTCTAAGGACTTAGAGTTATGTCCTTTACGATTCAAAGGTTTCAACAGTGAGCTACCCTTAACTTTATCCTTGTGTGTACTTTTCTGTTTCATCTCATTCAAAGACTTGCTCGAATATCCTAATATCCTTTTCCTCTGACTATTTATTGAGAGCTTTTTAATCCCTTGGTAAATTTTTGTCAAAGGGGTACGCAACTCTGCTGAGGTTTTTACACAAATCCCCTTCTTTGGAGATTTAAACAAAGCCTTAGCCACGGTTTTGGTTTTGGGTACTGCTATATTCATGGGTTTAGCGTTTTGAACACTTCGAAAGGATTTGTTGGTGTTTGTTGTGCATATTTTGTGACTAGGAGTGGTCAAATACTTGGCTGCAACTTGCTTTACTTTAGGTAATTTTGGTGTTGAAGTAAGTTTCGAAATTGGCTTAGTTTTTGGTCCTTTATCCGCCTTGTTCTGAGAAATTGAAGAAATTGCTGCTAGTTTTGACTGTCTTGACAGTGTAGGCTTTGCTGGTGCTGATTGTGGGCACGGGTCTTTGATACTGTAGAATCAACATTAGTCATCAGTATATACACATAAGCTGCATCTTCAAAACTTAAGCTAAATATTTTAAGTTTGGCATAAAGAATCCAACTTAAAAGCTTCTAGGCTTTCTCAGACAACACCTGAAAGCTCAGCTTTTAAGCTGGTTAATCAATAGTCTAGCTTTTTCGCAAAATCGCTCCAACCAGGTTCATTAATATGGACCGGTTTGGATATATATATCCTTTAAGAAAAGAAGCTGGCTTGTTTTAGATCGACGAAAAACTTAGCTTCCTCCATCTTACAGCTTTCTAACTTTTTCAGTTCATAAAAAAATGGCTTTGCTTTCATGCTAATAAAAAATATACTACAATACAGCCTATAAGCAAAGCAGTAAGAAAAGCACAACTTAACTGCCCCAACTTAACAAGACCTATATAATGCAAAAATATAATATTTGATGTATTACATATGATGAAAGGCGAACGGAAAATCATTTTCTTTACCTGCAGGTATTTCTAGTTAGTGCTTTTCGGAGTCGAACATTGGGACTTCTGGCTGCCATTACCTGTAGAATCGAAAGCATCAAGACTGTCTTCGTTTCCTACTTACTAGAAGATAATTATTATTGCCATAATTATAAAGACGGATATGTATTTACCCTAAGAACAAATTCCTTGGAAATAGCCTCATGGTCGATCTCCTCTTCGTGCTTTCGATCACATCCTGAGATTTTTTAAGAAGAAAAAAAGGCATAAAGTTTCTTATGTAGAAGATATGAAACTCACAATCAATTTTATATCTCTGAAGTTAATACTTTAAATCATCAGCTTTCTGTCAACAATTTCCTAAAGATCGTCTCAAAAGCTTACCATTCCATACTAAAACTCAAAAATTTTGATAATACTAAAATAGAGTAAGAACAAATCGGGAGAAATTTAAAAAATTATGAACAATTCACTCCCGCATCTGTCACAAAATCAGGTAAAAATCAACCTAAAAAGAGCTCAAAAAGGAGATTATCCAGATTACAACTTAAAATTGGCAAGTATGTAATTACTCCTACTTGTGCTTATGCATATAATAACAGTCAACAGATACTCCCAACAACTACAATATTTTCCATATTTCGGTTACAAGGCCGCTTTACATTAAAAAAAAAAAGGAACTCAGAAATAGAAAAAAACCAAAAACTAATCCAGAGAAAAAGTGAAATTGCAATTTGGGATAAAATTTTGATCTGCTCAATTAGTAAATGATCTGCTACATCATAAATGAATCTCTTCTGCTTCTATATCAAAATCACCTGAAAGCTAAGCAAAAAGAGCTCAGAAATAGAAACAGTAAAAAACAGTAAAAAGAGATTATCCTAATTACAACTAAAAATAGGTAAGTAAATTAATTACTACTTAATACTTATGCATACAGATATTCCCAACAACTACAATATTTTCCATATTTCGGTTACAAGTCACTACACCAAAAAAAAAGGAACTCAGAAATAGAAAAAAACCAAAACTAATTTAGAAAAAAACTAAAATTGCAATTTGCCAGAAAATTTTGATCTGCTGAATTATTAAATCTGCTACATCATAATTGAATCTGTTCTGCACTGTTACAAAATCAGGTGAAAGCTAATCAAAAAGAGCTCAGAAATAGAAACAGTAAAAAGAGATTATCCAAATTACAACTAAAAATTGGTAAGTAATAATGAATTACTACTTAATACTTATGCATACAAATATTTCCAACGACTGCAATATTTT
Organism: Primula vulgaris; assembly: GCA_963920805.1. NCBI lineage: Eukaryota > Viridiplantae > Streptophyta > Magnoliopsida > Ericales > Primulaceae > Primula > Primula vulgaris. Next base: position 13,353,554 of record OY987217.1, on the reverse strand, counting down.
GCATAATTCGGTACAAATCACTACATATAAAAAAAAGGAACTCAGAATTAGAAATAAGCAAATCTAATCTAGAAAAAAAAAAACTGAAACTGCAATATGGCGGAATAATTATCATGTGAAAGGTAAGCAAAAAGAGCTGATTAGAGATAGAAACGGTAAAAAACTAGGAAGCAATGGAACTGTAAGGCTGCTTTTAATAGTGTGTGTATATATATATATATACTAGTAATCGTGAACCACGCGTTACGTGTGCTTCGCGTAATGCAATGAAAATATAGAAAATAGGTATGGTTATGATATAAATACGTGGATAATATAGTTTAAGATTTAATAATGTTTGGCAGTGATAAATAGTTTTTACTTTTTATATTTTTATATAAGTATGATATTATTGTAATTAATATAAATGTGTAGTGGTATTTTTGAAAAAAATTTGCTAAATTGGACAGACATATATATATACCAAATCACTACATATTAAAAAAAGGAACTCAGAAATAGAAAAAGCCCAAAACTAATCTAGAAAAAAACTTAAATCGCAAATATGGCGGAATAATTATCATGTGAAAGCTAAAGCAAAAACAGGTGATCCGAAATAGAAACAGTAAAAAGCTATGAAAAGCAATGAAAGAGTAAAACTGCTAATAATAGTATATAATATACCAACACGAAGACAGAACCAGAAGCGGTCTTCATCGAGGCGATTACGATGATGATCAGGGAGAGTAAAGTCGACAAATTTGGGTGCTTCTATTTTCTCATAAAACTCTTCTTCTCCACACATTATCTCACTCTCAATAATCTCCTCCATACAATTTATTAAAACAAACAGAAAAATAGTTGAATTTGTTAGCTATATACTTAACTCTGGTTTCAGATTTGCTTAGAGAGAGAAAGAGAGAGAGAGAGATTTTTTGTTTTTAAATAGTTGTTGTCTGAAAGTAGCCGTTGGGAATTATTTCTCTCTTATTACAGATATTAAAGCAACAGCACGTGATCCAGGGCCGTTTTCGTATATGTTTGAACTCCAGATAATGTAATTATTTTTCCTTTTGTATTATTTTTACTGTATGATTTAGTGCTAACTTCTGTTTATTTTTTATTTAGTAGGAGTATAAAATAGTGTTATTTTACAGCATATACGTTATTGTGTATATAATACCTCTTATATTTGAAAATATCAACAACAAAAAAGTTACAATTTATCAATTAGATCTAGTCAATGGCTCTAAAAATTTAAGTATTTAAAGCCACCAAACTAAGTATTGTGTATATAATACCTCTTATATAATACCTCTTATTGTGCAATGGCTCTAAAAATTTAAGTATTTAAAGCCACCAAACTATCCCTTCATACGCATGAAAAAATTATAGCAGAGGGTACTAAGTAAAAAAAATAAAAAATTGGCCAATATTAAATCATCCAAAAGCTATACTTGGGTGTAATAATTAGAAGGAAACAAAGTTGGGGGACAAAATAAAAATTGTTTGGGATACAAATTTACATAGATATATATGTACGAATACGGTACTGAGTCGCTCATGATGTCATGACGATATAAGTAATTTTTTTTGAAAACATAGTACATAACATGACAATGAGGATATAAGTTATATTTTCTTACCCCTATTTCCACTATTATTGTAACTCTGAAAGACTGCGTCTGATATACCGTATTTTTCAAATGTTTTGTGTCCTTTTCAGTTCCTCGTATTGTGGGTCTGTCAGAGTGTGTGAGGAATAATCAATAGTTACTACCACTCTTGTAAAAACACGTTCTTCTAGAAAGCAACATTTCGATATCATCCGTATTGGGTCTCCTTAAATACTTGGGTTGGAAGAATTCTCCAACGACAAGGGCATGTCAATACATTGGTCATTGTCGTGAGCAACCTTTTATGCTTGAAGTTGTTGTATCAAAGTGATCTTTGGATTGAGTGTCGCTATTCCCGCCTTCAAAATCAACTTTCAAAATCAACCCGCTAATGGAGGATTTGTCAATGCATTGCTCATTAATTTAAGCAAAAGGAAAATAATGAAAACATGAAAAAGCACTATCATTTCCAACAACATTTAATAACCTAATTCTTTTACTTTTTCATCCAAATTTCTTTGTTATAGGTTTTAACGCAATGTTCTTTTGAGTTTTAACTCTGGTGGTCATTCGTTATAATGGTTTGCATTCATTGACCAAGTTTATGATGAGGGTGTCGAAATTAAAATTAAAATACTAATATATAGTAAAAAAATTCAGCGGGATGTGCTAAAATATCATTTTTAAGCAAATTATAATATACTCCATAATAGAAAACTTTTCTTTTACACTCACAGGTATTAGGTCGTTGCACCCTACCATCTCTAAATAGTTCTTGATTGAAATATGTAATCACATGAATGAGTTTATAAATTTAGGTTACTAATCACATGAGTAAAATCTTTTAAAACGTGTTTGTAAGATTTATATAGTAATAACCTTGGTTATTTCTTGATTAACAGAATTGAGATTTCTAATTTTATCACGCAAAAATGATAATATCTCTCGATATTTTATTTCAATCTTAAGTTCGAGTCCAAATCTTTTAGCTCATTTTTTATACCCCATTTCATGCTCATTGATTTTTTAACTCAAAATCGTTATTCAAAAATTTTTTAAAAAAATACTACAGTTACAATTAGACATGTATCAATTAAAGGAAAAATTATGATGTCGGCTACTATACAGGAGATGGTATTTACCGAAATTTGACTATCATAATTATGATGTCAGCTACTATACATGAGATGGTATTTACCCAAATTTAACAACAATAGTTTCAACCATTTCTCAAGCTTTAGGTAAAAAACAAATGTTTTTGCCAAGCAACAAGAGTCGTCCAAAAAAGATGATGTGGAGTGTGTCTTTGAAGTGTTGCAGATGCAAACACGCTTTGCAATTGTCCGTGGCCCGGTAAGATACTTTGATAAAGAAGAGTTGAAATACACAATATGATAGCATAGGACGAGTGTGATAAACGCGATGGTTGAAATGGGAAAATATTATGAGATACATGAATCTGTTGGTTTAAATAGCATGCCACTACCAATGTCACATAACCCTAACAATTCGTTAATTTCTTCTTCTATGACGGTCCATCATACCATTCGAGTCAGAGTTGCACATTTTCGTTTAAAAGATCGAACATTTATGGGCACGACTAGGATGATGGTTTAGTGTTATGTGATTTATGTTTTATGTTATCTAGTATGTTTTTGCCTTTTATTGTTAATTTTTATTTGTGTGACCAATGTAAGCTTTTGTATGTTGTTTCTTTCGTGAAAGTCTATTGTTATTTGCTATTTAAAAAAAAATTAGGCCAAACAAGTAGTTCTATAAGTAAAGTAATGGTTCATTGTCATTTAGAAATTGAATCCTATAAGACGCACGACACCTTCTAGAGGCAGGCAAATTTGTACAGTTTAACGAAATGTTACCGATTTCCAATAAAAATAATCCCGCCGATCCTAATATTTAATTAAGATTGTTAAAAGGGTAGCAACCGAAAACTCAACAATATAGGTATATAAAACGAGAAAAATGTTGTTTAGTACCTCCAAACTATTTGCGTTTAGCAATTAAGTATTGAATTTTACTAATTAAGTATCAAAACTACAAAATTCATCCCAACCAGTAGACTGTGCTCAAATTTAATCGGGGACGTGAGTAAAATTAAGAGTTTGGGGTACCCCACCCACCCACCCAATTGGTAAATAAAACAGTTTGGGTACTTAAACATCACTTTTTACTATATAAAAACGGGCCGGGTTGTGTTTGCTGGATATATAGCTCTTATCGGCGGCTAATTTGAAGCGCTCTCTCTCTCTCTCTATATATATATGTATAGCGGACGTGTTCACCCGATGGGTGTGAATCCAAAAAAATATATGCATACATACGTGTAATAACAAAATACGCTGGATTCTATATTTTAATTTGAATAATAAATGAGATAAAAATGTGAAGTAAAAAGTAGAATAAATGGAGAGAAATGGTATTTACCTGGTTTGAGAGAGGGAAGGAACCAACATATATATAATATATAATGATCAAACAAATGTTGTCATACCTGTGATTATTAATTAATAAATTGGTACATATTCATAAATATACTTTAGAGAGGGAGAGAGAGTGGGTGGAGAAAAATTGTGTGTAGTATAATAGAATAAGGAGACGTAGTGGTTTTGTTTTTGGGGAGGGACGGTTTTTTTGCAGTTTTTTTTTTGAATTTAAAACTGTTTTTTTTTGCAGTTTTTTGAATAATAGTACATGTGTGTAATTTTTCAAACTATCAAGGTTTATTTATAATTAATTGTTTCAAGGCTTCATGGCTCTACACATATATTAATACTAGCAGCAAAGCCCACCCGATGGATGACAACCGATAAAAATATTGTTATCAATTATTTTATTTATGTAGCATTAAAAATAAATGAATTGAAATCAAAAGTAATTTTATATAAATCTATAGATGAGGAAGAGAGAGAGAATAATAGAGGAGTTATTTTTTGAACGTGAACAGTTTTTTTCAGTTTTTTTTCAGTTTTTTTTTTGAATTTAAAACTGTTTTATTTGTAAATAATAGTACATGTGTGTGTCTGTAATTTTTCAAACTATGAAGGTTTATTTATAAATAATTGTTTCAAGCAAGCCCCTCTTCACATGGTATACACAGTATAGATATACATATAAAACTATATTTATATTATTATTATCACTAAAAATGGCGCTGACATATCAGTTGTCAACTCCAATCTCTTCATCATCATCAACTTTTATAGCTAAAGACAACTTTAGCCTCAGGTTTACTCATTACCAATTACCAATTACCAATTAGCATCTCTCATTTCTTTTTTAATCTTCTTTATTTATTTTCTGTACTAGACTCTAAGGAAATAAATTTTCTCTATTTTTTTTATTTTTTTTTTAATTCAGAAAACGGAGAGTTGTGGTTCAAAATAGAAAAAAAGGGGTTTGTAAATGCATTGCAACACCACCCACTGAGCAAACTGGTACATATGATCAATCACCTTTTTATTTTATTTTATTCAATTCATTATCTATTTATCTGCTTGTTTTGAATACATATTTTTGTTAAATGGTTTAAATAATTTTTAAGTAAAAATAGTTATGAGTGGTTTAAATAATTTGTAACTAGATATTATGAGTGGTACTAATATAAACACCATATAATTGTTATTAGTTATACCTCCTTATTAGCATAATGTGTAGTACAATTAGTATTATACCCTATTTAGGTATAATATTATTTCAAAAAAATAACTTTTTTTCATAATTTTCAAAATATTCTTCTACAATCAGTATAATTCTTTTTCATAATTTACAAATTTGGGGAAAATTCTACTACTTCAAATTTTGTAAACAAACTGATATAAGGCGGGTCCCTTAAACAAACATGACCTAGTATTGTATGTAACTGCAATGTTAATTAGTTTTTTAAGAAAAACTAATATTATGAATCTTATGGACGGTATTAGTAGTATAAAATGGGATCAACATGACTAAAAATCTTATTTTGGTGAGATTTCGATCAATGACGAAACTGCTTAGCCGTAAGTTTATTGTGAATTTCTGCAAAGGAGATGTATTTTCATTTTCTAGGGATACGGGTTTGCATGATAAGAGAGTCTCCTTTGTAAGACTAGGTAGTAGATGTTTACTTGAAAGAGCAAGAGCAGTGAATGAATGAATTGCCTTCGAAAGGATTAGTGACATTAGTCTCTTCGTCACATACTGACTTTCAAGTGTATGCAAAGAAACATGCACCAAATAATGCCATTTTCAGTTTTTCTTTTTTGTCATACTTTCGTTTGATAGAAGTGTGTGCCAAGCATAAAGGCCTACTAAGGTCGTGTTTTGTAGTTAGAAAGTATTTATCTTGAGGGAGATGAGAACTGAGAAGCATATTTTGAACTACTAGAAGTAGTATAATTTCCCCCAAATTTGTAAATTATGAAATTTTTTACGCTTCTTGAAAAAGTATCCAAATATGCACTTTTAAAAGTATACCTGAGAGAAAGAAAATATACTTTGTGCAGTTGCCAACCAGCATTAATATACTTTTGTACCTTAATGTAGAAAGAATGAAAAATGTGTGGCAAAATACGGCTCATTGGTGGCCGGTCACATTTTAATAAAAATTTTGTCCATAGGTTACTACTCTCATAAGATTTTTAAGTCTAACTCACATTAATAATTCAAAAAATAGCTTTTAAGTTGTTTTTTTTACACTTTAATATTATTTTTTTACTTAATAATTCAAACAAACACTAAAAAAACTAAAAAACAGCTTTTAAATTGTTTTTTTTTACACTTTATTATCTTTCAAGAAGAGATTATAATATATATTTTTTAGCTTGAAAACAGCTTTTAAGCTCTTTTTTATATTTTAATATCTTTCAAAAAGAGATTATAAGTTATCTTTTAAGCTTAAAAAGAGATTAAAAACAGTTTTTAAGCACTTTTTTACTGGGCCGGGTGACTAGAATTTAAAAAAATTTGGGCTCATGACCTCCACTCAAAAAATCTTATGAAAGGTGACTTGGATATAATTATCTCGGCAAAATATCATTTACTTTATAATTTTCTTATTGTCAAAAGAAAGTAGTGCTTTCTTCCTTTCTCTAAGTGGCTATAAAACGGGGAAAAAGAATAAGTGTACTCTTATAGCAACATTCCCAACTCTGTAATAACTTTTAAGTAATCATTCTCTCTTACTTCACTTTTTTTGGGCAGTAATTTTTCGACAAACAGTAAACTTTCTGAGAATTTCAGCACTGAAGCTGTCCAAATTTGAGGTGCCGATGCTTAGAAAATAATTTGTTTATTACTAGCTCGCTTCTTAGCCAGTCCTACCATTTCTTTAGGTCCGCCATTGGGATTCACCATATCTGATCTTTCCTCTAGCATATTCTTGTTTCAATTTCCGTTCTCGGCAAATGGTGAAAGTGATGGTCCAATTCTGTTTTTCTTGCAAGCTCAACTAAAACCTTACTGATAAGAATGATTTTAAGCGAAGTACTTTGGTAAAGTGACTCGGGCAGCGATTCTAGCCACTGAATATGCCTCAGATTCAATTCTTTTAGATCCTTGAATTTGCAAAAGTAAAACAAAACAAAGAGACAATTTTTATAGCAATTATATAGAGTATAGGTAAAAGTGCTATTTTTTACACCAACAATCATTTGAAACTAGGTTCATTTTATTCGTTCTTTCTTGTTTACTATTTAATCAATGCGTAGTTTTGGTTTTTATGTGTCTTTTACTTTTTTAAAGTGACGTATGATATTGTAATGTGAATAAGAAGAAATGCTAATAAAACAGTGTGGTTCCCTTTTTACATTTGGGTGTGGAAATTAAAGAATCCCTTGTGGAAATGGTTTGACTTTACTTTTTTCTTTTCATTCCGGGTTTGAATTTTGTTTCTATACATATTTATTGTGACGGTGATTGCCCTGCATCACTCGAATTGTTAAAGGATTCTATAATGCACATTAAAGCATAGTAAACAGTCATATGTTGAATTATGTGAGTGTATTTGGTGTGAAAATGGAGTTTTTTATCTGAAATGTTAGGAAATGGCGCTTGAAACTAGGGTCTATTTTTTGATTTTACACACTATTTTTAATTATAAAGAATTTTGAAAAAAGTCGTATTCATCGTCTTAATTTTTTTGAGTTTAAAATTTCATTTCTTATCATATTGGGAAACCCATGTACTCATCTGGGTTAAATAGATACAGCCAAGAATGTCTAACAAATAATTTTGTAAACATGAATTATGATACATGGCAATTCATTTCAATGATAGGTTGATATCCAATATTAGCGTTCCTACTTCCTACCATGTGCAAAGAGTTGGTCACCCTGTAAAATTATTAGTAGATAAGGTGATACTTCAATTCACATCTCTTGCAACCTATGCTGAAACTTTAATCAAGAGAATGATCTCTGAAGAAGTTCATTGGCAACCTAGATATTGCAATTGGATTGGGTGATTGTTTGATCGAAAGATCATGCGCTGCAGCGCTAGGTAGCATTTGAGTTATTCTAGACTGAATTTGCCTCGAACTGATGACCCCTTCATTGTGTAGCTTACAAGACGGATGTCTCCCGAAATGCAAACATGGGTAAACTTCAAGCTGGTTACCTATTTCCAGAGGTGGGTATTTTTGTAGTATCATTATTGTTATTGTACTTCTTTCTTATCTATTTTATTAGGATTTATTGGATTTTCTATGTGGCATTTTAGATTGCTAGAAGAAGGAATGCACACATGTCAAAGTATCCTGATGCGAAAGTGATCAGCCTTGGCATCGGCGATACCACTGAGCCCATTCCCGATGTTATTACATTTGCCATGGCAAAGGTATAACATTTTTCTTATGATGTTCTTTTTGTCCCAGCTTTTTAGTGTTCAAAAAGAGATTTCACTGTTGAAGATATTAGAAAGTAACAAGGATTCTTGTGAATTATACATGCGTGCCTGTGTTCTCCTAAACATACTTAAAGTTACATCAGACCTTCATAGCACATTTATGTCAAATTTGATGTTTACCATCTGTTATGGTGTTATTAAAAGCAAAGGTTTGGAGCTTACATATTGCATAGGTCACAACTTCCAAATATATGGCTTTGTCTATCAAAGTTCCAAAACTTATTTTTCGCATCTTTTTTGCAGAAGGCACATGCACTCTCTACTATAGAGGGGTATAGTGGCTATGGAGCTGAACAAGGAGAAAAGGTCTGTATTGTTCCATTTGCCAGTTGTTGCAATTGTATGCTAGTTAGCCAATCTCTCTCTTTATCTAATAACGGCAGCTTTTGTCTGTCGGCAAGCTGCTTTCATCTGCACCTGTCTGCCTCATGAGGCCAAATAAAATAAACCTCACCTCCAAAAGATAAGCCTCAACTATTTTTAGAAAAGAAGAAGAAGAAGATAAGCCTCAACTACCCTATAATTTATTTCAGTTAATCATTCCAAATCAACCAAAACTATCAAACGGAGGTTCAGTGAGGAAAACACTTACCATATGATTTAATCAGAAATTAGAAGGAATACAAGCGAAATCTTAATCATTTCAACACTAATTATAGAGCAAAAAGGAAAAAAAAAAAACTCTAAAACTCCCGTTTTCTTCAGTTTCGTAGCTGACAGGAACCTCAAAAATAAATGAAATCGGATGAGATTCACTGATGTGATTTAAGAATGGAAATAGGTTGAGTTTTCATGCGTTTTTTCATGTTTGTGTGAGAAGTAGAAAAGATGCGACTTGAAAAGATGTAGCAGATGAGATAGAGAATATGAACGGATCCTCTTAAATGGGTTCATTGTGAATTACGAAAATACTTCCTTAGGTTAAAGTAAAAGTTTCAATCAACCACGATGACTCTAAAATACCACATTAGTAGTCCTTACGATAAGAAAAGTTAGCGGATTAGGTAAAACATACTTTTCGAGAAGGAAAAATTAGATTTTTTCTCTTTTGTAAATTTCAAAACTAAGTGCTCAATATATGTCGACATAAAAAATCATATAATACGAATTCAAAATACTATGTATTTCATATGTTTGTAAAAACCATAATCACTTTGATGTCCATAATTACAATTAATTCAAAACGAACCGACAGAATGTTGCTTGATGTGCTGTTCTTCATTTATATTTATTTCAAAGTCCATGATAAACCACATCAACTGTTTTATATAGTGCAATGCTATTTATAACTTACATTTTCTTTTTTCGATTCCAATTCTATTTATGTTTCTGTTTGTTCCCTATTGCTTATATGAGTGTAAAACGTTTGATGGCAGTTATTAAGGGCCAAAATTGCGTCGACTTACTATGGTAACCTTGGGGTGGAGGAGAGTGATATATTTGTTTCAGATGGTGCCAAAAGTGACATATCTCGCCTTCAGGTTCATTTGGGTTTCGCTTGAATTTGTTCAGAACACAAATAAGATGGGCTTAATTTTATTTATATTTCTTAAAAGTGTTGCTACTCCATGCAGAGTAATAATTCCTATCTTCGTCTTGCCAGCTGTTTATTTGTTTTTTCCCCCCAATACAGGTCCTTTTTGGCTCTGGGATTACTATGGCTGTGCAAGATCCGTCATACCCAGTATGTCCTTAGCTCATTATAGCTGGAAGATAACTTGCAAACCACTTTATTTGCGCACATTAACTATTGAGTGGAAAGAAAATATCGCGTAGTTCTTGAGATCAACATGTGAATCATGCTTTATATATCTGCGTGTTATCGTGTTTAGTTGTCTCTTTGAGTTTAGTTGTTCCATTGCAAAGACTCGATTGGTTCTCCTCTTCTATATTTTTGTGCTTATTAGACACATGACTGTCTCTCTTTCTCACTATAAATTTATTATGCAAGACAAAAAGGCAAAAAAAAAAAAGGATAGGGATAGGACAATTATACTTCTTTTACCTAAGATATAAATAAAGAAGTTTTAGAAGCAAATTATATTTTTTCCACCAACACTCGACAATCTTTAAAGATTTTCTTTTGTTTGAAGAAAAGGCCTGATATGCTTGCATGTTGCTTCCATGTTTTTAGTTTCACTGGACAGTTAAAGCTTAGTAATGTGTTAGATGTGATGTCATCTATAATTTAAATGGAAAAAATCAGTGCACACAATCGTTGCAGACTGTGTTGGAGAAAGTCTTCCTCATGGAATAGACTCCAGTGCTAGTTTTTCATAGTAGAAGTTTTTCATATTATAAGTTATTTGTAGACTATTAAGTGACTGACTAAACTGTTTTTTTTAAAATTTCTTGATAAGTGAATTGTGTATTACAGGCTTATGTAGATTCCAGTGTTATAATGGGTCAAACTGGACAGTATCAGCAAAATTTTGGATACAAAAAGATCGAGTACATGAAATGCACTCCCGAGAATGGATTTTTCCCTGATTTATCAACTACTCCCCGAACAGATGTTATATTCTTTTGCTCACCTAACAACCCAACCGGTTCTGCTGCAACAAAAGAACAACTCACTCAACTAATCAAGTTTGCAAAAGATAATGGGTCGATCATTGTATTTGATTCTGCATATGCCATGTACATGTCGGATGATAATCCTAAGTCCATCTTTGAAATCCCTGATGCTAAAGAGGTACTGTAACTCTTAATAGTTTCTTTTGTCCCTTCAAAGGATTCATTTGCTCTTTCTTTTACCTTTAACCATTTGCAAGTTTTATTCTTCCGAAAGTGTCAAAAAAACTATTGAGCTGGAAGTGCATTCCTTTTTAGGGTAAAATTCAAACAGACCCCATGAACTGTGTGTTATCTCTGTGTACTTTGCTTACTTGTAAGTGACCCCATGTATTATCTAACTTTTGCAGATTCTGTGGAGGCTAATTATAAATTGGCATAACTTTGTATTCAACTACCTGTTTTGGATGATTGTTGGTTTGGCACATGTATTTTGTCAATATCTATGCTTTGAAGATAGTTGTTTAAGGAAAATTAATGTAGAGCTTATTTACCTAAAAATGTCATTTAAAGCAGACAACTGCTTGTTTTTCTGAAAGAAAGGAAGTTGTTATCAAGCTAAATTCTGCTGCTTGTGGTGCTAGTGGTGCTAGTGGTCAAAAAGGTACATGCAATAGGAAAAATAATTATTTGAAACGGACTACAAAACACAAAATTATGCCATATCAAAATTGGATATGGGGGTTTATTTTAAACTTCATATAGTAGATGGGATTTTGATGCAAGTAATGAAAGCCCTTGCTTTTATTTAGAGACATCAGTACATGGGGTTTGTTTGCAGTTTACCCTAATTTATGTGTTACTCGACAACGTATGCGAAGGACATGAGGAACCTCATTTGGTAAAATAGCTTTTGATTCTGTGTTTTGCAGGTAGCAATTGAGACGTCTTCGTTTTCCAAGTATGCTGGATTTACCGGGGTCCGTTTAGGTTGGACAGTTGTTCCAAAGGAACTTCGATTCTCAGATGGATTTCCAGTTGCAAATGACTTCAACCGCATTGTTTGCACTTGCTTTAACGGTGCATCTAATATTGCCCAAGCAGGTGGTTTATCATGCCTTTCACCTGAAGGCCTCGAGGTAAAATTACAAATCCCCTCTCTTCTTTTGGGTGGCTTGAAAAAAACAGAACCCAAATAGGTTTGAAATAGAATTGGTAGCAGAAAATAAGGATATATAATAGTCGAATTGAAAACTCGTTTACCAGTCAGTAAAACCTAAAAAAAGACTTGAGGGAAATTTATTACAGACGGATTAAAAATAGGTTCGCAGAACAAGTTTATACTAAGCCTTTTTCTCCTTGCAATTTTAAGCTCAGTTTTTCCCCCTAAAACCTGAACAACATTTGGTTGATTGATGGAACAGTAGAGCTTTTCTGTGCTTTTGGCCTCAAAAAGCTAGAAGCTTAAGCAAAAATAACCCAGCTTTTTCCTTAAAAAAACATTTGCACTGCTTAAAAGCAAAAACCGAACAATACCCAAATTCTTTGCTATGTAATAATTCACTTTTTGTTGTGTTGGAAACTTGTTGAAAGAACTTTCATTCTTTCCGTAAGTATAGTATCAAAAGCTATCATCTCTTGCAATCCAACAGTTGATCAGTACATCGAAACGTGGCAACTGCACATGTATTTTGTCAATCGGTATTATGAATTGTCTGGCAAAGTCAGCCTCAAGTAGTTATGTCACAAATATTTTAATTTACAACGCGTAACTTGTTTTCATTGATTGTTTGATGGTTTGCAGGCAATGCAAGATGTGATTGGGTTCTATAAAGAAAACACAAACATCATAGTTGAAACATTCCGTTCCCTTGGTTTCAATGTGTATGGAGGGACAAACGCTCCATACGTGTGGGTCCATTTCCCAGGACAAAGTTCATGGGACGTGTTCAGTGAGATCCTTGAGAAGACACACGTGGTGACGACACCTGGCAGTGGGTTCGGTCCAGGTGGTGAAGGATTTGTCAGAGTTAGCGCCTTCGGTCACAGAGACAATGTGTTGGAAGCTTGTAGAAGATTTAGAGAGCTATACAAGTGATTCAATGAGCATTTTTTTACCTTTAGGGCTTGGTCAGGTGCCTTTTGGATGGCTTATTTATGATTTTGAATCTAGTATTGCTTCAAGAGAGAGATGCTGTGGGTGACTAAAGATTCACCATTTTCTTGGTTTTTATGGTTTTTCGTTGTCCGGTTGAAGAGGGAGAGCAAGCCATTTTATTCCATATTTAGAACACCATGGACCTGATCTGTAAGGCTGTGTTTGTTGAAAGATTTTCATGTGGGAGATTTGAGAGAACAGAAAATGTTTGTTTTTAATACCTATTTTATGAAGAGATTTTGTTCAGTTACAAATTTTCTTAAAGGGAAAAAATAGGTTAACTCCATCAAACTATGTTGCAGTTAACGATTTGGATACACATATTTTAATTTTTTCAATTTGGGTACCACATTATAATAAATTATCCAATTTAAGTACCAATGTTTAAATTAATCACGGAATCATGTCTCATGATAACATGTGCTTGATAAACTTGAATGTGAGAGGCTAATTTTGTCATTCTGTATCAAAATATATTATCATAAAACAACGTTTTCCCCCAAATTTGAAATATGTACTAATTTTTGTTATATATGAAATTGGGAGAAATGTTTTTCTGGGATGATATATTTTGGTGCGCAATGACAAAATTATCCCCTTAGTTAACGTTTGTCAAGCACGTGCTGTCACGCGGCATAATTTCGTGATTAATTTAGACGGTGATATCGAAATTGGAAAGTTTCTTATAGTGTGATACACAAATTGAGAAAATTAAATGTGGATACCCAAATCGTTAAAATCACATAATTGGGTGGATCAAACGTATAAAACTTCTTTTCTTAAAAGGAGTCGTTACACCAAAGGGAGCTAATTGTTTGCTTATGAACTGAAAACATGATCAATCTTCAACAAGGTGTTATGGGCTTGCTCTTCCTTTTGCTACCACCTGATTTATATGATATAACAACTTGATTTTTTTTTCCCGGCAAGTTACAACTTGAATTCTTGAAGAGCCCAACATCTATATGTTTCCAAAATCTTCAAAAGCAACAATTAACAACAGATTTCTCTGATTTTCATTTCCAAACTATTTTTTTTGGGTTTATGGCATTTTTTGATTTTTTTTATAGAGGGACTTGATTTGGATTCTGTTAGCTCACTATTTCTCAAGGAAGGAAGGATTTCCCCTACAAAATGTCATTAAAATACATCATTGCCACTTTAACAATAATAGGGAATATCAGATTCAATAGAAAATCACCAAAATCCCCTACAAGTTCTCACGTCGAGGTGAAAATTGGAGAGAGAGAGGAGCGTGACCGAAAGAGAGATAAGCGCAACTAACGAACTGTAGAGAGAGAGAACAAATAACTAGATAACCGTCAATTAGGTGAAATAGTATGTGTTGTAAAAGCGGTATCAAAAGTCAATTAAGTTTTGAAAATGATAGCTTCTCTTAATTTAAGAATACATGGGTATTAGAACTTAGAAAAGTCTCCAAAAAGAATACCACAATCCAATTTTTTCAAATCGACAAAATGACTATAATGTACGGACACTCCAAAAAAGGCAAACTATGCGTGTCAAATACGTATGTGTGTTGTACACCCATCCAACACTCCGTTCTACGTGTCGGACTGTTCAACTCTCGTATTCTTGACATTTATTTTGACCGTACGAATATTTTCGCAGACACGTTTTGGACACTTCATAAAAATTAACAAATATTTAGATAAAAAATATAATTATTACTAAGATATGTCTGTTGCAACTAAAAAATATTTATATGTTTTCTTGTTTTTTTAAAAAATTTACATATAAACTCATATAAATAATAAATTTAATTTTATTTAATTGCCGTGTCCTAAATTTAAAAATCTACTGTTTTGTCATTTTCGTGTTTGTATGGTGTCGAATACACGAATCCATATATATACGTGCTACATTAGCAAAAGTGATGACTAAATAAAGTATAACCAAAAATTACAAGAACAAATAATGGAATTAGAGTTGGAAGGGACGAAAAAAACACATCCAGTGGACCAGTAGCAAGAAAGTCATTGACTTTAGTCTTTTGTTTCTCACTACACACACACACACATATAATATTCTCTCTCTCTCTCTCTCTATATATCTATCTATCTATATATAAGCTTGAGTTGCAGACATATTACAGTGATCTAGATCCCAACTATACATTTCATCGCAGGCAATACTTATTTTCTCTCTCTACTTGTGTTATTATGTTTTTTTATATGTATGTTTACTATATTGAAACTTTGGTTAGCTTAATTAAACAGTTAAACATACCACTTTAATAAGAGACTAAAGTAATTTCTAAAATTGAACTTTTGTTGCTAGTTAGGGGAATTTTGAGCAATTTTGTACCTCGCATTGTTGCGTTTTAGTACCTCTCTTCTCTCTGTACTTGTGTTATTATGTTTTAATATATTAGATGTTTATTTTATTTTATTGTAACTAGAGCTACTTTGGTTGGCTTAATTAAACCTACCACTTTAATAAGTAACTGAAGTAAATTCTTCACTTGATGAGTTAGGGGAATTTTGAGCAATTATGTACCTCGTATTGTTGCGTTTTTCTCGTTTAGTACCTCCTTCCTCTCTGTACTTGTGTTATTATGTTTTAATGTGGAATTTTTTATTTTATTGCAACTAGAGCTTTGGTCAGCTTAATTGAACATTTAAACCTACCACTTTAATAAGTAACTGAAGTAATTTATTTACTTGATGTTTTGTTGCTAGTTAGGGTTTTTTTTGAGCAACTATGTACCTCGTATTGTTGCGTTTTTCTCATTTGGTACCTCTTTTCTCCCTGTACTTTTGTTATTATGTTTTAATATAGATGTTTATTATATTGCAACTAGAGCAACTTTGGTCAGCTTAATTGAACATTTAAACCTACCACTTTAATAACTAACTAAGTAATTTTTAAACTTGATGTTTATTTGCTAGTTAGGGCTTGTAAAGTTTATTTAGTAGCACTAATGTTTTACTGAGTAGTGATAGGGACTTGATATTATGTTTATGTATGTAATTTGTACATTACCCTTATTTTTAATGACTGATCCACTGTTGACAAATGGAAAAACCGTAAAATGCTCACGTATTGAGTGTTATTATAATTACAGGGTCGGATGGTTCAGACGGTTTGTGATTCTTATAAGTGGGTTCTTTTCAGGGTTTATTTTTTCCGCTGTTTTTACTTTTCTTGTATTCACTTTTTCAAAATAATTTATTAATAAAATTAGAGGGTTTCCCTCGTTTATAAAGAAAAGGTAAGAGAAGAGAGGGAGACTCAATAGTTTTATCATTTGGTGAGAACTTAGGTCACCTCATTTTTTAGGAATAAAGTGATGAGAGAAAACTAATCATCACATTTGAGGGGATAGATAGGGTGTTTGATGGGGGATTCCTTTTTCATTGCGCATATTATCAAATTCTATAAGGAAGCGGACATGTCAGGTTGGTTCCCACGTGGCAAAGCTTTTGCCTGCCACTTTTTTAACGTCTGCAAAAGCTGGCGATTGAGAAATAGTCACACATGAACTGGACCTGACAAATCCTTGTCCTAAGTGGCACAAAACTCCGACCAAATTGAAGGAAGAGAATTGGGAGAGTACCCGTTTTTTTTTCTTCTTTTTAACGAGTTGATAATTTAATTTTTCAATGCGAGGTGACTGGGTTCAATTTTGTTGGAGTTTTGTGTCACATATGACCAGGATTTGTCAGGTCCGATTCCTGCGTGGGTATTTCTCATTCGTTAGCTTTTGTAGGTGTTAAACAAGTGGCCGAATTTGCCACGTGGAAACCGACCCTGACAGGTCTGGTTCCCTTTTAGAATTTGGGATATGCGCAATGAAAAAAGAATCTTTTTGGTTCAAACTCATCATTGATAAAGTAGGGAGATGATTTAGGGTTAGCCACTAGTTAGATTACCCAATATAGGTTCAGTTGTCAATGATTTATCATAATTCTAGGGTGGTCATCAGTTGATCAAAGGAGGTTTTTTATATATGCATTTAGAAAAAGAAAAATATTACAAGGGCGTCTTGGTGATTAGGCGGCTGCTAAGCGGCTTCTCACTGCCCGCTTACCACTATGCGTCTTTCATTATATATAAAAATTTCATTTCTGTATTCATGTGGTTTTTCATTACCAGCAAAGCTTATGTAGTTGAGGAGCTAACTACATTAGACTGTAATTTTTTTTTACGGTTAAAGCCAAGTTTTTTAGGTTTGCTTATGATCTGAATTAATTTTAGGAATGTTTGTAAGGAAATAGCTTTGTCAAGGCATTGTATGTACTGAGCTTGAAATGTATTACGTGTGCACTTGACTTGTCCATTTTTCACATTCAATCAGTTAAATTCAATATGATATAAACATATTACCATATTAATTACCGGAAGTTGATTAGGTTCCATGCCTTAACTGATTTATTAGGGGATCTGCAGTCTTGGGGGATGTCGAAATGTGTTTGAGGATCACTTCTTCTTTCGCAACTTAATATCTTATAAAACGATACTACAACTTAATGTGCTTGGTCTTCCTGTAGTTGGGCTCTTACTTAAGCCAATGTAGCTGTACTATCACAATATATAGTAACAGAATACAAAATACTAGCAACCATTCCTAGGTGAGATTGGAAACTATTCACAAAATTTCGGTGATTTCAAAATGAGTAATCACTTCCCACTACATCTAACATCTCTAGGTCCTGTTATACAAAACCCCATCTTTTTTCTAAAATAAAACGTCAACACAGTATGCCAATTTCCAATAACCCTCTTTCAGATATGACATTTGCTTAATCCTAATTAGTGTTAAATTGGACAGGGCTTCTGCTTCTAACATATATATGTCGAGGAGACCCTCCAGACGTTTTCCGGATACTAGTGGTATTCCATTTGTTGGGTCCTTGCATCAAAAAACTCGCTCATCACCTTTATTATCTCTTGGACTTGTGGTTGTGGTAATTCACAACTCTCATTAACTTCCTTTGTCATTTAGATTGAAATAATTCATGCAGATGAGCATTATGGTAACTTAAATCCATGTTCCGGACGTTTCGTGGCTTTCTATTTCGAAATATGCAAGTTAAAATTTCTTTTTATGTAAGACCTATTGTTAGTTTTTTAAATGCTGCCTAATTGTTTCCTTCTTGGGATTGCAGGGTGCATTTCTCACAATTGGATACGTATACAGTGGTTCAGGTATGTTATTGATATATAAAATTTCTACTACCGGAAATGAGTGAGCTGAGGGCTTCATTTGATTGTTCAATACTATCAGTAATTGTTTTTACGAAAAACTGTAAAGAGTAAAAAAATCCGGGTATACCTTTTGTGTTTGATTTCTTGTGCTTGGTCTCTTAGATAAGTGGGTTAATTACCTGATTATTTTCTTATACTCTATCTGTCGGATGTCAGGTGTGTCAAGCAGTGCTAAAGAAGCCTTAAGTCAGCTTGAAGGTAAACACATAAGCCTTTTATTTTATACCCTCCCCTTCTTTTTTAATAAACACGAAAATTAACTTTCCGATGTATTCCTTCCATCCCATTTTTTTTCCTTAGAAATATTCTGTTTTGGCGTATTGCAAATTGTTTAGTTATGTTCTCAAAGTAGTAAACAACGTTTTCATATTCGATTTACTGTTTTCCAAATATATCAAAAGTCTGAGTAATTGTTTATTGTTAACATAAAGGGCAAAAGTATAGATTTAACATAAATTAGAATTCATAATGCGTCCTTAGAATTTTGAGTAGTCCATATACATGCCAAACGATATAGTGTGGAGCGAGTTTTTGAAACATAAATGTTTATACTTTATAGTATGAACCTGCATCTTATTACAGTCACATATAGCAAAAGTATTCATGCTATATGAAGTGGTCCTTATCTGTAGCTTTTAAAGGGAGAAACACCTGTGAATTTGATTATGCAGGTGGTGTTTCATGCACTTATGAAGTACAAAAAGCTCTGCCTGTTTTGAAAAAGGCTTACGGTGACAAAATGCGCAAAGTGCTACACGTGGGCCCCGAGACCTGTTCTGTGGTCTCTAATTTATTGAAAGAAGCAGATATCGAAGCATGGGGTGTGGAACCTTATGATTTAGAGGATGCTGATAATAATTGCAAAAGTTTAGTCCGCAAGGGAATCGTTAGAGTAGCTGATATCAAGTTCTCTCTTCCATATCAGTCGAAATCTTTTTCCCTTGTCATAGTGTCAGATGCTTTGGATTATTTGTCCCCAAAGTATTTAAACAAAACTTTGCCTGAATTAGCAAGGGTGTCCTCTGAAGGTTTTGTCGTGTTTACAGGTGAGTCACTAAGAAATTAGCCTATTTACGTTTATCTATCCTTTTTGCTGACTCTATAAAAAACCGAGTACTGCCTATCACCAACTGAGGGGATGAATTAAGCAATACATGAAAGTTGTTTGTGGACCCACATGTCTGTCTATATTATACACTCCCACCTCCCCTATTTCATAGGCATGTTTGTCTTTTTACACATATTAAGAAGATTAAGGTAAAATCTATCAATTTTATTCCTAATATGCCTTTTATCGAGAATTTTAAAAGGTGTTCGAGTTTTATTATTGATGTACAAGTAGCCTATAAGATTGGGAAAAACTAAAACAAAAGGCCTGGCCTATCAAATAGGGGCCAAGTAATATTTTTTTCTCTTTATTTTCACTCGGAGCATAGCAAGGTAATTAGTTGGATCTTATCGTCATGCATAGGTTATCCAGGACAACACAGGGTCAAAGGTGCAGGGCTATCCAGATTTGGTCGTCCAGTAAGTTACTGAGCCTTTATGTTTCCATGCAGCCTTTTTATGTCATTAAAACCTTTATTTATTTTGATTTGTGAGGGTATCAAAGCACTATTCAAAATCTTATTTCTGCACTTGTTTGGTTTAACAAGTAATAATTGGGCAACTTTAATACAATGCCTTCAGAAATTGCCTTCAATTACATATAATTCGAGATTGTCGAATTTATTGGATGGAGACGAGATGCTTCAGAAATGAGAGTCCATATAATTAAACACAACTGCTGTCCATATTATGTTGGTTACGAGAAATACCACTGTAGTTAGTTTTAGGATTTCACAATTCTGTTTATTTTAATACTCTCTATTGCTTTTCTTATCCTGGTGAACAAGGCTTTTATACTGAAAATGCATGAAAGATCAAGATAAATGACATTCCAAGTCATGCTACTATAAAGATTTTATAAATGATGCCTATGTTTTGTTATCTGTATTAATCTTAATGGTAAATGTTCTAGACTAGGTTTTTGATGGATAAATTTTTTATTTGTGAAGGCAAAATTGCGAAGCCCGTCTTGGTGGATAAGGTTCTTTTTGCAGACAAGCTTATTAGAAGAAAATGAAGCTGCCACCACGAAGTTTGAGAAAGCTGCTGAGAAGATTTCGTACAAGCCTACCTGTCAAGTTTTTCATCTCAAATCATACTCTTAAAAGAACTTTGAATATCTTGGTCATAAATACTTCACTCAAGAGTCAGTTATCACCGGTTACGATAGTGTGAAAAATATGTATAACTTACCATTTTGGAATTCTGCGATAGAGTTACATATGCTGAGAACTTCTCAGTGAGAAGTGTTGTTGAGAAAGATTCTCGGTTTTTATTTACTATGGTGCATTGGCATTCGTTAGATTATCTGTCAATGACTGACCTGGATATGGCTGCAAATTTGTTCGATACCATTTTTTTCCAAAGTAATGATACTTGTAACGTCTGTACATTCCTACAATTTCTCCCCCTCTGGCCTAACACAATAAAGTCAGATATCTGTTTATTTGAGGATTTGAACATGGGTGCCAACTAAAAGAATGGTTCGATGGGTTAGATAATTACTTAACTTTCGGAAAACTACATTTTTTCTGTCTGACATGCGACTATGTGAGTAAGTTCCTCTGTATTGGGATTACAGAAAAGAAACAACTTCATCAGAAGTCAAGAAAAGCAGTAAAAACTTAAACCTCTGGTCACTTCTTCCAAAGTTATTTTTGTTAGTCTATTGGCACTTATCTGAAGCGATGACAATAACAAATAACAGTACATATAAATATTGCCAAATGTTTAAAGACAACACTCTAGCTACTTGTTGGTAAACTCATTTTTTTTTGCTCCATTTATAAGGAAAGAAATGATAATAAGTAATAACCATGGTAAACTCCCTCTCAAGTACTCTTCCAGATTGTTTTTGTTTATATAAAAATAAAGATACAAAAATTAAATAGAATTCCCCTCAAGGAGAAACTCTTATATTGGTAGCTGTAGGAATATAAATCAATCTATTTTTCAAATATACGACGCTCTCTTGTTTTTTATATTAAGTTTGTAGCTATAATTGCTGAGTTGTTGATACTCGGGTTCTTGAGTGAATGGTGTTTGAGAAAACATAGAGGTCATGTTACTAAAGGTAATTTGTGATTCTGTGTTTCCTGTTTAAGTGCTTTTTAATTTCTATAATTTTTTTTTTTGTTTTTGTAATCAATAATTTCTATAACTCCGTGTACTGAGAATTGTTGTTTTTATTTTGTTTCGGAAAAGGTTCATAGCTAGGTTTAAGTATCTAGTTGGGATAATGAAGTTGAATATAAGATATATTTTCACATGTAGATCCATTCGGAAGGTGAGCAAAAGCATTTGGAGCAACTGAGGAAGGGAGAGAGAAGAACGAGTCCAACTATGGAGGCTTCAAAGCGGATGGCTCAAAATTCAAGCAGATTTAAAAGGAAATATTTATGACAGATCTTCAAATTATTATACTGATCCTTCAATGGATGTTAATGAAGTTAAAGCTTGGTTTTCTGATTGAATTTTTGAGATCTAATGGTCTTTCTTGTGGCATTATTAGTGGCTGCGATACGACCATTCTTTTGTTTATCTTGATTTGCGACTAACTTTAGTTTTAGTCGAAAGTGACTAATCGCATTAGATGATTCGATAGTTTAGTTAGCACCTTGTGCTAGCAAATTATCCATTTTTCTTCTTTTATATTTTTTACCTTCCAAGAAAAAAGATAGACTAAGGAGCAATATCTAGGTAGAACACTGAACACGGCTATTGGTGTTAACTTAAAGAAGCGTCAAAGGAACAATCGAGTAGAGTGGTCGACGAAGAGATAGGGAGATTCGTTTGACCAGCTTTGTGGCGTAGAAGGCTACACTGATTATGAAATTCCAATTTTGTGCACATGACGGGTGCAGGGCCGACCCAATGCCTATGACCACCTAAGCCCTGAACAACTTGATTAAATAAAAACTCATTTTTAAAAACTAAGAAATAAGTCAAAAGCAAAGAATAAGACAAATAAAATGTAACTATAGCAGCGTCTAAGTGTTGTAGCCTAGTTGGAAAAAATTGTTAGACCTATTCGAAAGGTCTTGATTTCGAGACGTGGGGCTTGAACCCGTGACCTTTTGACCTATGGGGTGCAACGTTCATGGCTGGAGCATAAATCACTAGGCAGCCCTGTATGATGAATCTTAGCTGGTATTGCTAAAATATATTATATATCTGTTAGAAATTTGCATAAATATGGAATTTTTTCACCCGAAAAATATTTTCAGCACCTTTTTCCAGTCGGCACCTAAGCACGAGGGCTGTTTGGGCTATGGTCAGGGCCCACTCTAGACGGTGGCATGGAGACGCAAAATGTGGATCTACTATAGCCAGTAGCACCATGAAGGCACAACAGGAGGAGATACTGTGCCTTTCATAAGAATGCAACCACCTCATTAATAATTTATAGGGGTAGTGCCCAAAAAAACTATATTGGTCCAAACTTTATTACCAAAATCTATACCTCTAAACCTTTATTTTCGAGATAGAATTACTTACCAAAAAACTCTAAACCCCAACACAACTCACACCATCTTCACCTCCGGTCACCAAAACCACCGATCCACTACCTACGGAGCTCTGGCGAGCTTAGAGGAGCTCCTAAGATGTTCCAACAAAGCTTTAAACCGCTGCCCACAACTGCCATCCAAAGCCCCTTTAAACTGTTCAGAGCTCCAACGGGATGTCAAAAGCACCGGTGCCGGTAAGGCTCCAATGAGCTTCGACATTGTTCCATCGGTTTTCCCGAAGCTTCAAGAAGATGTTTGACGTTCCGCTGAGCTGTCGAGAGCTGTAGTGAGCTCTTTGGGGGTCTGACGGGCTCCGCGGTGTTCCAATTGGCTAATCGGAGCTTCAACAGTGCTTCCATTAGCCAAAAAGAGAAAAAGAAAAAGGGGAAGCCTAGTAAATATCTTCCAAATATGAAAAACGAGCAGTCATGTCGTAGCTCAAAAGTGCGTAGCTGTATAGCTATTGGTATGCGTTTGATAAACTGCAAACGTGATGGTTTGCAGCACTTGATAAAATATCAAGTAAAATAATCTTGGGAAAATTGCATATACGTATCTCATAGGCAGGGGCGGATGCAGGGAGAAGGTGATGGGGTTTACATGCCCCCAACAAATTTTCACCAAATATAATTGCGGAAAACCCTTAAAAATTTATATTAATCCATAATATCTCTATTTTTGTGTGTATATACTATACTTATAATTAACTTTTATTCATTTGGTAAGATAACTTTATTTTCTACAAGATTACAACAATACTTGTATTCTAATTAAGAATTTTCGTACAAGTTTACAACAATACTAGTATCATAAACAAAAAATAAGAAAATAAATTCATCTAGTTTCAAAAGGCATTGAAGATTTTTTCATAACAAATTAATTTAAATGTGATGATGGCTTGAATCGTGAACTGAACTGCTTATAATTAACGTTTATTCATTTGATAAGATGGCTTGAAGGCATTGAATCTTTTTACTAAACAAATTAATCTGTTTATTCTAGAGTTTGATAATATTTTATCGTTTGTTTTGTTTTGTTACTTTCTATTATATCGTGACGGTTTTTATTGTACTCTTATAACATTCAATGTTCGTAAGCAAATCGACCAAACTGGACAAATCGAACAACAAACGTCGAATGAATTATTAATTGGTTTGTTTTTTTGGGAAAACCAGTCATGTAAACGAATTACATTAGTTTTGTTTTCAATTTAAATCAAAGCAAATCGATTTTTCTAATTTATATACAAATATTATATGCATATATATATATATATATTGATTTTAAAGAGTCTATCCGAACTTAGTTATTCAAATATTAGAACACATGATTCTAGTTTCACATTAACTAAATTTTTCGGCACTAGTCACAGTTATTATTATAATATTGTCCCCCCCCCCCCCGAATTTAAAATTCTGGATCCGTCCCTGCTCATAGCAACTTATATTCCTCCTATCTACCTTCCTAAGTTCACATTCCCCATAGGTACCACTTTTTAATTATTTACTTTATTTACCAAAACGTCATTGTACAATCCAAAACATAATACATATATTTTATCTCTCTAAAAAAAAGTTTTAAATTACAATAAAATTCTATAGAATCGAAAAAAATCAACAAAAATGGAAACAAATACAAAGAATTATAAAAAATCACAAAAATGTATTTTTATAAAAAACATCACAAAAATAATTTAAAAAAAATGGGTAAAAAAAATGTGTTTTTTTAAAAAATCGCAGAAAATGAAAAAAATCACAAAAAATGGAAAAAAAATCATAAACTTTTTAAAAAAATATAAAAAAATATTAAAAAAATGCTTTTGTTTGTCAATATCTCACTTTTTACACCGAAAAATGTGTTTTTTTCCATCAAAAAGTTGAAGTGATTTATTCATGAAAAATTGCATTTTTTATTCTAAATGAGCTGAAAGTGCATCTAGTTCAGTCAAAACCATATATAGTTCAATAAAAGTGCATATAATCCAGTCGAAAGTGTATATAGTAAGTCGAAAGTGCATATAGTTGAGTCGAAAGTGAATTCAATTCAGCTGCATCTAGTTCCGTCGAAAGTGCATACAATTCAGTCGAAAGTAAATATAGTTCAATAAAAGTGCGTATGCATATAGTTCATCTAAAAATGCATCTGGTTCAGCTGAAAGTACATCTGGTTCATCTGAACGTGTATCTAATTTAGTCGAAAATACATATAGTTAAGTCAAAAATGCATATAGTTCAGTCGAAAATGAATATAGTTCAGTCAAAAGTGCATATGGTTCAGCTAAAAGTGCATATAGTTCAATAAAAGTGCATATAGTTTTGTCAAAAGTGCATCTGGTTCAGCCAAAAGTGCATATGGTTTAGCTGAAAGTGCATCTGGTTCAGTTGAAAGTGCATATTGTTCATTTCAAAATGCATCCAGTTCAGTTGAAAGTACATAATGTTCAAGAGATTGGTGGTTCGAATCCATCGGAATTTGCTTTTTTTTAATTCAAGGTAAGGCATATGCACTTTATTTTGTAAATTATATTGTGTTTATATTAAACATTATGCATTTTCGACTGAACTATATGCACTTGCAACTGAACTATATGTACTTTCGACTAAACCAGATGCATTTTAAGATGAACTAGATGCACTTTCGACTGAACCAGATGCATTTTCAGCTTAACCATATGCACTTTCAGCTGAAGCATATGCACTTTTAACATAACTATAATTTAATTCAATTTAAAAAAAATAAAATCCGGATGGATTTGAACCACAAAACTCTTGAATCTCGGTATTGGTACAAACACTCTTACCATTTTGAGCTTACAGATGTATATAGTTACTAAATAGAATCATACAAACTTACCATTTTGAGCCTGTTCTAGCCTCGAACCGAAACCTGTTTCAGCCTCGAACTGTAATCCGATTCAGCCCCGAAACAGACTCCAATTCAGCCATAAAATGGACTAAATTTAGTACCAAAACAGACTCCAAATCACCACTAAAACAGGCTTCTTCCAGCCCCAAAACGGACCCTAAAATCAGCCTTATAATGGGTTCGATTAAGCACCAAAACATACCGCAAAACAGGCATAAATCTGCCCTTAAACGCTCCCCGTTTCAGCCCAAAATCGAGGCCCGTTTCATCATCAAAACAGCCGAAACGTGCTCTGTCTTAGCCGAAATGTGCTCCGTTTCAGCCACAAGACGAGCCCCATTTCAGCCCCAATACGAGATGCACTTCAGTCACAAAATAAACTCGTTTTAACCCCAAAACGAGCTATGTTTTACCACCAAAACGAGCTATGCTTCAGCTCCAAAACGAGCTCATTTTAGTCCCGAAATGAGCTGGTTTCAGCCCCAAATTGGAACATGTCTCAACCCTAAAACGAGTTCTACCACCACTTTTATTCAAATAAACTTGAAACACCCAAAACCATCCAAAACCATTCCAAAACCCACTCCAAAACTGTCTCAATAACGTTGAAATAATTAAAAAAAACAATACATTAATTGTCCCAACTCCCAGCTGAACTATAAATCACAGTCAACCAATCCAACGAGAAAGTAATAAATTACAAGAAAATTATATAAACAAAAAGCATACGGTCCGAATACAATAGAAATGTAACAAATAGATATTTGTTGCTCTTCTAGGTCACAAAACAAATTATAGTCAAAGTAGCAATATCAAATATACTGGCAGAAATCTATCGCACGAAACTCGGATATTTCATCGAATACTTTAAGGGTACAAACTGGTGAAAACATAACTCGACACATGGTTATATACAACATGCCAAATAACTCCTGAACTAAGAGGCTGTTTTAGCCTTGAACCGGAAGTCTCGAACCGGAGTCCGATTCATCCCCAAAACAGACTCCAATCCAGCCCTAAAATGGACTTGATTTGGCACCGAAACAGACACCAAATCATCCCTAAAACGGGCTCATTTCAGCCTCAAAATCAACCCTACACATGCTTGATTAAGCACCAAAACAAACAACAAATCAGCCGTAAAACGCACCTTGTTTGAGCACCAAAACAGCCAAACTCGAAAATAAAAACTCAAAACATAAAATTTCTCACAAATCGTTGAGTATTAGCTAATATTTGATTATTGGCTTACATTTTCAAATAAGTTTTATTCAGATTGCTCACAAATGGTTGCATAAAGTTCCCATTTACTAATAAAAACCCTAATTCCCAAATTAATAATTCAAATTTATCAAATCACATAAAAGAACAAAAAGTTTAGAAGATAGTCATGACCTCGATTGTGATGCATAACCTTAAAAGCATATCTCGGATCCAAGGATTTTAATTCGAGATACATAAACATGCACACACACATATATAAATAGATGGGGAGAAAGAGAGAGAACCTCGACGATCTAACAACTAAAACTCGTTGGAGATCCGGCCCTAGATCGCTACATCTTCATTGTCGGACCGATCTCTATCACAGAGGTCATCTTCTCTCTCCTCCTCTCGATCTCCATCTTCTCTATTTCTCAATCTTTACCTCTACAAAATCACTCACCGGATTCGTTGATAATCTACACAGTAGAGATCAACATGTTTACGGAGATAGAAAGTATGTGATATAGAGAGAGGGAGTTTGGATGGAGATGGTTCAGAGAAGGGGGGATTCTTTTTTCATTAATCTGATTACTCAGAGCTATAAGGGACGTGGGATCACAGAGATCCCACGTCTACGTGGCTGCCAAATTTTTTTTTTCTTTTGTTTTTTTGTTTTTTGTTTTATTTATGTTTTCCTATATAAAAACTTTCCAATTTTAACCAACAACTTATCTAATTTTATCCGAAAAAAACTCTAACCATCCAACATAAAACTATTTATTATATCAAATTAATATATTTTTTTATGAAATCAAAGTCACTCTACCATTACAATTATTTTCAATTTTATCTAAAAAAAACCCTAACTATCAACCATCAAACTCCTTCCTATATCAAATTAATATATTTTTTTATCAAATCAACATCACTCTACCATTACAATTATCCCCAAAAAATTATAAAAATAACCTAAAAAACTATAAAAAAAATATATTTTTGATAATTGTAATGGTAGAGTGATGTTGATTTGATAAAAAAATATATTAATTTGATATAGGAAGGAGTTTGATGGTTGATGGTTAGAGTTTTTTTTTTGGTAAAATTGGACTAGTTTTTTTTTTTGGGGTAAATTGGGATAGTTTTTTTTTATAGTAAAATTGGGTATAATTGTAATGGTAAGTGATGTTGATTTGATAAAAAAATATATTAATTTGATATACGAAGGAGTTTGATGGTTGATTGTTAGAATTTTTTTTGGGTAAAATTGGGGAAGTTTTTTTTTTAGGGTAAATTGGGATAGTTTTTTTTTTTTTTAGTAAAATTGGGTATAATTGTAATGGTAAGTGATGTTGATTTGATAAAAAAATATATTAATTTGATATACGAAGGATTTTTATGGTTGATGGTTAGGGTTTTTTTTAGATAAAATTGAAAATAATTGTAATGATAGAGTGACTTTGATTTCATAAAAATATATATTAATTTGATATAATAAATAGTTTTATGGTTGATGATTAGGGTTTTTTTCGGATAAAATTAGATAAGTTTTTGGTTAAAATTGGAAAGTTTTTACATAGGAAAACATAAATAAAACAAAAAACAAAAAAACAAAAATAAAATAAAAATTTTGGCAGCCACGTAGACGTGGGATCTCTGTGATCCCACGTCCCTTATAGCTCTGAGTAATCAGAGTAATGAAAAAAGAATCCCCCTCAGAGAAGTGATAGAGAGTGAGAGATATTAGGAAGAGAAATAATGCGTTGATATCTGTTTCTATAAAATGATGAAAAATAGAATTATTGGGGTTTATATAGTAATAAAAATGGTACCTATAGGGAATGAAACTTATAATAGATACTTAGAGAAAATTAAAATTTAAAAGTGGTACCTATGATGCATTATTTAAATAATCTTTACATTTAAATTCATATCATTTTGTCTAAAATAATGAATCAATTCTTTTTTAACATGCAAAAATATGTTTACACTTCAAATGTATATACTCCTTTCCATTACAATTAATCCATACCATTTTTTTTAAAGTTAATCTCGTTTTTTAGATTGCATGTCTTAAACTTGGCCCTTCAAAAAGTGCATGCATGTAGTTATGATTGCATATCAGTAGGTATGCACTTTAAAGTTGCATACATATGCACTTCGAAGGTTTAATAGATGGAAGTATGCCACTGCATAGCAAGTGGTATTGACGGCATACTAGTTGACATGCACGTTATAAATTACATATACGGTGGTATCCACTACATATCATTTGACATGCACTTCCCAAAGTGCATATACAGTATAATATCTTTAAATTAATACTTGCTAAATTAATAATTTTTTTAAAATAATATTTTCCTCCGGGTTTAACTTGAGCCAATGTAAAAAATCATCAATTTCGATAAATTAATAAAATAATAAATTTTCTAAAATTTCTTATATAAATATTGGTCTCGACAAAATTATAAATTAATAATTTTTTAAAATAACAAACATTACCGGGACGATTTAGTGAAATATAACTCTGTAGTCGTTTGCTTCTTTTTAAAATTTAAATCTACAGTAAAACCTCTCTATAAAAATACTCCATATAGGAATAACCTCCCTATAGTAATAAAAAATCCCGGTCCCAACTAGGGACAGTTCAAAATAGGAGTAAACTCTCTATTGTCATATTCCGTAGTTTTTTATGGTTTTGTTAGTTATAAATCCACCTCCTTATAGGGATAAAATACATTTCATTACAAAAATATATATATATCTAGTTACAATAAATTTATCATGATGTAAAATACTTATGTAAGGTTGTTTGTGATGATGACTTAATTTTTTTTGTTGCTATCACATATTTTAACTTGGCGTCCATACTAGCTCGTCGACATGAATACAATCTTGTTGAAGCCAAAAGATTTCTAACTTGTCAAGCATTTTAAAAGCTTCTTGACATAAAACATTTTGTATTTCTATACTATCATCCTCCGGGTTATCTTCTTCTGCATCTTGCCTAATTCCAGCAACGATTTCTTCATCGGTTAAATACATATATTTTTTATTTTTTTAATATGTAAACTCTATATAGGAATAACCTCCCTATAGTAATATTTTTTCGTGGTCCCCACAATATAACTCTATAGAGGTTTTACTGTACTTGAATCTCATACTAATTTTTCTAAATGTATTCAAAAGCTCCGGTGTAGTCTTTTCGAACTGCACCAAAAAATTGTGAAGAATTTTAGACACGATAAATGCTTCGTTTTGTGTGACTAGTTACAAATGTAGTGTATCATCTTCAACTTCATCATCTTTATTGTTTCCAAAAATGGTATCCACAATTTTTTCTAAAGTCCATACATCTTAACATGTATCCCACCTTACTAATCCAACAAACCATTGGCATCCATTTTATTGCGATAACCGAGACCATTAATCATTTTCTCAAGTTTATGAACACCTTCGTCAATAACGGGTTCATCTAAATTAATTGAAACTTCATTGACAAAACAAATTTTGCATTTTTGAAAACAATTTGTTATTGTCTCTTATTGAATATTAATCGTCCAATACTTCCATCAATTAAAAACTTTTTAAAATAATAATTATTAATCTATCGATTAATTAATATCTCTCTAAATTAATAAATTTTTACGGTCCCGATTTTACTATATGTAGCTATGCACTGTATACTAGTTGGTATGCACTTTAGAAAATGAATAAATGTTGGTACGCGCACTTAAAAATGTACATATCAATTTGTATGTGTTTTAAAATCTCACAATTATCAAGTAAAAAGTGCATATCAATTAATACCCGCACACGCGCAAAAAAGTGCATGTCGGTTGTTATGCACTACAAACCCTAATAAAAAAACTCAAAAAGGTCAAATATTGGACAAAATCTTTAAATAAAAAATGAAATAAAAAAAACTTACATAATCAATGAGATATGCTCGAAACACTAACATTTATCATTTTTGTCAAATAAAAAAACTTAACCCAATAAAATATTACTAATGCTAATTTTTTTAATATAGAATCAAGTGTATCTTAAGACGTCATATAAGGACTAGTAATAAAACTTTTAATTGAAAAAATCAGAATCCTCTTAATAATTAATTGAGCATAATGAAACCAAACTCGACATTTACAAAGGCTAAACCCGGTTGAATTTTCAAATCCGGTGATCTCTCAACCTTTGATGAGCCAATTGGCCTCACCAATCAACTAAAAAGCCTCAAATACCCCATTTTCACATATAATTAGAATATATGGGCTATATAATACCAAAAAAAAACTCAAACTTCAAAAGATGTAAAAAAAAAAAAAAAAAAATCAGCAAAAAGTGAATCTACATCTCATGACGACGGGGATAGAGTGAAATGAAAAAAGTGGGGAGATGGAGGAGAGACAAACACAAAGAAAGGAAGATGGAGGAGAAAGAAATGGAGATAGAAAGAGAAAGATGAATATACATGTATTATAATTTTTTTTTGAGGTATATGTTTTGGAAATAAAAGTTTGGGTAATTAGTATTTGTTAATTAGGTTTGCAGGGTGTGTATGTATTGGTAATTTACTATAATATTAAAGTAGTCAGTCATTTTTTAAAAATGATTATGGTCAACATTCATAGATTATTTTAAATAGAATATTCTTTTCATTCGGTATATCTTGCTCATGATGGGATTTTTGAGTAATTTCAATAGTTGCAAAAGATAATAATGATAAAAAGAATGGTAAGTAACTTTTTTTATCAATCATGTTTCGAGTTTTGCATTTTGTTACAAGTGAGGGGAAATTCTGAATAAATACATGTTTAACTAATTAATTTGAGGCCTAAAAACTTCTTTCGAGATTGATACATGGAAATTAACTCTTCAAAATTTTCTAATAAATCACAATCTAAAAAAGATGATTTTGAAAGAGTTTTAGTAATTCTAGAGACTTCATTTTTAAGAAAATTGATCTCGGTTTGTAAAGACTCGTTTTGAATAATGAGATCATTGTTTTTGTCTTTCAAGTCTTTCTTTTCGTCATCTATATCATGTAAATAGAATGACGATGTTGGAATAGACTCATTTTCATTTTTATCTCTTTTCAATGATCTTATTTTTTCATTGAGAGAAAAATTTATCCTTTTAAGAGATTTAACTTTCTCTATAAGCTTAGGAAGTTTTTCGGAATAGATTCCACACATATGAATTAATTCATCATGGGAGAATTCTTTTACCTCATCGTTGTCAGTTTCGCTTGAGGATGAGAGGTTTTGTTCATGGTTGTCTTCCATGGCCATATAGCAACCAAGGTGAGCGACTTCATCTTGGTCGGAGCTATCGCTAGAGCTTGAAGCGGATATCTTCTTCTTGCCTTTGCTCTTTACAAATTTATCGAAAATTAAAACAACACCCACAATTTGATTTGCTTCTAAATAAGCTAATTTGTGGTTTTGATGATGTTTTGATCTTTGGTTTGAAGCTTGTATCTCTTTCTCTTCAAATTCCCTCTTTTCGAATTATTTCACCAAAATGGTGATTTTGGGTTTTTGTATATGCAGAGGTTGAAGGATTGATTGGTATATGAATAAATGTAAATGATGACTTTGGAAAGTGAATTGGGGTGCTTTATATATCCAGCAAAGTCTGTTTTTCTGTATGTGACTGTTGGAAGTGGTTGAGATTTTTATCCAAAGGTTTTAAGCAACTTTCCAGAATAAGCTGAAAAGCTGTTTTCGAAATCTGCAGAAAACGATCGGTCATTTTCTACAGTCAATCGGTCGTTTTCAGAAAATGATCGGTCGTTTTCTGAATTTCGATCGATCGTTTTTATAACGATCTCTCTGGAAGAATTTGGACCAAAAACGATCGGTCGTTTTTGTCCAGACGATCGGTCGTTTCTTCAGTATTTCCGCTTTACTTCGAATGCTTGTAACTTCTTCGTTTTAGCTCCGATTCTGGTTCCTCTTGAACCTATGGCTTCGTTTTTCTGTGCTCTATCTTTCTGGCATTCTGAAATTTACAAATTCTCTTTTTGGAAAAAACAAGCATTATATCATCGAAATAGAGAAATCGTAAAATCATTAAAAACATAATCAAAGTTATAATCAAAATCAATTATTGAACTCTAAGTTCAACAATCTTCCTTTGTATTTTATTTCCGTGGTATATGTTAAGTTATTCCCTCACGTAACACATTCCCAATTCTTAATTGGCTTTAACTTATTTCCCATGTAGTTCTGATTTTTTATAAGATATAAGATATGAATCTTTCGGTTCACTTATCTTTCATTTTCTCACGTTATCTCTCTATTCTCTCCGTATTCTCTTATCTCATGCTATATACTGAATAGATTTTGAATATACAATTTTATTTTTTCAAAACCATCGTTCTTACTTGAAGTTTCGTTTATTTATTGTTATTAAATAGTTGGAATAACATATTAAGTTTGAAATAGTCAAGCTGAGTATTGACCAAGTTTGGGGTGATCACACTCTAAAAATTACGTACGTAATGGGTTAATTTAGTAGTTTTGATTATTTAAGTTTTACATGGGGTTTCTATTAACCTAATTTTGTCATAAATGGTCTTAAAAGAACACAGATTCATTTTAATTTTTAAATGCGGTAATTACATCTGTTTTTGGTGATTTTCGAATTAAATTGTAAATGCGTCACTTGGAAGAAGTGCAGAATCTAAATCAAGTCCAAAAGAAAATATAAATAATACTTCATCAGTCCTATAATAATAATTCATTTAGGGTTTTCACTCCGTCAGACAATAGTAGTCCTCTTTACTTTTTTAATAAAGAGTTACTCAAATGCTTTAATTAATTATATTTATTCTTTGCAAATCATGAATATCATTACTATTTTAAGGGTATATTTAAGTATTGATAGCTAACTATATTTATCACTCCAATTAACTCTAACCAACTTTTATTAATATTCATGATTTTTTTTTTAAATCATGCGACCCAAGAATTAAGGACTAAATTGGGGAAAAACAAACAATATTGTTGGTTAAAGTGGATGGTGGCGATTCGTCGAATGGCCGGGCTGTTATAGTTGGTATCAGAGCATCTATCTTACCAAAAATGTCAATACTAGCATGATTGAGTGAACCTCTAAATGACAACATGCCCAAGTATTGATGACGTCATACCTTAAGGGGAAAAGAATGTGATGACCCCGATTTTTTGAAGGAAAATTCAGTGATAGAATGAACGTGTGCCAGTCTCACATCATCCTAATATGTGAGTACGTATATGATATATAAACTAAGAAATATGTCTTCTTGTTAACAATGAGTGTTAAAGTCGTGTGAGTCAAGAATCGAGAACGGAATTGGGGCAAAACGAACAATATTGTTGGTAGAAGAGAACGGTGGCGGTTTGGTTGAAGGGCCGATGATTAGAGCTGGATATTGTCATATTTTGGTGGTATTTACAGACATTTTATTAATATTAAGATGCATAATTGGAGTATCTTATACTTATTTTATTTATTTTACCATTTTTATACCCGATAAATTACTTTTGTATAAATTTGAGCTTTTTAGGTCGAGTTATATGAAGATATCAAATGAAGTGATAAATATGAAATATCGAATGATTTAAAGGACAAGAAATGTCAAATAAAGAAGTTACTATTGAGTCATCACAAGTCAAGACCAAAAAGGAAACAAGAAATCGCCAAATAAATTAATTATGCGTTGGTGATTCGGATAAACTTATGTTGATCTAGATGAGGCCAGATCCGGATGAGCTCTCATAGTGATAAGCACACCAAATTAATGATGAGACAGCTCTCCATTGGCCCGAGTGACACTGATACGGATCAGACCCCTCTGACCCGGATCATCATTTTGAAGTAATTAGGTTACGATATTCTCTCAGATGAATATTATAAATATGTAGCATTTGTACACAATTTTTTGGCACACCCGCCTCTGTATATAATTACCGAAATCAATTTATTCTCTCTCTTTCTTTTCTCTATTTTTCACAACATTTATGCCCCCTCTTGTGAGCATCCATCTTTGAAGAGATTATAGTGGTTCTTTTCCTTCCTACTTTGCCCACTTAAAAACACACGTCTTCTCACTCGCGTTTTCAATATAAAAGCCTTTTTCCATGCAATTTTTATGATTGTTTTTGACTCAAGAATGAGGGTATGAATTTCATATCCTGTTTGTTAGATTTCATAACATGTTTTTGAAACTTCACACCCTTTTTTAGACTACATAACTTCTTTTTGGAAGTTTATATATTTTTTTATCATGATTTTCATATTCCTTTTTTCAAAGTTCATATCCCTTTTATCACACTTCATACATTTTTTTTTCCAGATTTTATACCATTTTTAAAATGTTGTACCCATTTTACTAGTCAAAAATTCAATTCACCACTATCCCCACAAGTCATATATAATACAAAGATAAATGTTAAAATAGGGAGCATTCAATTGGCGATAGCGATCGCATCTATTGGTCACATTCAATAAAAAAAAAACAATTTTCACTAGCCATAATTCCGTTGAAAATTTAATCGGTCAAAATGCCAAACTCAGATGGCCAAAGCAATCTCACAAATCGAATTAAAATGTTAGTTTAAATAGTTGTGACCTAGTGGGAAATCAATTGTTTGAAGTGCCATTATGGAAATCAAGTTTTAAATGTTGTGTATTGGGCATTTTTACAATTAAAATTGTTCTAAATTGTTACTAAAATTTAGTCACAACCACTTTAGCAATATAACCGGAAAAAAAAAATGATGCTAAATGAATTTTTCTTTGTAGTGGATCAGACCTAATGAACAATAATTTGCCAACACATCTTACGTCTCTCCACTTTTTATAAGTGAAGTGAGGACAAAAATAGAGCTATGCACTATAACGTTTTTGTCTTTATGTCAAAACTGATTGCTATTGTTATAATAAAGCTATAAACAAAAGAGGTGTATGCATTAACATATTAAATCATGACTGATCGAGTCTCCCTTGTTTTATCTTAGTTGTTTGTTTATAACGCACTTGATAAATTACTAAACACGTAGCCTTAAAAGAAAATTCTCATCTATAATAGAAACTTCGCAAAACAAAATTTTACATGCTTTTAAACTTTTGTTGGTTAGGTTTAGATGCTTTTATGGACCCCTAATTTATAACAATACGTAAGAATAAGGATGCTGTTTTTCCATTTTGCATGGTATGTAGCATTTCTTTTTGGTGTGATTTCTATAAATATATATAGTATTTATATTGAGGTTTGAATCTGATGGTGACCATCTTAAAAACATTACCAAGGAAAAACCTATTTGCTCGCCTTTATGGTTTGAGAGATAGAGCAATATTTGGGAAGTTATATGAAAACAAAATAAGAGGATGTGGAAATGACTTGTTACTTTAAAGTTTTGTATAGATAACTCATTTCAAGGATGATCTCAGGGTCACAGACTTAAATTTATGTTATTTTGCGTCTTTCTTTTCAGATTTGTAACAACATATATATATATAGTTCTCCTACCTTTTGCCTTTTTTTTTCTTTTTCTAATGGATTTTCCCCCCGATTTTGTCTTTTAATATCATTAATAACAATGTTATTTTTCCCCATAAATTATATATAAAATACGATAGACTCTTTACAAGGAACGGATAGGAAATATTTGGGAGTCAAAAAGAAAATTTGGAATCATGCGCTAGCTAGAAATTTTAAGAATGTTCAGTCATACTTATACATATTGCATGGAAATTTTCTCACGATTAACTATTTCGCCAATTGTTCCTTATTTATTCAATACTTCTATATAATTTGTTAGTCAGGAAACTCACATATTGCCACTTAGACAACTTATTTGCTTGCTATAGTTTTTTTTGGATGAAAGAGCACAATATTGGTAAGTTATTGAACACAAATTAAAAGTTCGTGACAAATGCAAAGATAAAAATAAGAATAAAGGATTAAAAGTTGGAGTTTTCATGAAAGCGAATATTCATTGCAAGTTCTTTGGGGTATTTTATATCAAAAGAAGTGATAGCTGCGGTGTCATTACTAAGAGCATTAGCAAGCTAATAAAAGAGGTCAATACTACATCTGCAGTTCTCATTCTTACTGTTATTTTGGTCGAAAGATTCAAACATTATCACTAGAGGCTGAAGTTCGGTCGGAAGCATCGTCATCATCAACCTCCCACTCTATTTGTAAGACTTTTTATATTTAGAAAGAGCAAGAGAGTTTTTTTAGGCTGAAACTATTTTCCTTTTTTTCTCCCTTTTCCTTGTTTTATTTTAATCTTCAAATAATGTTTATTCTGTTGATGTATTTTGCTTTCTAAACCTTACTGTGCTTGTGCAGTAAGTTCATTATGTTCCTATTTGTTTTGGTGGTAATATATGTTTAGTTTACAAAAAAATAATAATTAAGGGAATGGGGAAAATAAATGCTACCTTTAAATATTTGTAAGAATTGACAGTTAAAAATTACTTTCTTTCAATTAAAAATAGGGTTTTCTTTTTACAAAAGAAACAGAGATAAATATTTGGTAATTGAAATAAAAAAAAAAGGACACTACAATCAAATTCACAAAAAGTTCATTTTTTGGTATAATTTTTCATGTTTTTGTAATCTACTTTGGTACTTTAATATATTGTACACCAAAAAATTGACACTGCTATGGCTGTCTGGAAGTTTCTCTGACTTGATAAGTTCAAAACTCAAAAATAAAGCTGGTATTACGAAAATACATTTATAACCAAAAGAATCCGAAAAATTACGAGCATAGAAGATGGAGGTTTAACATCCTTACCAGTGAATGTATAGAAAGAAATAGGAGAGATGAAGAGAGAAAACGAATCGGAAGGAAGAAGAGAAGGAGACAGAAGGAAGAGTGGAGAGAAAGGAACACAGAAAAGAGACGAGAGGAGGAGATTTCACGTGAATATTTATTAAATTCACCTCCATATTAAATATGAATTCTTAAATATAGAGGTCTTACAAAACATACCAAATTTATCCCAAAAAATATTATACTAAAGGTTCTTTTCATTAAATACAGAGCACAAATAAATAAGAAATAGATCTAGCAGTTTGATCAATTTGCACTAGAATACCCCATTTCCTTTCGAAGAAAATCCATATATTGTTTGCTATATTACCATTGCTGAAAATATAATCAAAATTTTCTTCATTGTTATTGCAGCATTTACACTTGGAAGCAAGGTGAATCCCAAATTCGTATAAGTTGCAATACAGAGAGATAGATTTGGAGAATAATTTCCACATAAAACAAAAGATCTTCAAAGATATTGATTTATTTCAAATAAATTTGCTAGTCCATCTTTCTACTCATGTTTTTTTTTTTGCAATTTCCCAGGCCATTTTAAGAGTAAAATTCCCCATACTAGTAAGCTTCCAAATAGGCTTATTTCTTACCCACTCAATATTTGGCTCAGTGATATGTCTAGCTTGCATCATTCTCCCCCAAATATTATTACTTTTTTTTGGACCATATCAGTAGGATTCTTATTTCTACAATATTTTGCTAACCTGAAATTAGACCATAAATTATCCCGAGTTCTGAACTTCCACCATAATTTCATAGCAAAGGCTTTAGAAATATCCTTGAAACTTCTGACATTTAGACCTCCCTCTTTAATAGTTTTGCAAATTTTACTCCACCTGACCCAATGATGCTTATTTTCCCCCTCTTTAATACCCCAAAAGAAATTAGAAATAATTTAATCTATTTTGTAAATAACTATTTGAGGTGGATTCATAGCTGGCAATGTATAAGTAGGGATGGACTGCAACACATGTCTAATTAGAATTAATTTACCACCCTCATTTAAGCAAGTACCTTTCCACCTTGAAAGCTTACTTCTAACTTTTATAATAAGTTCATGGAATAGAAGGCACTTTTTGTGCCCAGCATATAACTTGCATCCAAGATAAGTAAAATGAGGTTTCTTAGTTGACATGTGTAGCTCTTTGCATATACCCTCTTTGTGCTGTTTAGTTACATTTTTTGAAAAATAGATAGAGCTTTTTTCCAAGATTTATTTTTTGACCAGAGTCTTCATTATAATTTTGCAGCACTTGTTTTACCATCTTGGTAGACTTCATTGAGGTAGAGCTGAAGATTATAATGTCATCAGCAAATGCTGGTGAGTAATAATAGGACAACCCAATGTAGATTTAAAGGCAACCCAGTTCTTTTTGTAATTTAGAGCATTTAAATTCCTATTAAGTACTTCAGAGCATAGTATAAATAAAAAAAGAAGATAGGGGATCTCCTTGTCTCAAACCATTAGTTGGCATAAAAATATCAGTAAGACCCCCATTCACTAGAACAGAAGTATGATTTTATGAAATTAACCTCCAGATAATGTCAATAAACTTTTCAGACAAACCTAACTTCCTCAAAGTAGAAATAAGAAAGTGACAAGAAATCTTGTCATAAGCCTTTTTCATATCCAACTTCAAAACCACATTTTTTCCACTTTTCTTTTGCTTTAAAGTTGAAATGAACTCTTTAGCTAACAATATGTTATCCACAATGTCCCTGTTTTGTACAAATTCATTTTGATTATCAGATATAATTTTGGATAGAATACTAGCAATTCTTGCAGACATAATTTTTGATATAATTTTGCTACAGAAAGTACATAGGCTAAATAGGCCTGAATTCAGCAAAAAAATTTGGTTTTGCCTTTTTAAGAATGAGCGCTATAACAGTAGTGGAGATAGACTTAGGTAATAGACTTTCCATGAAAAATTGAATGATAGCTTTAAAGATGTCATCCCCAATATAACTCCAACAACTCACAAAAAATTGACCTGTAAATCCATCAATGCCTAGGGCACTTGATGTACTCAGGTCTCAAATAGTACTTTTAACCTCTTCAAAAGATGGATCTTTATCCATAAAGTTGTTATCTTCTTCTAGAATCACACTGGTAGTAATATCCAAACTTTTGTAAATATAGGAACTTATTTTATTAGCTGCAAACAATCCATGAAAATAATTCATGGCCTCTTTTTTGATCAAATCTTTGTCATTTATTTTAGTACCATCAACTCTCTCTATTTCACAAATAGCACTTTTGTTCTTCTTTTCTTTACTACACTGTGAAAGAACTTTGTATTAGCATCCCCTTCCTTTGTCCATTTTAGATTAACTTTTTGTTTCCAATGCTTTTCCTCAATACTGAGTCTAAATTTCAGATTGGCTTCATCTTTATTAAGCACAATTTTGTTTTCAGGTGAAGGATCCATCTCAAATACCACTTCTACTCTGAGGAACTTGTCTTCTTGCTCTGTTACCATTTGAAAGATGTTTCCAAAGGTAGCATAATTCCAATCTTTTAATTTTTTCCTTATAACTTTCAAGTTATTAGCTAAGTTGCTGAGAGCATTGTAATTAGAACATTTAACCCAGTTAGCTTTGATTACTTCCAAGAAACCCTTATTTTCAACCCAGAAATTTTGGAAAATAAACCTTTTAGGACAGTTCTCTTCATTTAGATGAAATTTTAGTAGCAAAGGGCTATGGTCTGATGCAGCTTTGCTCAAATGATCCAGAGAACTATTAAAGAAAAGCTTATCAAAGCTTTTATTAGTAAGTACTTTGTCAATTATTTTAAAAATAACATTAGTGCCGGTCCTTTTATTCCACCAAGTAAATTTAGAACCACTAAATTTCATTTATGTCACCCCAATATTATCCATGCAATTAATGAAATCATTGGCTGCATTTAGATTAATAGGCAGTCCTCATGCTTTATCCCTTTCACAAGTTACTGTATTAAAATCACCACCAATAATCCAGGGATCCACTGTAAAAGAGTCTATTAAAAACTTTCATAATACCAATAGGGGTACACTTAGCATAAACTACTGAAATAAGCAGCTTCATATTAATTGAATCAATGTTAACTTCTAGATTTACACATTGACTCATTTGATTAGAAATATGAATCTCCATTTCTTGCATATAGAAAATCCATATTTTATTATCATCATGAACTAAAACTTCATCAAAACCAAATATTCTTTTATATCCTTCTATTTTATCAGCTCCTCTTTTAGGCTCAATACAAATAAGCAGCATAATATTATTGAGTTTACAAAGCTTCTTAATTCTTCTAGATGTGGCTTTACTTCTCACCCCTCTAATATTCCAGAAAAGAGCACTAATCATTTATAAACTTTCGTAACCCCTACATTAGAGGATCTTAAAGTCATATCACTTTCCATCTTGTTTTTCTTTGCAGTGACATTTGAAATAGCTTTCAAACTTTTTTTATTATGTTTCTGTGTTTCCCAATCCCCTTCTTCGATTTCCAAAGGAATTTTCCTTGGTGAGAGTCCTAGTTTATTGATTAGACTATCAGAAGTATTTGCAGGTTCTAACATATTAGCATCCTTTAATGCTACCTCATCTTCTGGAAGGGAAGTAACTATCATCAGATTTGATCTATCATTTGTTAACCTGGTGTCTTTTTGAGAATCATCATCATTACCATTAGCAATTTCTAAACTCATAAGTAATAGAGGGCTTTCATTAATATTTTCAGCAACATCCCCTCCTTTACCATTATTTTCTAGGGAAACACCCTCATCTTGTACCATAGTATAGTCTTTTTCTTCATTCTTTTTGCCTGTTTTTAAGTTACTAGAATTTTCCTTTTCTAAACTAATAACTTCCTTTTCCTTGTTGTTTGTTTCTTGTACTTGTGTAGGTTTACCAAAATTGCGAGCATCCCAATCTTTTGTAGTTTCCTTTTCTAGCTTTTGGTATTTATTTTGGAGAGGCTGAGTGAATTTATTCAAATTGTATAATTTGGCCTTTGTATTTTTTATTTGGTTTTGTTCTTCTCTTCCTTGATTGTTGTTTTCTTTATTGATACCCTTCTATTGTTTACCTTTTTTAAATTTACAAAAGCTGACATCATGACCTTGTTTATAACAATGAAAACAATACTTAGGGACATTTTCATAGTCACACTTTTGCCAGAAACCATTGTCTCCACCATAGCCTATTCTTACTATTTCTACCAAATCTATATTTAGATCAATTTCAACACAAATACGAGCCATACCTACTCTGGATAACTTAGCTGTAGGTTCATCTACCTTTAGAGGTTTTCTAATAGCTTTAGCGATAGAGAAGATACTAGACATATTATATGAATGAATAGGGAGTCTAGGTAACGAAACCCAGACTGGAGCTATCGCTGATTCAAACTCAGGATCAAAATCATATTTCCATTTAAAAACTCGCATTGGTTTGTTTTCGATATACCAAATTGGTTTCATCCAAATACGTTGAATGCCTTCTTCGTGGAAATACC
This sequence comes from Primula vulgaris, assembly GCA_963920805.1. Classification (NCBI taxonomy): domain Eukaryota; kingdom Viridiplantae; phylum Streptophyta; class Magnoliopsida; order Ericales; family Primulaceae; genus Primula; species Primula vulgaris. The sequence continues at coordinate 13,311,132 of OY987217.1, read as the reverse complement.
TTACTAGAATATGTTTGGGATCCCAAACTCCTACTTGGTAAGCTGCTTGTAACCCTAGTTTACCAAAAAAATTCTTTATCTGTTTCAGATTAGGTCTTCCATGTGAAAATTTCCCATTAAATGTATACTTAAAAGGTTCGGATAATTTTTCCACATCGTCCATTGAGAATTCAATTAATGGTTCTCCTTTATAACTCCCAACATCCTTTAGGTTTATTTTAGGTATAGTGGGTTTGGCGGTACAATATTAGCAAACGTTTTAATAGGTGTAGGGTCTGGGTTGATTATTTGAGCGTTTGTTTTAGGTTTGTCGTTTTCCGGTGTGGTCGGGCTGTTCATACCTGCGGCGGCTAGGGTTATTCACCCTAGTCGTCTCTCTCTCCAGGATTATTTATCTAATTTTAATCAGATTCAAGTCTAACAAGTCATTAGATTATCTATTAGTCGATCACTAAACTATTTGTTAGTCTATTATTAGACTATTTGTTAGACTAACAATTATTAGACTTTCGTTGTATACTAGTCTATCATTACTATATATCAGATTATCTATTAGTCGATCACTAAACTATTTGTTAGTCTATTATTAGACTATTTGTTAGACTAACAATTATTAGACTTTCGTTGTATTCTATCATTACTATATATCAGATTATCTATTAGTCGATCACTAAACTATTTGTTAGTCTATTATTAGACTATTTGTTAGACTAACAATTATTAGACTTTCGTTGTATACTAGTCTATCATTACTATATATCAGATTATCTATTAGTCGATCACTAAACTATTTGTTAGTCTATTATTAGACTATTTGCTAGACTAACAATTATTAGACCTTCGTTGTATACTAGTCTATCATTACTATATATCAGACCGTTCAATATTAGACTATTTGTTAGACTGCTTATTAAGCTCTCAGTTTATTAGAATTTCTATTAGAGTATTTTGAATCACTTTTTTCTATTCTTTTGTATATATTTTTTCTCCTTTTTTATGATTTTTTTTATATATATTCTTGATTTTTTTTGGTTTTTAATTTTTTTAATTTTTTTCAACCGGAGACATATCGATAATATTGGTCATAATTGATATGTCGAACTTGTTGAATCCAATGTGTTTTGTTAAAATAGTTAGGATATATCATTTTTCAATTAGTTTGTTTAAATGGGTAGCACTCAATCCAACAAAATTTTACTGAACATTTGAGGGGAAAAAGACACTTAGATATATAGCTTTAAATTTTATTCCACTTCAAACACATATTTTGTCATTTATTTCAAAGATATTGTTAGTGTAATTATCCCACATTGCCCGCATAATAATCGAGCCTGTGGTTTATAAAGAGATATACATCGTTACCATTACGAGGCCTTTAATGGTAAAAGGAATATGGATAGAGGTTATATTTAATAGTATGAAACTTGTTACCTGTGCTAGCAGGTTAAAAATGTATTTAATGGGAAACATTTTAAAAGCTATGTTATTTTTTGGAATAAATATACCATAATGTGTATTTAAGTGTAGTTTTCCCAAATTTTAGTTACATCAAGTCATGTTTGTTATGAATCTTGTGTGCTGTATATGTAGGTGACTTGATTGGTCACTCGATCATTATGAGACAGAGTAGGAAATTGTTTTGTTGCCTTTTTAATACGGAAAAAACCCTTCTGCCTTTCCCATTATAGTTTTGCATTTTATTCTATTTTAAGTTTGTCTGCTTTTAGTTTCTTATTTCTTTAAATATCTCCATTCATACATATATCTATTTGAATTTCACTGCCTGTATACATTGAATATCACAATTTTATCACTTCACAAGAATTTCAATTCGCTCGTACATATTAATCATTTTAGTAAAATTATCTTCAAGCCTTCCCTCGCGTCTTTTCATCAATGGACTTCTGACGTATACTAAAGAGAGCGGTTTGTTAATATTTAGTACTATACATGTCTACAACTGATTAACTTAATATCCATTTCAAAAGTTAATCGATAACTTGAATATGTAAATTTTATATTCATGAATTAATAAATCGAGGAGACAAAGTCTTTCTAAATTTCACATGTGATGTGTCTTTGGGAAATGTCAGAAGTTTTTTTCCCTTCCCATCTTTTTTTCCAACTCAGATTAAAACTCAGCGTACTTCTACTTCTTATATTTCCCCACGATATATTTTATTGTTGCACAATAACATGAAAGAAAAACTATTAATCAAAACAAATCATCGACAATTTATAAAAATAACGAAATGATTAGACGGATATAGAAGGCAAACGATCAACAAGTTACGCCGCTACGCTCGTCCTTTCTAAATAGCAAAATCAATACTGTTAAACACTATATCAATATATTTAAAAGTGATAACATTACTATGTATGAGCATTTCAACTCTATTGACAGATTCCACTGTGTCAGGTGATAAAAAACCAGATGTGTCAAAAGCGAATGGGATAAAAACGTGCTGATTATCGATGCACGCTTTCTCACTCTTAGCCAATTTAGCCAAGTCAGCTTTGAGTGCAGCCCGTCCCACAGTGAAAACTTTGCTCCCTAATCTCATAAGTGGAGAAACCTTTGTAAGATCCACACATGCATATTTGCCTCATATCCACCCGTAAACTAAAAAGTCGACCGGCCTGAGTGTCGATCAACCTCTTGTAGCTTAGTCAAGAAGTTTACAGGTGCTTCTTTTTTAGCAGAAATGCATGCCCGTCTACAAATATCAAGAATAACATCTCTAACAAGCTCATGTCTGTACTTGAAACCCGGAACCTCTCTAAAATGAACCGCATGCTGTTCGAAGGTGTCCAAACACCCTTTACGACAAATCGGGCACAACTCATCAACTGGAAAAACCAGAATCATGAGGCGGTATCTAAGGATTGTGCGATACTCCACCGGTGATATATGCTGGCCTAGCCCATCAATAGGGATAGCTAGAAGAAAATCCTGAGCATGTGATGCTTGTAGACATCCAAAAACTGCTTTCTTCCTAATGGTCATATCAAAATTTAATTCAATATACTCAATAATTTTACTAAAAAGAGCACTCGCCAAATCATGTTGGGCTTTATGAGGGACGATGTCCTTATTAGTAATAAGTAAAACTACTAAGGTCGAAAGAAGAAATCCTAACACAAAGAGAGTCTAATGCACAATCGAAACCAGAGTCCATAAAAGTGTACGAAATCAGAGTCTAATACCACACATCCCACTGTCTTGCAAAATATGGTCTTTTAACACCTAAGATTGGAACCTAGAGGTCACAAAAGTGTATGATTAGGCCTCCACTGCTGAATACAAACCCAGACCCCTTACCCTAATGGGTAAAGAAGCCAATCGCCATTGGAGTTCCATAAATAAAGGACCACCAAAAAGTACAATGTCCAACCTCTGTCGAACCAAATTGATGCCTCCTCCATGTGTCTGTGTTGACACGTGCTTAGGCCAAAATAAGCTTGGCCAATGTACATTGTAGCATTTTTTTTCTCAAGGCTAAAATGAGTGAGCAATGTACATTGTACAAAAAGTCGGTTGTATTCATTTACGGGTGAAAGGATCAATATAAAAAGAGAATACAGTAATCAAGACAAAAAAATAAAATTAAAACATTGGATTCATTAACTTTTCGAAAAGCAAAAAAGAAAATAAAAGTTCAAGTTCAAGTTCAAGTTCAAGTTCAAAAGCAGTAACAAGTAAAAGAAAAGTTTTCTTTCAATAAATCTCAAGCGCTACACCCCCCCACCAAATCCATTGGGAGGCATAAAACCGTTACACTAAGGAACTGTAGCATAAGAACCACCACTACCAATTCCTATCCCGGATGAACTAGCCCCTTCTGTGTTTAGAAAATCATCATGACCACTACCACCTCCAGCAAAAGAACTGGACCCACCAACAAAAGGTCCGCCAGCACCACCACTGATTGGATTCGGCCCATCATTAAATGACCAAACACCACCACTATTTCCAACTACGGATGAACTAGCTTCGTATGTGTTTGGAAAACCACCATTAACGAAAGAACTCGAACCATTAACAAATGGCCCACCACTCTCACATAAGTTCCTTTCAGAAACAAATGATCGATCGCCACTATTTCCATAAAACAATAGACCAATAGAACATGTCAAAACACTGCCGCCACCCCCAACTCCATATTCACCAGACCCCAATGAGAGAAACCCCGTCTCACCACCATAGGAGTTATAAATTCCATCTGGTTTCCTAGAGTTTTGTTGTGCAGACACCCTAGCATTGATTTCCTTATCCATCTCGGCCTTCATATTCTTTAAGGCTATAATTGACTGTTGAAGTTGCCATATATTTTTTCCATCCACATCACTTCCGCCCCACTGTTGGTTTGGGCTCGCAGCCAACACCTTGTCAAGTTCTTCTCCTCGATTCCTCTCATATTCAATCATTTCCTTAACCCAAGCAAGATTTGTATTGGTCTCGGCGACATTAGCATTGCGCTGAGCTTGAACTACTTGTTGTGTTAGGGTCAATGCCGGAGAGATTCCAGTTGAAAATTTATCAATCACGGCCTCTGCAGTAGGGTGACCAAACGAATACACCTAAATAATTGAAAACATGCATTTAATTTTAATCAAACAATAAAATAAAATGCTAGCATAACTTTCATTACTCATTTGTAACAAAAAATTTGTATTCGTATGCAACCAAAACTATACATAATATGGATGATAGATGATGGTTAATCTAATATAACTTTAAATATATTAAAACATGAATTTACTTTTAATCGAGCAATAATATGAAAATTAGTTTAACTTTATTAGTGCAGTTGTTCAATTCCATTATTCACCTCTCTCAAGAATTAATCAAACAATTATACGAGATATTGACATTAGTCCATCAATAACTTTAGTTGATACTTATGCATACACCATTAATAAATTAACATTCATAGTTTAAAATTTTGTACATATGGACATCCAAAAATTTACATAATATGACCACTACATTTGATTTATCTTATTATCCATTACCAAAACTAATATGGCAATAAAATAACTTAATCTCATATTGTCGAAATAGGTTTAAAAAATTATCTAATTTAACATATCAATAGTAAGAATAATAATAGCATACATAAATGCAAAATAATGACTAAAACGCGTGTCATATTTTAATTAAACGATAATACATACATCACACAAATTTCATATATACATACATCCTTATCAGTAGTGTTTATTATGACATGTAGCCTTAAAATTAACATATTAATATGTGTTTTAGTTTTAATTTAACAATAATATGTTTTAAAACTTTATATAATTTATTTCAGGCCATGTATCCAACTCGTAATTTTTTTATATACATATATGGACACGAAAGGAAATAATTCTTCACTCATGTTATAATTCATTTTCTATCTCTTTCAATGTACTATTAAAGGATACATACTCCTAGATTGACATTAAGATCCTTACTTGTAATCATATATTAGTAATCACACCAAAACTAAACCGTTAAAAAATAGTACAATACATCAAGAATAATTATTACTGAAAAGTTAACCCTTTCATATTCAATAATTACATACCTTTCAAGTGAGTTTATGTAAAGGGTGAGTACTAAATTATAAGACCAATAAAACTAAAAGAAATTACTAGAGTGAAATTCTAAATAATCTCTTGTTACAATTAGACTTTTGGCTAATATTTAAACAAGTTACATACAATATTAAACTTAGCGGCATAAATCATTATACAAATAACATGAGAGATAAGTATAACTAATTGAGAGGAAAATTGTTCATCATGTGTTCATTCATATTATTCATCAGAGTGAAATTCTAAATAATCTCTTGTTACAATTAGACTTTTGGCTAATGTTTAAACAAGTTACATACAATATTAAACTTAGTGGCATAAATCATTATACAAATAACATGAGAGATAAGTATAACTAATTGAGAGGAAAATTGTTCATAATGTGTTCATTCATATTATTCATTTTAGCCAAGACATCCTTATATATAACTAATAACACGCATTATCATTAAAGCGTCACAAAAAATTGAGAAGTCTAATATCTTCTGTTCCATCACTTTACCATTAGCGTTTTAGTTGGCATGTTATCCTTATGTAAATAGCCATTTTAGTTGGCATTTTATCCTTATGTCTTTCATGCTAATTAATGAGATAGCAACATTGGCGCGTGACACTAAATGGTCAAGTTTTATCTTTTCATAGCCGACTTTAAAGCTTGAGATACTGTCTTTTTCATTTCTTTATTTTCTATTTTATTTTACCTTTAAATTTCAGTTTCTTTTGTAATAAAGGCCTAGACCATTTCTATCCCAATATTAATGAAATTAGTGGGTTCACCCACTTTCAATTAAAAAAAATCAATGAGACATTACCATGTGTTATTATAGCTCATTATGTAATGGGTGCAACATATTTGGAAATGGGAACTTCCTATTTTACATAAAATACCATTTCCATCTTAGATACAAGAACAGAAACTTATGGAATTTTACTGATCGTTACTCTGTTGTAATTCATCCCAGACAACTACTCTATATATTCTGTTGTTCATAAAAACGTTAGTTTTTTTTTCTTATTTCAGAAGCTAGGTCCTTGAAGATACCGTTTTATAACTTACGTGCATGTGAAAACTCTAAACCTTTATATCACTAACTATTTACTCAGTGATTGCGGCATTATTAATAAATCACATAATATGAACTTTATAATATTTTAATATTGAATTTTCTAATTTTCATGCAAACTTGGACATGATGTTTAACTAACATGACACATCAAACCAATAAACTATCTTATATAGCCTACACAATTTTTTATCATGCACTATGGGTAAGTATTAGTAAATTAATGGTTAATGAGTGATACTCCATCCGTTGTCGTTTAATTGTCTATTACGAAACTACGTGCAATTTTGATCGTCTTATAACTTCTATCAAAATTGTCGAAATGAATTTTTTTAAATCTAATCATAAAATTTAACATTTGAACTATATAATCAAATTTTGAAAATTTTCATTATGACAATTTTTATACAAGTTCTTAACGGTCAAAATTACACGTAGTTTTGTAATGGACAATTAATAGGAACGGAGAGAGTATGCACGTGCAAATATCTCACACGAAACATTCATTAGTGATCATCCAATTCCAGTGAATTATTCAAAATATTAGTTAAAGGCTTACGCTACAACAAATAAGCATATATTAATGGACCGACGTGCAAAACGTAAAATTTCAAATAAATATACTTTGTTAATATAGAAACATCATGAGATTATAACCTAATGATTTGATACCAAATGTAAGTTTTACTTTATAATATATAACATGTAATTTATATAACGAAGATATGATATTTATCTACACGACATCTCATAGTAGTTATAAATATATAAGACGTACAAACATACCTTACATTATGCGGAAAATCTGTCGGTATGAAATTGATAAATTTGTGGTAACAAAACCGAATGATAAAGATACATTGTTTGAGTAGAGACTTAGATTTCTCCTCGTTAGCTTATGATTACACTACTTAATGTGTTTTATGCATGTAACACAAAAAGATCGTATTGTCACATTTATATAGATAGGAGCAGAAATGAACACTCATGAAATTAATCTATTTTCTACCGTCAATCAAATTAGAGTTGATCCTCATTATCTATTAGAGGTGTAAAATGTCTTTTACCTCGCATACTTATTACCATTAGTCATTAAACTTTCAACGTATGGAGTGTAATCGGCCACACTATAATGAGCAATAAACAAATTTGTAACTCTTAAAATAATGTAGAAAAACAATCAAATTGACATTAATTCTTTCATCTTTCATATTCGTCATTCTTGCATCCATTTCACACACACACACACACACAAATTGACACATCAATAAAGAAAAGAGGTCCAGCTATCATCTTACGAGAGTGAATATATCCGTATTTTTAATGTTTTCTTTCTTAAGAACACAATTTCAAGAGGGTTGGGGTATAACGGTAAACTACACAAAATACTCCATGTTTGATCCTAATGTAAACAAATGGTGAATTGGATTAACTTATGCTATTACTAATTACATCATATTTTCTTATTCCGTAGTTATCTCGATAGACTCATAGTGCATGTAATTGTAATCCCGCAACCAAAAGAGGCCTTAGAGACAAACAAAAACTTTTTAGAATTTAAAATATTCATCATCATTATCAAGCTACCCCTTATCTCCTGTATTTTGGGCCGGCTATATAAAATAATACAAAGTAATCATCTTGGCAACGGCAATCATCAATTTACCTAACACATATTTTCGAATTACATGCAAAGATATACTGATATATGTTACCTTGCCGCCTGGGGAGAAGACTATGGCTGCGACTTCAGCACCTGTCAGAATCGAGAGTTCATGTGCTTTTTTGAAAACACCGTTTCTACGTTTGGAAAAAGTGACCAGGCGATTGGATTTGTTTTCTATTTTCTCCATCTTTATTTTTTGGCGGCCCTTACCCTTTCCATTACTACTACTTGTCATATTAGAAATCGAACAACAAATTTGATCGGAAATTTGGAAGGGAATAAACAAGATAAAGTATCGTTTGTCCGAAAGCGTCTCTAAGGAGCTATTTATAGGCTTGGTCCATTTCTCATTACACGTTCTTGTTGATTTTCTGTATTAAATTAAATTTAAGTACGCACCAAAGCATTGAATATTTTAAGGTCTTGTTTTGGTTTCAAATTAACTTAATTTTAGACTTACTTACCTTTTTCTTTTTACTTACCTTAGAGAACGAGAGTTAATGATTACAGATTTGTTTTCATCCTTCCTAAAATCAATCATTGATGATAAATAAGATCTGTATGTAGACAGTTTATGTGATGTGACAATTATAGTAATAAAAAATATTGATTTCAATTCTTAGAGATAACTCGAAATATATCCCAGAATAGTAGACGTAAGGACAACATTAATTTCTATATTTTACGGTCAATAGCATGTGTTATGTCTTTTGTTATATTTTATGTAATATTTTGTTTCTCGGTTATAATATATTATCATTCTTAAAGATAACTCGAAATATACCTCAGAATGGTGGATATAAGGACAACGTTCAATTGATTTGTCCTTAAATCTAATATTTACGGACCTAAAAAAATTAAAAAGTTGTCCTTGAATATAATGTCATACTATTATTGTCCTCAATATTAAATTGGTACTAAGAGATTATGGGGATATTTTAACTAGTCCTCTTATATTGGTGCGATTTTTGTTTGAGCACTATTTTATTTTATTTTTGTACCCCAAGATAGTGTAAAAATCTATAATTTAAAGACCAATTTCGGTTAGTCTCTAAATAATTATTTTCCAAATCACTATTGTTTCTTGTAGTAACCTTTCCGAAATTAATTACAGATGCTTCCTTATCCATATGGTTACAATAATTTCCATGAGAAACCCACTTATACCGAAACAATCCAGGGCTAATTAAGTATGTGTAAACAACCGATAAATATTGTCATATACTTTCTTTGAGTACCAGTTGAGCTAGCAGATGGTCCTTTTTCGTTACGTTACAAGTTACATTATACCATTTTTTTTTGTTTATTGGTACTCTGGTTGAACCCATAAACTATTTACTCTCTTGGTCCCTGTTTAAATGTCCTCTTTGTTAAAATTTTAAAATATGTGAGATATAATTTACACTACAAAATAATGTTTGATTTAGTGAGAGTCAAAAACTGTCACAAGGCTGTCGCTAATTTAAAAAGCTGTCACAAATATGTCGCAAATTGACTAAACCGTCACAAAACCGTCACAAAAACCGTCGCTAATAAGCTCGTAACAAAAAATACCGTCACTAATCCCATCGGTTTTTATGTATTTTTTTATGTTGTTAAGAGAGTGGAAACTTACTGTGTATGTGGTTTAGGAAAGATATTTATCTATCTTAATGGGGAAACTTGTGACAAATATATGGTCAGTATTTGTCTTCTTCTTTTTTTTTTTTTTTTTAAGGTGGTTAGTATTTGGTCTTTATTGTGTGTTAAAAGAACCAAGAGTAAGTGCAATAATTTATTGAAAACAAGCCAATTACCACTTTGTGCACGCATTCAATGACAACACTCCATTAATATCATTCCGAGGTGAAGTGAATATTTGCATTTGCTGGTCATTCCTAAATCAAAATTACTTCTCTTTTAATGTTTTTCCATTGTGAATCGCTGACCAACAACAAGTTCAATAGGAACACATAAATAACCAACTTTGATAAAACATTGAATTCATCCCTCGATTTGAGTTTCTGTACTTTTTTTATTATTTTGTCCTTATATTATTGGTAAGTTGGTTTTCTATCAATAGATCAGAAACTGGAAAAAAAATATCTGTTTAGTACATGTATTGGGTTTTATTATTTTGATCAATATTTTGAATAGCGTTATCGTTACCGTAGCGTTTTTTCAAGATAAACGCTAAAAACGCAAATAGTGTTGTTACATAGCGTTTTGCGGTGTATTTTTTTTTGCCTAAATATGCATTAAACTTTAGAATATAACAATAAAAAATAAAATGTATAGTTATATTGGGTAATAATTAAAAAAAATCCGATTTTTTTTTTATAGTTATAAAATAAAATGTATAGTTATATTGGGTCAGTTGGAATATAATACACTGTCACAGCCATCTAGACTATACACAATTTTATAAAAATTACACAACATATATTAATTATTTAGATCCGCTGTTTTTTTTTCCTAACTCGCTATTTACGATTTTGGTTCAAAATTGCGCTTTTGGTCCCAATCGCGAATTTAGCGCTTTTCCATCCAAATGGCGTTTTAGTGTAGGCAATTTTTTTTCGGAAAGCGCTATATCGCGAAATGTTGCGCAATATAGCACGCTTTTTAAAACAGTGATTTTGATATACAACATTTAATTTTTTTCTTATTTAGGTTCTCACTAACTTATTTTCTTCAAATTAGAGGACTGATGTTAAACAAAATGACATAATTGTAGTAACATGCTCTCACATCTCACATATATTGAGTGTATTTTGGTCAAAATCTGTCAAAAAATAGATCCACAAAAAACTGAGATATACTAACTCCTATTTCATTGATTTATTGTTGTCCTACCACTAATTGAAAGAAAATTAGTAAGTTATGAGCCAAATTGGTAAAATTTAAAGATGGAGTACTAAAATATTAAAACTCAGTGGTACTGGGTAGTAAACAACTTTTTTCATGATTTTGATATGGGCAAAAATGTGGGCAAAAATGTGGGCAAAAATAGTGGCATATCACAGCTGGAAAACGAAGCCATACCCATAAATGTGCAACATGTACAGTTTGATTAAAACAAGTAATACAAGACAAAACGGTGCTATGGCTACAGAAAAAATGGGCTGTACATCAAACCCCTATGTAGCCTTACATGATTTAGAACAAGAAGAAAGAGATGAACAAGAATTCCTAGAAGACCAAGCTGAGTTCTTAAGATCTCAGGAAGACCAACCACCATTGATCAAGTCTCAACATCAGATGAGATTTTGCAATTACAGAATCCTAATCAACAAATATGTCACTTTTGTGTGTTTTGTTCATTAGAAAGAACCCGATTTTAGTATCTAAATAGTTTTTAGTAACTAGTTTTAACTAAATGATAGGAAGTTTAAAGTTCTAAAACTATTGGACCGGTTCTAAAATTTAGAGAAACTGTATGAAATTACAGTGCTGTCCTCGTCTTCTTCACCGACATAATCTGAAACCCAACTTAGAGAGAGAGAAAGAGAGATAGATAGATCGGTAAGGTCAGAAAGATCTCCGTTGTGGCCTTGGGTGGTATCGTCGCCGGAATTTCATCTTCTTCTGGTCGTTATATATATACACACACAGAGACGGAGACAGAGAGAGAAAAGGAGGAGAGGAGTAGAGAATTCAATTTTTCAGGTTTTGACCCGATCCGACCAGACCCGGGTCGGGTAAAAGTGCAACTTTATTTGGTTCGGGTCGGATCAAATTGGTTAAAGTGCAACTTTACACAACTTAATACTCTATTCTCTCTCTCATATAAATTAATTTCTCTATTTCTCATATAATAATGGTATGGTATACATATATATACATTTCGGTGGTTTAGTAAATAAATCTTATATACATTAATTAATAATAATTATTGTAAATATTATGTGTTAATTAATGAATTTAGTTATAAATTATCGTCATTATTTTTAAAAGAATTTACAGAAAACAAATCATTATATCAATCATATACATTTATATTAGATTTTTACATATATCAGTGTTTTAGTTGACGAAATTAATGAGCCCAAATTGATTCAATAAACATGAAAATATCAAAAAGAATATTGTAAAATTTAAATCTCTAAATTAATATGAAATGATATTTAATTTCACATTAGTATTTATATATTATCTTTCTAAATCAAATGATTTTTTACTTTACCATATAGGTTTTTAACAAATTATCGTTCAAATCTTGACATTTATGATATTTATTTTTCAAAGGAAAAAAAAGTGTTATAAAAAACGGGTCAAATGGATAAAAGTGTAACTTTTTACATGGGTCGGGTCGGGTTTTGAATGACCCGACCCAATTGTCATCCTTAGAGAGGAGTGAGACTTGCAGCGTTGATCTCGTCGGAGATGGTGTCTCCGTCGTGTCTCGTCACCGGCGGCACACTGGTGATGCATTCATCTCTCACCATAGCTGAGTCTTAGAGAGAGAGAGTGAGATTAGACCAACTAAATAAAAAAAATATTTTAGGCCCTTTTATATTTATGAGTAATGTACTAAAACTTAAATAATTTTGTTTAAAATAGACAAATGCTTAAATAAAGTTGTGAGCGAGACCAATTATTAAATAATTTTGTTTTTTAAACAAATCCTTAATTAACTCAATAATTTATTGAAAACAAGTCGATTACCATTTTGTGTATGCATTCAATGACAACACTCCATTAATTTCATTTCAGTGGTGAAGTAAATATTTGCATATGCGAGGTTGTCTTAAATTAAATTTAGTTTTCTTTTAATGTTTTTTCATTGTGAGTCTTTGACAAACAAGTTCAACATTTAAAAGTGGAACACAAACAACCAACTTTGATAAAACATTGAATTCATTCCTCGATTTGAGTTTCTGTCTTTTTTTAATTCATTCTTTCCATGCATTGTTAAGTAGGTTTTCTATCAATAGATTAGAAACTGGAAAAAAAAAATCGGTTTAGTACAAGTACTATTGGGTTTTATTATATTGAGTGTATTTTGGTCAAAAAATAGATATAAAAAAGTGAGATATACTAACTGTTATTTTATCGATTTATTGTTTTCCAACCTCTAATTGAAGGAAATTAGTAAGTTGTGATTCAAATTGGTAAAATTTAAAAATGGAGTACTAAAATAGTAAAACTCATTGGTACTGGGTAGTAAACAAATTTTTAAATGATTAGAAACTAAAACTAATGATACGGAGTAGTATATATAAACAAGGGAAATAATATATAGACACTTTGAAAAATATTAAATTAAACATCAAAATCTATCTACACAAAACAAATAAATGATTCTTACTTAACCAGCTTTAATAATTTAATATTAATTGTTTTTTACAAGCTAACTTTTAATCTAGACCGTTGAAATAGATGGTCAAGATTGCGATGTTTACTTTGATATTGTTCATTTTTTCTCAGTGGATCTCTGTTTCAATCCCCTCTCTCGACAATCTTTATCTCTCTCTAATACGAGATAAATTCAGATCATAGGCTTATCATGTAAAAGTTGAATGTTTATCTTGGTAGTGAATTAAGGTTTTTTAAAATTGTGGATCTTTTAAATTGTTGGTTTTGTACTATATCGAAAAGCAATAAATTAAAAAACAAATGACTGAAATGGAAATAAAAAAATTTATTTCTCACAAACGGAATATAAATTACAATTCCTGACTCGTACAGAATTTAAATTACACTAATTAAATTCCAGACAGATTTAATATAAATTATTAAACTGCTGGACTGAATTGTAATTGTTTGAAACTGTCAGACAGAATAGTATAATTACTAAACTGCTGGACTGTTTAACAATTAAAAGAAACTGCCAGACAGAATAGTATGATTACTAAATGTCTGGACTGTTTCTGTAAATAAAAGAAATTATAAAACTGAAATATAAATTACAGAATGTAAATTACAGAATAGAAAAGACTGAAAAGTAAATACAGAAAAGTAAACAATACTGAAATGAAAATACAGAAAAGTAAACAGTACAGAATTAAAAGGACTGGAATGTAAATTACAGAATAAAAAGGACTGAAATGAAATAAACAGAATAATAAAAGGACTGAAATAAAAGAATAGGTAACTGCTGGGCAGTTTCCCTTAAACAATATTTCCCGAACCACCTTAAAGGTTTCTGGTTCTCGGGACTTTGTTCCCAAGGTACAACTTCTGTCTCAGAGTGGTTCGCGTGGAAACCGGCACCGAACCACAGGTCGAGCTGTTGGTGGTGCTATTCTCTCTCTAATGTGTATGTTATGTATGCTGTGTTGTGTGTTTGTTATGTTTGAATGAAAGGGGGAGGGCTGCCTTTTATAGGCTTTCTTGAAACCGCAACCATTAATGGTCATTCAATTCTGGGAGTTACACCCCCAGAACCCGCCCTTCAATTTATGCAATTTATTCTCATTGAATGCTGGCATTTCAACTTGCTGGAAACTTTATGGACTAGTTTTGTATTTTATACAAAACTCCCTTTTCAGATTTGACCCAAGACCCAAGACCCGAGACCCGAGATATTCGCCAAATCCCAAATCCCAAATCCCAAGCCCAAGCCCGTGCCCGTGACCCGATTCCCGAGTCCCGAGACCCGAGCGAGCGCGCGTGTGTGGTACACACTAATACACTTAAGTGTATGTGGACATGTTAGTTTAACAACTACATGGGTTGGACTTGTATATATATTGTAAAATTAACTCTTAATATTCTAATATGGGATAACCCTCATTGGTTTTTCCATTTATTCATTCCATTTTCCAGCATTGAGTTTTTCTTCTCTTTCGAGAACCCAACTTTGAAGCCGATTAGTATTCACACCCAATCTCCGAATAGGTCATGCGATATACCGTTACGAAGCTCGTCACATGAGCTACTCAAACACGGTGAGTATGGTATTAACAACTCAGCGTTGTCATATGTAATATCGACTCGAAGTTGGTCATGTGACCATTCAAAAACACCCAGGTAAAACATGTGTTTCCAACAATCCCCCACATGAATGCAATTGGCTGAAAATAAAAATGCCCCTAAATGCATACGAGAGAACCGCAAGAGTTCGCTGCATAAGGACAGGTAGCGAGCGCTTGAACCTGCCGTAGTGTCGTAAAATCTGATATGCTACTATTGGGTAGCCTTAAAGCCTTGAACCCTTTAGCGTTTGTGCATACCAGGGTAATACTCACACAGTGTCCTCTCTACACCACTTACTAAGCCCTTTGGTTGTTGTCCATATTTGGCCGTGGACTGCCTTGGCAAAATTCAACCGAGTGCTCTAGTGATTTAGCCCATGGCTCATCACATAGTATCGGTCATACACACTCGTCATAGGTGATTTCAAGTTAAGGGTCCCCTGACTCACCCCTCTCGACCTTCGAGATCCTTGTTTTAATTAAGAGCCTCATGCTCACCCTTTAAATGGTCTAGGTCTATCACTCTTTCATCCTAGTAATGGGTTGGGAACTTAAGTTCCCGAGTGCTTTGTTCGGTCACCCCCACAGTTCAGTTTTCCCATTGAACCCGATGTTGGAGAATCCAGTTCGGGTTGGGTTGCCTCTAAGGAGGTTTCCAGTTTGATGGGCTTCAACCCCATTCCCCTCAATGAAACTTCAACTCCTACCTGAGTCAAGCCTTTTGTAAATGGATCCGCAATACTGTCATTAGATCTCACAAAATCTAATGACACCACACCGTTAGCTAACAATTCCCTTACAGATTTATGTCTTCGACGAATGTGTCGGGACTTTCCATTATACATATGATCTTGTGCCCGTCCAATAGCCGACTAACTATCGCAGTGCATGCTTATTGCTGGGACAGGTTTCGGCCACATTGGAATTCCTTCCAGAAAGCTTTTCAGCCAGTCAGCCTCTTCTGTTGCTATATCCAACGCTATGAACTCGGATTCCATAGTTGATCTGGCTATGCAGGTCTGCTTGGATGATCTCTATGAGACAGCTGCTCCTCCCAACACGAACACATATCGGGTAGTGGATCGTGTACTGTTGGAATCCGAGATCCAGTTTGTATCAGAATACCCTTCCAGTACAGCTGGATATCTGGTATAATACAACCCTCGGTCGGCAGTGAACCTCATGTATCTGAGAAGTTTCATGATGGCCTTCCAGTGTTTCTCATTGGGATTACTGGTGTACCTACTCAGTCTACTCACTGAGTTGTCTATGTCCGGTCTAGTACAGTTCATGACGTACATCAGACTGCCTATTATTCGAGAATATTCCAATTGTCTCACACTCTCTCCAAAGTTCTTTTTCAGGGTGGTTGAGATCTCTATCGGAGTTCTGGATGTAACTCTACTATCTTTATCAAATTTGTCAAGCATCTGCTTGACATAGTGAGTTTGAGATAGCGCATATCCGTCTGATGTCTTGGTAATTTTCATACCAAGTATTACATCAGCGACACCCAAATCTTTCATCTCGAATTTTTGTGACAACATTCTCTTAGTGGAGTTGATGTTATCAATACTCCCTATTATAATCATGTCATCTACGTAGAGGCAGACTTCCATGTAGTCCTTTTCATTTCCTTTTACGTAGACGCATTTGTCACATTCATTTATCTGAAAATCGTTTGATAGCATCACTCTATCAAATTTTTCATGCCATTGTTTAGGTGCTTGTTTAAGTCCATACAAGGACTTCACAAGTTTACACACTTTGTGCGCTTTACCTGGAACTACAAACCCTTCCGGTTGTTCCATGTAAATTTCCTCTTCCAGTTCACCATTCAAGAACGCCATTTTAACATCCATTTGATGTATTTCCGGATCGAACAGTGCCGCGAGAGCAATGACTATCCGGATTGATGTCTTCCTGGAGCTAGGAGCATAGGTGTCGAAATAGTCGACACCTTCGGTTTGTCTAAAACCTTTCACTACAAGCCTCGCCTTGTATTTCTCGATTGTTCCATCGATCTTTCTCTTCCTCTTGAAGATCCACTTGTGTCCTAGTTGCTTACACCCGGGTGGTAGATCCACTAGTTTCCAAGTGTGATTTTGCAATATCGATTCAACCTCATTGTTGATCGCTTCCTCCCAATATTGGGCTTCCGGGGATGACATTGCTTGTTTGAATGTCGCTGGTTCGCCTTCTATCATGAAGGTTAAAAAATCTAGACCGAAAGACGTTTCCTTTCTAGCCCTTTTACTACGTCGAGGCTCTTCTTCTTCTTCCTCCAACGGTTCATTTGCCCCCACATTTTCCTCACTGTTTGACTCCTCAGTCTCTACAGTTCTGAAAGACTTGCGGGGAAAGATATCCTCGAAGAAAGAAGCTTCTCGAGCTTCGATGATAGTATCTACATGCACATCGGGATTATCCGACTTGTGCACGAGAAAACGATAAGCACTACTGTTGTGTGCATATCCTATGAACACACAGTCTACCGTCTTTGGTCCAATTCTCGTTCTTTTTGGAAACAAGACTAGGATCTTCGCTAGACAACCCCAAACCCTTAATGTTTTATAGCTAGGCCAATAGCATTTCCATAACTCATAAGGTGGTTTGTCAAGATTTTTATGAGGTAGCTTGTTCAACACATAGTTGGCGGAAAGCAACGCTTCCCCCCACAAGTTTTGGGGTAACCCAGAACTTATTAGCATGCCATTCATCATTTTCTTTAGCGTTCTATTCTTACGCTCTGCAACCCCATTTTGTTCTGGAGAGTATAGGGCTGTGGTTTGATGTATAATACCACTTTCTGTGCATATCTGCGCAAACGGTGCCTCGTATTCACCGCCTCTATCACTCCTCAGCATTTTAATCTTTTTATTGAGTTGATTTTCTACTTCGGTCTTATAAAGAGCGAATTTCTCTACCGTTTCATCTTTACTTCTCATTAAGTAGACATAGCAGTATCTAGTACAGTCATCTATAAACGTGATGAAATATTTTTTCCCTCCTCGTGTATGTATAAACTTTAAGTCGCATACATCCGTGTGTATTAGACCGAGAGGTTCAGTACTTTGTTCAATATGTTGAAACGAAGACTTAGGTAATTTTGCCTCAACACAAACCTCACATTTATGTTGTTTATCAAATACAAAATTAGGTAGTAGATTCAGTGATATTAATTTCTTCATAGAATTAGAATTCACATGACCTAATCTACCATGCCATAAATTAAATGAATTACAAGAATAAGCAAAAGAACTTTTATTGGCCACTTGGGCAACATTAACGATTACATTATTCTTGGTACTGGCCTCGACCTTAGTACCCTCAATAGCTGACTCGGCTTTAAGAGCCGGAGTACCAACATTTAATTTAAACATGCCGTTGGTCATATAGCCACGGCCTACATACATTTCATTTAAGGTGATTACAATTTTAGCAGATTCAAATACAAGTTTAAATCCTTTGTTCACCATCACAGACCCGGAAACCAGATTCTTATGAATTTCCGGCACAGGGAGCACGCTTTTCAATGTTAGCTCCTTTCCAGATGTCATCTTCAGCGGCACGGTTACTTTTCCTTCCACCTTGGAAATCCCCGAGTTTCCCATGAAGCAACTCTCATTGTCCACAGCCGTATAGGTCTTGAACATCCACTTGCTCGCACAGATGTGACTAGTGGCGCCTATGTCCAGCCACCATTCGTTTGGGTTGCTTCCCACCAGGTTCACTTCCGAGACCACAACACTCAGGTGCATACAGTCTTGTCCAGCATCATCTCCTCCCTCCGCCACATTTGCTTGAGCAGGTGCCCTCTTCCTCCCTTTCCCTTGGAATTTCCTCTTTGGGGGGGGGGGGGGGGGCTTGTCGATGCGCATCTTACAATCCGCGACACGATGGCCTGGCTTGTTGCACACAAAGAAGTCTCCCATGAATTTCTTCTTGAGAGAAGCACCGACTCTGCTGTGAAAGCATTTCCGCTTAGATGCAACATCCTCAACCACATTTGCCTTAGCAACCGCGTTGCTTGCTCTGCCACCGCCTTTCCTTCGGGATCGGCGGTTGCTTTGCTCAACATTGAGCCTCTCAATGAGTCCCTCCAAGGTAATTTTGGAACTCTTTCCATGAAGGTGGCAGTTTCTCAATCATTAATGTCACCTGGAAGGGTTCGTTCATAACTAGCCCCTCAACCTCAAGCCTATGGTATATGAGTTGGAGTTCCTCAACCTGCTCGATAACACTCTTTCCGTTAGTCATCATATACTCGTGAAAGTCTGTGACGACAAATTTCTTTGTGCCAGCGTTATTCACTTTGTACTTTTCTTTCGAAAGACTCCCAAAGTTCCTTTGCAGAAGCCTTGGGCTCGAACACACTGAAAAGAGTGTCATCAAGTGCACACATGATGTAGTTCCGGCATAGGTAGTCGCCGTGTTTCCATTCTTCCACTGCCGAAACCGTCTACACGTCCTCATCGTCCTCGCTTAGGACAGATGCAGTCTCCCTGATAAAACGGGTAAGGTTAAGGGCAGTTAAATAAAACAACATTTTTTGCTGCCAACGTTTGAAGTTGTTGCCCCTAAACTTTTCCGGATTCTCTAGATGAGAGGTTGGCAACATTGGCATATACGGCGTCGCCGGAGCCTTTCCCTTTGCCCTGGCCACAACCACAAGCGCTGCTTTGGCCGCAGCCTTAGCAGCAGCATGTGCTGCGGTCGCAGCCGCAGCCATAGCATCGGCCTCTGCCACAGCTGCATTGACCGCAGCCTTTGCTACCGTAGCTTCGGCCTCAGCCTCAGCCTGAGCCCCCACACTCGCAGCGCTCGTAATATTTTGGCTACTGCCAATCACAACTGCACCCTGCACATTTCCCGAAGGAACGATGGGCGTTTGATCCTCATTAGTCATATGAAATGACAATATAAAACAGTTTAGTTTCTCGCAAGAAAACTAATATTCTTAATCGCAAATACTAATTATAACTTAATTAGTTTGCTTCAAAAGAATAAAAACAATTAATTGAGATTCTAGCATGAAAATCAAATCACTTTTGATTTCACTAAGAATTCTCTTATAAATTCTAGAATTAAAAGATCAAACACAAATCGTAGTTATTCTATTTGCAAACTTCAATTTCTAGTAAAATAGCAATGATTTTGCAAGAATAAAAACCGAGACGTCAACAAAATAAAATAAAAAAGAAAAGTCCTTTTCTTTTCGAAATTAGTAAAACCAAAAAAAATATTATTTAACATTGTTGGTTTTGTACTATATCGAAAAGCAATAAATTAAATAACAAAGGACTGAAATGGAAATAAATTTTTTTATTTTTCACAAACGGAATATAAATTACAATTCCTGACTCGTACAGAATTTAAATTACACTAATTAAATTCCAGACAGATTTAATATAAATTATTAAACTGCTGGACTGAATTGTAATTGTTTGAAACTGTCAGACAGAATAGTATAATTACTAAACAGCTGAACTGTTTAACAATTAAAAGAAACTGTCAGATAGAATAATATGATTACTAAATGTCTGGACTGTTTCTGTAAATAAAAGAAATTACAGAATAGAAAAGACTGAAAAGTAAATACAGAAAAGAAAACATTACTGAAATGAAAATACAGAAAAGTAAACAGTACAGAATTAAAAGGACTGAAATGTAAATTACAGAATTAAAAGGACTGAAATAAAATGAACAGTAATAAAAGGACTGAAATAAAAGAAGAGGTAACTGCTGGGCAGTTTACCTTAAACAATATTTTCCGAACCACCTTAAAGGTTTTTGGTTCTCGAGACTTTGTTCCCAAGGTACAACTTCTGTCTCAGAGTGGCACCGAATCATAGGTCGAGCTGTTGGTGGTGCGATTCTCTCTATAATGTGTATGATATTGTATGCTGTGTTGTGTGTGTTTGTTGTGTCTGAATGAGAGGGGAAAGGCTGCCTTTTATAGGATTTCTTGAACCCGCAGCCATTAATGGTCATTCAATTCTGGGAGTTACACCCCCAGAATCCGCCCTTCAATTTCTGCAATTTATTCCCATTGAATGTTGGCGTTTCAACTTGCTGGGGACTACTTTTGTATTTTATACAAACTCCCTTTTCAGATTTGACCAAGACCCGATACCTAAGACATTCCCCAAATCCCAAATCCCAAGCCCGCGTCCGAGTCCCGAGATCCGAGCGAGCGCGCGTGTATGGTACACACTAATACACTTAAGTGTATGTGGACATGTTAGTTTAACAACTACATGGGTTGGACTTGTATATATATTGTAAAATTAACTCTTAATCTTTCAATATGGGATAACGTTTTCCATTTATTCATTCCATTTTTCAGCATTGAGTTTTTCTCCTTTTTCGAGAACCCAACTTTGAAGCCGATTAGTATTCACACCTATTCTTCGAATAGGTCATGCGATATACCGTTACGAAGCTCGTTACACGAGCTACTCAAACACGTTGAGTACGGTATTAACAACTCAGCATTGTCACATGTAATATCGACTCATTCGGAAACACCCATATAAAACATGTTTTTCCAACATAAATTGCCTTTTTTCATTTAGGTTTCTGAGGATCTAAAACATTGTTTCTCATTGTTGTCTCAAACATACCAATATTTTCTATTCTCAAAATTGAATTTTCGTTAACGACATTTACTCTTTATAAGTGTAATAAATAGTAAAATGTCTACTTTTCCATACACTCTTTTTTGGGCTTCGCTATCAGGCATTGTGTACTGGGATATTAACAATTTTGATGGAGTCGTGGACCAAGGGTTGATCGTTATTTATGTATTTTTCCAATTCCCTGAATAATATCGGTATCATTAAGGTGTTGATAATACTCGAGTCCGAAAACGTTTTCAAATTAATAAAAAAAATTGTTATCAATTGTATGAATAAGTTTGGAAAGTTTCCGAAGTCTCGGAGAGATAATTTTATCATTAGTATTTGTTGTAAATTGGTTCGTTTAATCTTTACAAAAAAAAGAAACATATATTGAATCTTTATGGATTTGTAAGCTAGAACGAAATAGTAGAACGGCCAGATTAAGCAAATAAAAGATACAACGACAAGTTTGGCCACTTCAAAAATTGCTACTGTATCAAAGCTACGGCCAAATTTTATAACATGATTAAGCCGAGCAAGCTTGGTTAGCATAAATTACAGTCTAGAGAGGGCTTTAAAGACCGTTGAGCATGTAACAATCTAGTAATTTACTGGTAAACTTAAGCCCAAATTACAACTAAATAGAAAATTCATCCTACAAACCAAAATTCCATTTTACAACTTAATACATATAAACCTAGAGTAAAATAAAAATAATTGTAATAAGCAAACAAGTTCATTTGTGAAAGTCCAGCATTGATGCATCACAAAACAAAATAAAGAGATAAACAAACTTCCATTTAAAATCGGTACCAGTCAAACAAAGGAGAGTATTAGACATACGATGACAATAATAAAATCAAGAAGAGAAGTTAAGTACTTGGCAGAATGGAAAATATATTTTAGACAGTTAGAAACCAAAATTTTCATCATTTTCCAAATTATATGATCCAATTGCACAAGATAAGTTCAACACATTCTACTATCCAAATAAAAAACATAATTCAACAACATTCCAAATCATATGCATCACCAGCCTTACTAGCATAATAATTATGTATAAGTAGAAACTTATCAACCCTTACTCCCACAATAACATTACTTAAAACAAGAGTACAAACAAGGCTTGGGCTTCCTTTTCAAGCCATTCTTCTTCCCTTTTTTTCTTTGCCGTTGTTCTTAAACAAAATGCCGCTAAAGCAGCCTGTCATCTTTTCTATAACCCTGGGTAGAAAACACCAGAAAGGAGACGAGACATAAGAAAAAGAGCTAGCAGCATAATCAACTAACAGATAATGAGAAGCTACACTGATAAATTACTAGAGAACCACTATAGCAAGTCCCGAATGATCGAAATATGGAAACAAATACAATTTTTTTTTTGAAATTATTCAAAAGATGTCTAGAAGCAACTTAAGGAAACAAAGAGAACTTACGATCAGCGAGTGTACGACTTTTCCTGGAAAAAAAGAACATTAACGAGTCAGACAAAGTAAAAGGAAATAATGCTGCAAAGAGAAATATAAACAATAACACACACATGAAAAAATATATTCAAATGTCTTTCCCAGAATTGTTTGCAGGTCATAAAAAATTTAACACAGAAGAAAACGTATAACCGACAAATCGTTTCTTTGCATATGGATTTTATCGTAAAAAATAAATAAATATTAGATATACGTCAGACCTTCTAAACCTCCATTGCAAACGGTGACGGTGCTCTACAATTAATAACTACTTTCATATAATTATGAAATTAACAAAGTTCTTTCATTGATAAGTATTTCAAATAATACTATTATTGGGCAGTACACACTGAAGTGGCCTGGCGTAACTCGGTCAGGGTTGGGTGTGCTAGGGTTCGATACAATAATGGCACGTGGTTCATTACTTTCAACTATTCTCCACCAGGCAGCTACGTTGGTCAACGCCCATATTAGGTTCCTGATATGCCACGAATCCCTTACGGACATTCTAATTAAGTACAAAAATAACCTTCATATAAATAATGGATTATATCATTATACCAAATTTCTAAATTATGGACAAAAGATTGTCTTTGTAATACAAAGTTTTTGTTGTGCTAAATTTAAATGACCTTTCAAATATATAATAAGACATTCCATATTTCAATCTTTCATCTTCAAGACTTAATCCGGTCAACAAGTTTAAACAAAATTATAATAAAAGAGATGTACTAGTGTACACACAAATCTGAAATTTGACACAATTGTGGAATTATTATCTATAGTGGTTCTTCTCAAGGAAACCCTAATCAGCGAGATAACCTTTGCCTCTTTATTTATATATAAACATTTTAATAACTCATTATATTGATCATCAACTAGTTTTCTATTTGAATGGAGTTCTTTTTTTGGTATACGAATTAACGATGGAATATTCATATTTCCATCAATTAATTGAATAACTTAATAACTTGTAAAACAAAATTTCTTTTAGGTGCAGTTCCCCTTTATTACATAAATTAAACTTAATTCTCATTTGGTATTAGTTCAAAAAAATTAATAAACCCCTCGCAGGCAGGGGCGGATTTTCCCTAACAGCATCGTCATTTATTTTTCTTACTGTACCCATTATTAATAAACCCCTCCCTCACAGGCAGGGGGGGATCCAGAATTTTTGTTTCGGGGGGCACAATCTTAAAATAAAATATGTGACTATGAGAAGCGTTGATTAAGCTTACAAATTCTATCAAAACCAGAATAGCCATATTCTCATATTTTGCAGAAAAATAAATTTGACTTTATGTAAAAGGTAATTTAGTTACATATGAACGATAAAACAAGCCGCTATCGTTAATTGATAGTTTAGTAAATAATCCCAGACTTAGAGAGATAGAGAAAATGTGTAGCAAGTGTATAAGTAAAAAAAACATAGAGGCAGAACGCTCTATCTTTTATTAGAATTAATATGAATGGCTTCATTCCGGACAAAATACATAAAGAAAGAAAATAAAAAATAAAAGATGAAAACAAGAAGCAAGTGAAATACCAGTAAGAAATTAATATTTCTTGCTTAATATAAAGCAAATGTCGGTACAATCTTTTAGGTGCTAAGGCCACCTGTATTTCATCTAAAATATATGACAGCCAACCACATCTTTCTCTTATGACTTTTTTTTATTAATTTGTGGGGAAAACCCACATTTTATTAATGAAAATCGTGGGTGAAAAACCCCACAGAAATAAACCAAGAAGCAATACAGAAAGGTTCTCAAACGTTGAGACCCAAAAAAAATAATAGAAAACTATTACATCCAATTAAAATTAATGAAAATTAAATTCCATAAACTGCTAAGGCAGGATTCAATAGACTGGCGAGCGAAACTTGAAGGACTGAAACGGGATTAGTAATAGTATTTTTTGTTACGAGCTTATTAGCGACGGTTTTTGTGACGACTTTGTGACAGTTTAGTAAATTTGCGACAGATTTGTGACAGCTTTTTAAATTAGCGACATATTTGTGACAACTTTTTACTCTTACTAAATCAAACATTATTTTGTAGTGAGCTGTCCTCTTCCACCTCTTCATTTCTCACGAGAATTAAACGAAGAGAGAGAATCTCTCCTCTTACCACCGCTCACCATTATCACCGAAACCTTAGGTTAGAAAAACCTTTTGCTTCAGTGAGAATAACCCCTATCAGTACCTGAGGGAAATCATCCATACAAGAAGAAACGATGTTACCCTCCCAATTTGCAAGAAAATCAGCAGCTTTGTTGCTTTCTCGCGCCACGTGCTTGAACAGGTACTCGCCATCCTTTAATAGATCTTTAATATGGTTTAATAGATCTATAACCTTTCAATGGCATTTTTGTTTACCTTCTACAATTTTTATTAATAGTAATGAATCGCTCTCAATAATTAGTTGTTTTTTTGGTGATATTTGTAGACCATAGTAGAGAGCTTTAAACTCTGAATAAAGAGCTGAAACACTGGTAATAGATCTAGAAAACTCTTTGACAAAAGTGTCATTTTCGTCTCTAATTAAACCTCCAATACCATTAATGACCTCTGTTTGTTTATAACAACCATCTATATTAAGTTTCATAAACCCAGTTGGAGGATGAAGCCACTTAATAATAGTGACCTTAGCAATTTTCTTCTTACCACTGAAATTAGAATAAGAGAAATTTTTCTCCCTATAACCAGACTGAAAAATCAACTCTTCAGATTTTCGAATAATATTGCAGGACCTCAATTTGATATTCTCAAATTTGCATGAGCATCTGGATTTCCAAATTATCCAAATAATGATAGAAGGTAGAACCTGACAAATTATTTTTTTTAGAGAAATGTTTTTTCTTAGTGATATAAGACCACAAACTGTTAATTCTTCCATATAAAGAATTATTCTGAATAATTATCCCCTATTTTCTTTCAAAGAAATTACAGACCTCATTAGCTACTATACCTGTACTAAAAAGATAGTCAAATGTTTCTTATGATGTTTTGCAACAACCACACATAGAAGCCATGCTAATGCCAAATTTATGCAGGTTGCAATCCAAGGAGACAGCTTGATTAAATAATTTCCACATGAAGCAAGAGACTTTTAAAGGTACCATTCTATTCCAAATAAATGTAGTTCTCCAATTTTCAATACCTACCTCTCTAGAAATCTCCCAAACTGAATTTATAGTAAAATTCCCAAGATTAGTAGGTTTCCATATAGGTTTTACCCCATTTTCAGCTATAATAGAATTATTTTCAGTCAATTCTCTAGCTTGAAGCATTCTGCACCAAGTAGTAGTTTCTCTTTTAATAGGGATGTCTTCTGCTTGTTTATTTCTACAGTATTTTGCTTTCAAGAATTTGGTTCACAAAGAGTCTTTTGTTTTGAATTTCCACCAGAGTTTCATTGCAAAAGCTTTTGATATGTCATGAAAACTTTTAACATTCAAGCCTCCTTCTTTCACAGGTGTATAAATTTTGCTCTATCTAACCCAATGGTACTTATTTTTACCATTTTTGTTACCCCAGAAAAAATTTGACAACAATTGGTCTATTCTTTTAATCACTTGTAGTGGAGGATTCATAGCAGCCAATGTATAAATAGGTATAGATTGAAGAACATGCTTAATTAGTATTAATTTCCCACCCAAATTTAGCCAGTTACCCTTCCAAGTAGACAGCTTACTTCTCACTTTTAGAATAAGTTCATGAAAAGGTATACACTTTTTATGCCCATAATATAATTTGCAGCCAAGGTAGGAGAAATGAAGTTTCTTACTTGTGATATTAAGCTCTTTGCAGATATTTTCTTTTTGTATTGCACTGACACTTTTTGAGAAATAGACAAATCTCTTGTCTAAGCTGATTTCTTGACCAGAATCTTTATTATAGCATTGCATGGTGCTTATCTTTCTGATAGAATGAAGGTCTGCTGAACTAAATATTAGTAGATCATCAGCAAAAGCAAAGTAAGTGATAATAGGACTTCCAATAGAAGCTTTAAATGTTGACCATCTTTTGTTATCAATCAAATCATTTAAATTCCTACTTAAAACTTCAGAGCATAATATAAATAGACTAGAGGATAGAGGATCCCCCTATCTAAGGCCATTTTTGGGAGTAAAAAAGCTCAGTAGGGCTGCCATTCACCAAAATAGAAGTCTGATTTTCAGAAATTACCCTCCATACTAAGTCTATAACCTTCTCAGAAAAACCCATTTTTGTTAGTGTAGAAATAAGAAAATGCCAAGAAATACGATCATAGCCTTTTTTCATGTATAGCTTTAAAGCTATATTTTTACCACTAGTCTTTTTATTGAGAGTTGAAATAAACAACCGAGCAAGAAGAATATTGTCCACAATGTCTCTAGATTTAACAAATCTACTTTGATTCTCAGAAATAATATTAGGAAGTATAGTAGCAAATCTAGAAGACATAATTTTTGAAATGATCTTACTGCAGAAAGTATATAAGCTGATAGGTCTGAATTCATCAAACTTCTTTGGCTTGATTTTCTTTGGTATTAGAACAATAACAACAGTAGTGGATAGAGATCTAGTGAGTAGATTTCCCATGAAAAAAAGATTAATAGCTTTGATAATATCTTCTCCAATAAAATCCCAACAGGATACAAAAAACTGGCCTGTAAAACCATCTATTACAGGAGCACTAGATTTGCTTAGATCAAAGACAGCTTCTTTTACCTCTTCTATAGTAGGGTCTTTGTCCAAGAAATTATTAACCTCTTTAGAAATAAGTTTAGGAATTTTATTCAAGCTGTTATATACATAAGAATGAGAATGATCAGCTGCTAATAGGCTTTGAAAATAATCAATAGCCACCCTTTTAATGTCCACTGGGTCTCTAATGCAAGTAACATCTTCTTTTTCTATTTCACCAATAGCACACTTAAATTTTCTTTTCTTTACTATACTGTGATAAAATTTTGTATTAGCATTCCCTTGTAAACCTCATTTCGAATTAGCTTTTTGGGCCCAATATTTCTCTTATATGCTGAGTTTAGTTCTGTATACGGTAAATTGACTCTATGTACATGCAAGGTTATAATCATCTTCTCCTCACTCCTCTCTTGACCGTATTTAGGTGGTCTCACCCACATCACTAGCAAAGGGTCTGACGAATTCGATCCAAAGTTAATTGCCCCTTTTTTCAATTTTCAACCCTCTAAGCCAATATGCTTTGCAATTGATGGCAAATTCCTCCTATCTTTTCTATTTTGAAGTATCAATCATTGAATTCATTCATTCATGAATTACTTGAAATGAACTTTTTATCTGCAAGCTGTTCGTATAATTGCATTAAAGACATAATTATTCTCAAATACTTTACCTTTTAAGAATGTGTTTTATGAAAATTTATAAGATAGAGTTGTTTGTAGTATTGGCAATTCGTTCGTAGTTATTAGATATTTTCATCGTGTTTATGTATTTTTGTTTCCTCTCATTTTACTTGCTTATTTTTTATAAATAGAAACATTCCTAAAAGTACACCTGAGTTGTAAAACTGTCACTTATAAATATTCCATCAAGAAAATATGGTGTAATATGGTGTTGTTGATAGCAAGTTCTATAGACCCATATAAAAGTGAGTTATGGGTTTTCTGTTATTGACATTCTAAGTTGTGAAGTAAAAGATCTTCTTGTGACTGGATGGATTGCAAAAGTGGCACCCGCAAGAAAACATCTCCTTCCACAAATGGTAAAAGGTTTTTGCGATTCTCTAAATTAGTGAGTTTTTATTAGTTTCACTTTGGTAAAGGGCTTTTGCGGTTTTATTTTCTCTCAACAATTATAAGTATTGCGGTTCAAACTCCTGAGGGAAGAGAAAGACATTGTGTGAGGTTAGGTTGTACACTTGTACTAATCGAAAGGAATGTGCATTCTGCTAACATTGGGTATTGAGTTGAGTTATTTGATTTCTAATTTAAATTATTCTTCACTATATCAGCCCACGTATTTCACTTCTTTAATTCATTGAACTGATTGTTATTTGGATTAGTGTTTTAAAAATCGCACTATGTTGTGGTATGTTACGCAAAATAGTGTATTTTGGAAAAAAAACATATCGAAAAACCGTTATTTGGATGGAAAAGCGCTAAATTAGAGCTATTGAGACTAAAAGCGTAAAAAACATGAAATTATTGGACTGGTAGCGTAAATAACGAGTTTTAAAAAATTAAAAGATTGAACTTGTAGCGTTATTATTAGACTGATCCCTATAGTAAATAACATGTCACAAATCGCCTATATACTTAATAACATGTCACAAATCGCCTATATACTTAATAACATGTCACATATTCGCCTCTATAATAAATAACATGTCACAAATTGTTCCCAAAAAAACACATTTATCCACAAATATTTAAAAAAACATCCGATTCTTTTAACCAAACATATCTCTCTCTCTTTCTTACACAAAAAAGCACCACTAATTCAAAGTTTTTTCCGATCCCCATGTATGCAATTGATACGGTTCACATGATTAATTATATACGAAATTGGGGTAGCAAACAAAACTATACTATATTGGATAATTTCGAACGCTGAATATGACCCGTCTTACTATTAGTTTCTATTCTATTACTTATATTTGATAATATATTAGCGAGATTATAATTTTGTTATTTTAGATTATGTATTTACTTAATTAAACGGCTGTTGTTTTTAACTTTTAATTTTGTTAATATAATTAGTATAAATTGTATGACTATAGTGCTATATTGTTATATATTTAGGCAAAAAAATTACACCGTAAATCTTTACGTAGCTACGTTATTTCCCCTTTTAGTGTTTCTTTCGAAAAAACGCTATGTTAGCGATAATTCTATTTAAAATATTGATTTGGACAAATGATTTATGGCTTTCAATTGCAATTTTCCATTTATTTTTTGATTTTTGCAGTATCATTATACTCAAAAATAGAAAATTGCACAATAGAATTTTGAATTCAGAGTTTAAACTGATTCTCTAATTTTTTTTGTTCCAAGTTCTGATTTTACTATTTGCTAATATTTATTTTATTTAGGAAAAAATGACTGTTTTGAATTGGAAATGAAAACAGATCACCAACTTTCTTTCTATCTTTTTTGGATGGCTCACCTGCCGTTAAACGACGTTTCGGAAGAACATAATTTCACATTTTTATTAGTGTGAGAAGCAGATACCGTAATAGTAATTGTGGTCATATATAATTTTTCTTTGGGGTTTAGTTTAGATGAGTACGAATTTGTAGGAAAAGAGCATTTAAGATAATGAGGAACACTTGGGTCTGGCTCCCTTAATTTCTCAGATAAATATGATTTACTATTGTTATTTAGGTAAAGGGCTTGTTTGGATGAAACTTCAATCAAATTACCTCGATTTCCCTTAGGATTAGAGAAGACTAGGTCCATCCAGCTTAATGTTCCTGTAGGCACCAAAAAAGCATGAAAATATCGGCTTTTAAAACTACTCAACCAAATGTAGTTTTTAGGCCACTGATCAATCATTAAAAGGTGCACTCTTGTTTTTCTTTTATCTTACTATCCTTTAAATTACATAACTTCTCCATTAATGCCGATTCTAGGTTGTGACCTCCATAATGGCTCCCGGAGCATGAAAGCCACATGTCTAGGACGTACGGCAGAGATAATATTTCCTTCAGCACAACACAACTAAAAGGAGAAACATATATACAAGGTATTTCGCTGATCAACAACTATACATTCCGCTCACCCAAACATGGGTTTAGTGGTGCATAATGATTTTATAATTGTCAAACAAATACACAAAATACTACCTTACGTATATGTCAATTATAGAGTATTTCCCTATTTTGCTTTTCATCACCTTAGTGCAAAATCTAAGGGAAACTTTTCTTTTTCTGTTCTAAATAGCTGATCTTAGTGCTTAAATGATACCGCTGCCAATTTAATGAGAACTGTTACTAATAACAAAATCTTCACAGGGTCGGAGTCACTGATGCAGGCTATCTTGGCAGAGCATCGGAAAGACAGAGAGTCGAATATTACAACTATAACCATATGACAACCGCGAAGAATAAAAAATGAGAGTCAAGTATTACAGCTATAACCATATGACAACCACGAAGAAGAAAAAAACGCCAACGAAAGCTCACAATCATTTCTATTAAAGGTGAAGACCTTGAATTCGAGCTTGTCGAAAGCTCCGGAGAATTAGTGGCATAATGTTGTCCTAAAGTGAAGAAAAACCTGAACTACATCCTTAAATCGATTTTGTTCCTTAGTGAAAAACTATGTATATAAATTTTGTTAGAATATAGCCTACATCATCAAGTCCGAAGAATACCATCTTCGCAAACAGTTTTATATTTTGCTCCAAAAAGCTACAATTCTGACTATGTAACTAGACATATTCGTAGGAACTATGTTATAGAAATATTTTGCTAGAAGAATGTATAGATAGTCTTTAGTTTATACAACTGAGTGTACTTATGGGCTAAGATTTTGTCCTACTCAACTCTTTGACTTGAATAAATTTATGCTTATCGCTTGTCCTAATGCATTACATCCTAACGAGTTGGTCTCGGTGTTTTGTTGATGTTTCATGTTGCCGGAGTTGAAAACTGTAATTTCTTACATGTCAACGCCATGAGATCACTACTCAAAGAAAGACACGTTTTCTGAATGTGTTCAATTTTATTTTATTAGCAATGATTGTATTTTATGCTTTGAATTCCGAAATCAATGACTAATGTATGATATAAACAACAAACGTAACAATCGGGCAGATCGATCCCGTACATCGTACGGGGCCTCCTTGCTAGTAATTAGTGTAGAAAAACCTATATTAAATATACTTGGTGGACCAATTAAGGAAAAGAAAATTAAAACTCATGTATACAAAGTCATTGTTCTCCTGGTGTTTTCTCCAAAAAGAACCAGCACTAGTGCACTATACTTCACATTTTGTACAAGCACTATGTAGATCCGCCCATGTTCGCAGGCAGTGAGATATAAATATAGAGAGAGCGAAAGAGAGAGAAAGAGTTACGGAAGACCGCGATAATGGATGTTAACAAGCTGGCATATTGCTGTTTTATTAGGGTACGAATATTTACATACGGGCTGGGCCTATTCGCATTGGATAATTGTCAGGAGATATGATATGTAACTTGTCCTACCGTGTGTATGTATAGATGAGTGTACCACATGTTGGGAATTTTAGTGAAACGGAAGGAAAACAACAAAATAGTTTTGGATTAGAGTCACGGATATCGTTTTTTTCTTAAAACGATATTTATCCCCACTCTTCAGAGTATGCTTTAGAGTGGGCTAACGGGTTACTAGTAAAACGTTTTCAGCATACAACCAAACCTAGCAAATTCGACCGATAGCAATTCTGGATAATTCCAGAATCTCTCTGTGGGTTATACTGATTTTGGGAATAGTAAAAAAGTGTTTAATATTTTTGGTGAAACCCTTAATTTATAATAATTAGAGGGGTGGCACTTCAAAAGGTCGCATCTGTTTGTTTAAACCAAATAACAGTACAACTATTCAAAATAAATAACCACCGCCACATAGGCTTTTAGTTATTTAACCAACATAAAATATAAATTATATAAATAATTAATCAAATCATATACATATATCCAACAATCCCCCACTAGGTTGTAATAACAATAGTCATTACAAACTAATTATATATATGTATATAACATTCCCTCACTAGCTTGTAATACCAACCCAAATCAGTATTGCAACGAAGTTCGATATCTCCACCCATAAAGCAATGTACCTTTAGATTTAAGTATTTTCCTTAGTATGTTTACGTCAAAATTTCAGCATATTATGGTAACAAATGGGGATACTTGCAGATCAACATATTGTCTATTGTGGCTATACAACCCACAAATAGGCATGCAACAATGACTAGCTATACATGTAACATCTCAGACCTAATGACTGTCATACGGGTGAATAACACGTGCGGCGACACAAGTCTAATTAAAATTATTATAAAATATACAATAAAAAGATCACCTTCTATTAAAAATCTTACAATAATATAAGTTAGAAAATTAAACACTTCAACTTTTTTTCTTACAATCTAAATTAATATATCAATGAAGCGGAAAAACTAAATACAAAATTCTATGAGCTATGTCTAATCCCGACTAACTTGAACTCAACTCAAAGCACTTGAAAACATTTAAAAAGCGAGGGGTAAGGTAATGAATTTAGTAAGTGATTAACCTTTCAATATAATATAGGGTCGGAAAAAGATTTTAATCCTTTTATCTTTTCCTTCAAAAACCATAGTTTAACTTTGATAAAAAATTCTCAAAACACGAGTATAAATAAAATGCGGAAGCAAATAACAAGTTTTTTGTGTGATTAATACGGTAATATAAATGAGAAATTAAGCTTTATTCAGCTTTTCAATCTCTTATATGGGTTCAGACCTCCTGATCTTCTTTTATTTGTTGGATCCAGACTTCCTGCATATTTTTTATTCGTTGGATTTATACTTACTGAATCTCTTTTATTCGTTGAATTTGGACTTGCCAAATCTATTTTATTCTATAAACTTAATCTCAAATATAAGCCACAGAGATCACCAAAATAAAATAATATTTTCTCAAATAAATCATATACGTTCGTTAACGCATATAAACATTTTACTTTTCTTTACGTTCATCAACATACACAAATAACTTTACTCTTTTAAAACCTGCGACCATCAAATCTATATATACATATATAATTTTAATACTTTTAAAATATATTTGAGCCTGCAATCATTTGTTAAAAAATGCAATGTGATTTTATAATAAGTAAGAAAAACCACTCACATTAATTTACGGACCCGGAAGGACGACCACATTTTATTACAAGCTACTGTAAACCTTTTATATATCTTACTGATTGATATTTTCTCCTATCCCAAACACATGTCCTCGTGTGTCTCCTTTTTACATATCTTATGTAGTAATAATAACATTAAAGTACAGACCAAGCTAGATAAACCGATATAAAAGAAGTCACTATGCTCTCTGTTGCATGTATATAAGTTACGGTACATACATACATATATACATACATACATATGTTTCTTTTTGTATCTTAGTATATATATGCTGATCAAATCATTCTCCTCTAAGACAAATATTTATAAAGCTAGAGAAAAGAGAGAATACAAATAGGTTACACGGTTACTTTCGACTGTTTACTTACTTGAAATAATTACACAATACTAAATACATTCCTTACATGTTCTTCCTCTTTAATTCTCTAAAAATTTAATTGGTAAATGGTTACTTATTAGTAATACGTTACAAACTACGTAACAATTACAGGAGTAAAACCTTATAACTTTCCCTAGATACAGTACTATATATTTTACTTATAAGCTTGTGATAAATTCAAATTAATAATTATGACCTTACCAAATTTTGAACGTTACTATACTCTCATTACTACTCACTCCGTTCCCATTTAATTGTCCACTACGTAACTACATGCAATTTTCATCGGGTTATAACTTGTATCAAAATTGTCCAAATGAATTTCGACAATTTTGATACAAGTTATTGGCCGGTCAAAATTACACGTAGTTTCGTAATGGACAATTAAATGGGAACAGAGGAAGTACTATTTATATGATTAAGACAAACTTTACAACTCTTGAAACCGACCATTAATAACTCCCAACATGTTTATTCAAGAATTAAATTACTAAATCATTTAATAAATAAAATAAGAATAGAAATTAAAATACAGGATTTTACAGTACAACCCGCTAAAACATGAGCTTTGTCTTCTATCTCATTTAACACTTTTAGTGTAATGGTATGAAATATATCATAGGTTGTGATGCTTCCTATTTGTACTTTTTCCATCATATTTTTCCTAATTTATTCATCAATCCAGCTATAGCTTGTTTAGATGAGGTGTACAAAAGTAATTAGGTTTTGGTGATCTAATTTTTAAGTTTTGTAAATGGGGCACGACAAATAGCGAACTCAAGCTTATTATTAAAACAAACTCAAGAAAGAACACAAACTCAAAACACTTTTATAATATGTTTCTTCAATTATTCAAGTCTGGGTTTTTCCATGCAAAAATGGCCTATTTATAGGATAGAAATAAATCCTAGAAAGGCTCTAGAATTATACACACACTCTTCTAGAAAGACACTTAGTAACTCAAGAACTCACTAGAACAATTAGAAGCCTAGAAAGGCTCTAGAATACTCCAAAAAAAACACTACCAGAAACACTCTCAAATACTCTAGAACATTCTAATACATTAAATCATAAATAAGATAAATAGTTTATTTTATAACTTAATCTCCATCATTCTCCCTAGCTTTGAAAAACTCTACTCCGGAGAGTTAGAAGTCTTCAATGTTATCTCCTTTGTTTTTCTTCCATTTTTTTCGAACATACACTTTCCATTTGCCATCATTATCTTCTTGGTTAGTAGAATTTTCTTCAATGTGTTGACGCTCATAATCATGTAAGATTGAAGGTGCCAGCTGATGCAACTCATCTCCGGTAAGCCAAGAATCTTCGATGTCGGGCAAATTCTTCCATCGACAAGGTATCTACGAAAACTACCATCTGTCGAACTCACATCTTGGGTGTCGAGAATGGTATCAACCTGGTCTGCCGAGGGTAACTGGGAAGGTAGGCTAGGAACATGGATTGGTGTAGTTGTCGTAGAGAATGTACGTGCATTGTTAGGATTTGACAAAATAGGAGGCTCTAACGTGCCCCGATAAGGAAACAAATACTTAACATTGAAAACTGGACTAATAGACATATTTGTAGGTAAATCAAGTAAGCATTAGGTCAGAGTTTCTTTTTTATAACAAAAGGTCCAGAAGCCCGAGCATGTAATGTTTTGAAAGAATTTTTAGGCTAACGCTCTGGGCGAATACGGACCATTACAAAATCACCTTCATTAAAATCAATTTTTCTATGACAAGCATCAGGAGCAAACTTATAAGATTGATTACTCGCAGATATTTTTCTTCTAACTTCGGCATTTAAGTTACGGATATGGGTAGCAAAAGTATCAGCTGATTTTGAAGAGCGCGATGTAATAGGTAATGGAATAAGATCTATAGGCTGACGAGGGGTATAACCTTTGACAATTTCAAAAGGGCTTTTTCCAGTGGATCGGTTAACAGAACTGTTATATACAAATTCAGCAGATGGTAATACCAAGTCCCAAGTTTTAGGCTTATCTTCAACGATGCAACGAAGCAAATCACCTAAACTGCGATTGACGACCTCTGTCTGACCATCTTTTTGAGGATGAAAGGCTGACGAGAACTTTAACTGTGTGCCAAACAACTTCCAAAGAGTTTTCTAGAAATAACTTACAAACTTAACATCACGATCAGAAACGATAGAGGTAGGTAACCCATGTAACTTAACAACTTCTCGAAAGAACAATTTAGCAACCTGAGATGCATCACTAGTCTTACTACATGGAATAAAATGGGCCATTTTCAAAAACATATCGACAACTACAAAAATTAAGTCATGTCCACGACCGGTCTTAGGAAGTCCTAGAACAAAGTCCATACTAAGATCTTTCCACGGTGAGTGGGGAACAGGTAAGGGTGTATACAATCCAGTGTTGTTTTTCTTAGCCTTAGCGACCTGACACTAAGAAACAATTCTAGCTACGTCTTTCTTTAAGGAAGGCCAATAGAAACGATCTTCAACTAGGGCAATAGTCTTATCTCGACCAAAATGTCCTGCTAATCCTCCGCCATGGAGTTCCCAAACTAAAAAAATCTCTAAGAGATGTATGAGGAATACACAATTTAGACCCTCTAAATAAGTAACCATCATGTACTACAAAATTCACATAATTTTGTCGTTGGTCATTTTTCACTTCGTCAAAAATGATACCAAAATCAGGACACGAAGGATACTCATCTCTCAAGCGCTCAAAACCCATCACGTGAACATCCAAAGATTGTAAAACTATAACGACTCTACTTAGTGCATCTGTAGCCTTATTATCTACCCCATCTCTATGTTTAAGGACAAATGTATACTCCTGTAAAAACTCTACCCATCTATTATGTCTAGGGTTTAAGTTTTTCTGAGAATAGATGTATTTTAAGGCTTCATGATCAGAATATAAAATGAACTCCTGAGATAAAAGATAATACCGCCAATAATGTAAGGCTCGCACAATAGCGTAGAATGCCTTATCATATGTTGATACCTCTATTTAACATCCTTAAGTTTTTCACTAAAAAATGCGATGGGGTGACCTTCCTGACTTAACAGACCTCCTATACCAATGCCTGAAGCATGACAAGCTACCTCAAATACTTCAGAAAAATTAGGGTGTCGTAAAACAAGGGATTGAGTTAGTTTATCCTTAATTTGTTCGAAGGCCCTAGCTGCTGAGTTAGTCCATTTAAACTCACATTTCTTAAGACACTCGATTATAGGGGCCATAATAGAGCTGAAATTCTTAACAAGCCTCTTATAGAACGTGGCTAGTTCATGAAAACTATGAACTTCCTGTTAGGACCGATCAAGTCGAACTAAAAGTAAAGACAGAAACTCTAAACCGAGTATACACACACTTTGATAACGGAGTTCACCCA
Organism: Primula vulgaris; assembly: GCA_963920805.1. Taxonomy (NCBI): domain Eukaryota; kingdom Viridiplantae; phylum Streptophyta; class Magnoliopsida; order Ericales; family Primulaceae; genus Primula; species Primula vulgaris. The sequence continues at coordinate 13,273,190 of OY987217.1, read as the reverse complement.
AATTGGCTACGTCTCCGGGCCGCTACACGTGGCACTTAATATTATTAAGAGGATTACAAACGTAATCTAGCTAAACACAAATCTATGGTTCTCTCGCAAATAGAACTCTCTCTTTATAATATAGAGGTGTTTGTGTAGGTGTTAAGGTGCAATTAAAATACAAGATATTGGGGCATATAAATAGAACCCTTAGTGGGTCATATTACAATTCCAAGCGATGTGGGATAATTAGAAAACATGTCCAAAGCTCATTTGGCTCCACAACTCAACAATCTCCGACTTGGAGTCAAATGTCGAATGCTTCAAAAAAAAGAATTCTGATTATCCCCAACCGCCGAACTCACTGTGCTCCACCGAGCAGAATGCTCCCATCGATATCCTTGTATAGTAATTGTTACTCTTCAGAGTTGCACAATTCTTCATGTAGCGGCGAACCTGACTCTCAAGCTCGGAGTCCTACTGAGGTTGCACACAGCCTCAGTTTTCGTTAGCATATCGACGGGGTTCTTAGCACCCTCAATCTTTTCTAGCACGAAGATTCCATCTTCTAGAACAGCCCGGATAAAATGGTAACGAATCTGTATGTGCTTTGTGCGTGAATGGAATACAGGGTTCTTAGCTAGCTGAACTGCACTTTGACTATCACAGTGCAGAACTCCCTTGTCGGTTTTCTAACCGAGCTCCTCAAAGAAACCTTGCAGCCAAATCATCTCTTTGCTTGCTTCCGTCATCGCGACGTACTCACCCTCTGTGGTCGACAGTGCAACAATCTTTTGCAACTTAGATGTCCAACTCACAGCAGTACCACCGTAGGTACAAACACATCCCGTTGTGCTCTTTCGGCTATCCAGATCACTGGCCATGTCAGCATCCACATAGCCGTGCAGGCCTATCGAGGTCTTTCGGAAACATAATGTCAAACTCACGGTACCCGAGAGATATCTCAATATCCACTTCACAGCTTCCCAATGGTGCTTGCCCGGGTTACTCATGTAATGACTGACAACTCCCACTGCATGGGCAATGTCCAGTCTTGTACACACCATAGCGTACATCAGGCTACCAATTGCTGAAGCGTAGGGTATGTTCGACATACGATCCTTTCCTTCCTCGTCTGAGGGTGATTGTTTCTTCGACAAGGTAAAGTGTGCAGCTAGCGGTGAACCTACAACCTTGGCATCACTCATGCTAAACCGTGCCAACACTTTCTTCACATACTCGGCTTGCGACAGAAACAGGGACCCATCCCTTCCTCGAGAAATCCTCATACCGAGGATCTGATTTGCGGCACCCAAATCTTTCATCTCGAACTGTTTCGCCAACTGTTGCTTGACCTTGTTAATCTCCACAAGGCTTATCCCGGCAAGCAACAAGTCATCTACATACAACAGTAGTATGACATACGAAGAGTTCGCAAATCTCTTCACGAAACAGCAGTGATTGCTATCACTTCTTTCGAACCCGGTATTTATCATGAAACTGTCAAACTTCTTATACCACTGCCATGGTGCTTGTTTTAGCCCATACAAGCTCTTCTTCAGTTTGCAGACCAGTTTCTCTTTTTCCTTTTCGGCAAACCCTTCAGGTTGGAGCATGTAAATTTCTTCTTCTAGATCTCCATGGAGAAATGCAGTTTTTACATCTAACTGCTCAAGATGAAGATTCGTATTTACAACAATGCTCAACAATAGCCGAATAGTCGTCATCTTTACGACTGGTGAAAAGATCTCGGTGTAGTCAATTCCTGCCTTTTGTTGGAACCCTTTGACTACTAATCGTGCCTTATACCGTTTCGAGCCATCTTGTTCCTCCTTTAGTCGGAACACCCATTTGTTGCTCAGTGCCCTTTTCCCCTTGGGCAGCTCGGCTAACTGCCAAGTCACATTCTTCTCAAGTGACTTCATCTCATCCTTCATCGCGAGCTCCCACTTGCTCGAGTCTTTCAGCTTCAGAGCTTCCTCTCTACTTTCGGGCTCGCCTGCATCACTGAGCAATATGTAATGCAGGGAAGGTGAGTATCAGGCAGGAGGTCTCCTTTCGCGATGACCTTGGCCTAATTCAGGTCTGGGAGTTTGGGCAGCTCCTCGTCCTCTTCAGCATCTGCTAGAGGGTTGTCGAGCACCACTGGTTCATCTTCAGTGTTATTTTTCAACTCTCTTGGAAACACATTCATGTCGACCATACCACTTTTCTCGGACGGGAGCGCATCTTCTTCCACCACTGCATTTTGTCGATCTTTGTACAAAATGCCTTCGTTGAAGATGACATCCTTACTGCGAATGATCTTTGTTTGACCATCCCAGAAGCGATATCCGAACTCAGCTCCACCGTACCCCACAAAGTAACAAACTTTGGACTTCGAGTCAAGCTTGGTACGCTCGTTTATGTCGACATGGATATATGACAGACAACCGAACACTCGCAAGTGCTCATAAGAGATAGACTTTCCTATCCACTCTTCTTCGGGAATTCTCCTCTCTATTGGCACTGAGGGTCCGCGGTTAATGAGGTAAACCGCCGTGCTTACTGCATGTGCCCACAAGGCTTTGGGCAACCCACTTTGCAGTCTCATACTCCTAGCACGCTCATTGATTGTTCGGTTCATTCGCTCGGCCATGCCATTCTGCTGTGGCGTTCTTCGGATGGTCTTCTCCATTCGAATGCCTCTTTGAGCACAGAACTCTACGAACTTCGCATCAATGTACTCTCCGCCGTTATCGGACCTCAAACATTTGAGTTTATTCCCGGTCTCTAGTTCGACCATGGCCTTCCATTCTTGGAATTTCTTAAACACCTCAGACTTGTGTTTCAAGAAATAGACCCATGTTTTCCTCGTCGAATAATCGATGAAGGTCACATAGTACTGAGATCCTCCAAGTGAGGTTACAGGAGATGGTCCCCATACATCTGAGTGGACCAGTGCTAGCTTCTCCTCCTTGGGAGCTTTTCCACCTTTCCGGAAGCTCACTCTCTTCTGCTTCCCGAAGATGCAACCTTCACACATGTCGATCTTGACAGACTTCAAGCCTGGAAGTTTACTGTCTTTCGCTAACACATTCATCCCCTTCTCACTCATGTGACCCAACCGTCGATGCCACAGTTCCGAGAAGTTTTGCGACACAGCTGCCGCAACGGTACACTCCTCATCGGTCGCCATGTACAATGTACCGACCTTGCTCCCTCGGGCTATCACCATAGCTCCTCGTGAAACTTTTCAAGCTCCACAGCTAAACGAAATGAAGTGCCTTTCGGCATCGAGTTGACCTACTGAAATCAGATTCTTGGTCAACCTCGGGACATGCCTCACTTTCGTTAGCTTCCATACCGACCCGTTTAGAATGCGAATTTTCACATCGCTCATTCCAACAACATCCAACGCTTCTCCGTCAGCTAGATACACTTTACCGAAATTACCCGCAATGTAATTTTCGAGTAAATCTTTCTGAGCGGTCGTGTGAAATGATGCCCCAGAGTCTAGAATTCACGAATCTATATCTCTCTGCACGGCAAGCATTAAACAGTCACCCGAATCCTCGTCACTCGCAATATTAGCCCCGTGATCACGGCCGGTACTCTTCTTCGGCTGCTTGCACTCATGACTGAAGTACCCCATACCCTGGCAGTTATAGCACCGAAAATTCTTCTTACTTCGGTCGCTATCTTTGCCTCCTCGGCTTAGCCCTGTTCTACCTCGGGATTGTGAATGTCCTCTAACGTCCCATACCCTGGCTTTACCCCGGTCTCTTGAACCCATGTTCAAGGCTGATCTATCATTTGAGCATTCACCCATATCTAATCTCCTGAGTTCCTCAGCGAGTATTTTGATCTCGGATGCCGTTGTAAGTCAGTTTCTCCTTTCCAATTGAGTTGCTAACAGCAGCTCACACGAATTCCCAACTGTTCGGTAGAGATGCTAGCAGTATAAGTGCTCTCACTTCGTCTTCAAAAGTTATCTCCACCGCATCCAACTGATTTACGGTGTCGATGAACTTGTTCACGTGACTCGCGACAGGTGTCCCCTCAGCCATGCGTAGGTTGAACAACTTATGCATGAGATGTACCTTGTTGTTCGCGGATGGTTTCTCATACATGTCGGTGAGGATCTTCATCATCCCCATCGTCGTCGTCTCTCTTGCGACGTTATGTGCGACACTCCTAGATAGTGTTAGGCGGATCACTCCCAACACTTGTCGGTCTAAGAGTTTCCACGCCTCCTCGGTGGTCGTGGTCGGCCTTTCCTCAAGGCTTCCTCCCGTAGAGGTACTCCTCTATCTGCATTCTCCAGAATGCGAAGTCCTTCCCGTCGAACTTCTCGATCCTGTGTGCAGTCCTGTCTTCTTTCGTCATCGATCTTTCTCTCGGTCTTCGGCCTTAGTTCTGTGAACCTCGGGCTCTGATACCACTTGTTAGAACCGATCAAGTCGAACTAAAAGGAAAGACAGAAACTCTAAACCGAGTACACACACACTTTGATAACGGAGTTCACCCAAATTGGCTACATGTGGCACTTAATATTATTAAGAGGATTACAAACCTAATCTAGTTAAACACAAATCTATGGTTCTCTCGCAAATAGAACTCTCTCTTTATATTATAGAGGTGTTTGTGTAGGTGTTAAGGTGCAATTAAAATACAAGATATTGGGGCATATAAATAGAACCCTTAGTGGGTCATATTACAATTCCAAGCGATGTTGGATAATTAGAAAATATGGCCAAATCTCATTTGGCTCCACAACTCAACACTTCCGTTATCGTCCTAGGTTCGGGCCAATCTCTAATAGACTTGACCTTATTAGGGTCAGCGGAAATGCCTAAAGCTGAAATGATAAATCCGAGAAATAACACTTGTGGTTGTAGAAAAGAACACTTCTTAAGGTTTAGAACTACGCGCAAATGATTGAGGTAATCTTCCTTAGACTGACTATAGCCAAAATATCGTCAAAGTAGACAACCAAAAATTTACCAATAAATAGACAAAGAACTTGGTTCATTACTCTCATAAAAGTGCCAGGAGCATTTAATAACCCGAAGGGCATGACTAGCCATTCATACAAACCACCTTGAGTTTTAAATGCAGTCTTACACTCATCACCTGGCCTTATACGAATTTGATGGTATCCACTACGTAAATCTAATTTAGAGAACCATTTTGAACCGGCCATTTGGTCTAACAAGTCATCGAGCCTAAGTATGGAAAACCTATACTTAACAGTAATCTTATTAATTGCTCTACTATCAATGCACATTCTCCAAGAGCCATCTTTTTTTGGGGTTAATAAAGCAGGAACAGCACAAGCGTTTAGACTATCTCTAATGAATTCTTTTCTAAAAAGTTCCTCTATCTGCCTATTTAACTCGACGCGCTCCTTAAGGTTCATCCTATAGAGAGGAAGGTTGGGTAACTGGGAACCTTGAACAAAGTCAATGGCATGTTGTATATCCCTCATGGGTGGTAACTTATCAGGTAACTCACTCGGAGAAAGATCCTTAAAATCCTCTAACATCTTAACGATCTCAGGTTGGTGGTCACCAATTTGCTCAGGTTCATATACAACTTCCCTACTCACTAGAGCTAGTATTACTCCTGAATCTTTGCCTACTTCCTCAAATTGTCTCCTAGATAAAATTTGTATATTTTGTTTTGAGACTGGTTTAGAGGACGGTTTGGGCGTAAACTCTTTGGCTGGTTATGCAGGCAGAAGTTTAATTGTCTTACCTTTAAACTTAAATATGTAAGAGTTTTCTTTACCAAAGTTGGTTGCATTTTTGTCGTAAAGCCAGGGACAAACTCAAGAAAGAACACAAACTCAAAACAATTTTATATTATGTTTCTTCAATCATTCAAGTTTGAGTTTTTCCATACAAGAGTGGCCTATTTATAGGCTAGAAAGAAAGCCTATAAAGGCTCTAGAATTATGCACACACTCTTCTAGAAAGACACTTAGTAACTCAAGAACTCACTAGAACAATTAGAAGCCTAGAAATGCTCTAAAATACTCCAAAAAAGACTACCAGAAAGACTCTCAAATACTCTAGAACATTCTAAAACATTAAATTATAAATAAGATAAATAGTTTATTTTATAACTTAATCTCCATCAGTAAATTTGTGTAAAAAATCTAAAATGTATGGAACATTAACTACCCACTGTGAGTAACGTAATTATTCTTCATTCACTATACACTAATTGTTCGACATATCATTCAATTTGAACTGCTTTTTCTCATCTCGCTACAGATATGAAAGCTTCTAGCCATGTTTACTAGATGTTGTAGTGAGATGGTTTTTGGAAGTAAATGTAAATCTTGAAAATATATATTTTTGAATATGGGGTAAATAAAAGCTGACTAGAGGAATAATTTCTGTAATGTTGTTGTAGTCAAAATTGCTAAGTGCATGGATCATGGATGTAGTAGGTGTTGCTAATACTTTGCTTGTTGATGTTCTAATACTTTTGATTGGCGTCATATTTGTGTGTTTTAAATTAAGTTGTTATTTGTTGATCATCATGTTTATATTGTAGTTAATTTTGTTGCAGTTAATTAGTAAGTGATAGAATTCACGTCTCGGTATAAGAATTGATTTTACCCACATAAAAATCTTCTAAGTTTTGATTGAATTAACCCTCCAGGTGAAGATATTATCCGATAGTTTAGTGGTGGACACTAAAAAATTTAATATGTTTATTAAACATAAATTCATCACTGATTTAATTTAATAAATGCATTCTAAGAAAATCTTTACATGGAGAGATGTTAAATATATTTAATATGTAAACGAATTTAATTCAATTCGGAAAGAATTTTTTGGTGGGATAGACTCTAACTCTTATCAGATAAGAAAGAGTTCGGTTGAAGAGTCATGTTCCAGTCTTATTGGATAAGCTCTGCCAAATTTCGTTCCTATTAGGTTTGTAGTGTAGTTCTATATAAACGTGTTCAAGGTCCTATTCTCTTCACAAACAAAATTTCTTTAAGTCTGTGTTTAGAACATGGAAATTAAATGAGAAAAATAAAATGTTTTCTTAAAAAAAAAAATTTTTTTGTTTTTTTACATAGGAATACCCATGGAAAAGAAAATAAAACAAATTATGGAAAAAATTTATGTGTAAAATGAGAGAAATCATTTTACTTACAAAAGTGAGATTAAAAGAAAAACAAATGATAAAATTGATGCTAGCTCTCTCTCCCCTTTCTTTTTCTTTTCTTTTCTTAATTTTTCAAACAAATGAGTGGAAAATGATTTTAAAATAATTTTCATTTTTCTCACTTTCTTTTCTTTTTATTTTCATTTCTCTTCCTTTTTTTTCTTTTTATTTTCTTTTCTCATCAAATTAATTTTCGGATTCCAAACACACCCTAAAAATAGAAATTGAAAGAGTCAGACGTGGAGACAGCACCCTCCCTATACAAGCTTGACGTTTTCAATAAAATACCGTAAAAGATCAAACATGAAATCATTTGGTGTTATTAGATGTTGTTTTTTTAAAGTTACTTATAGTATATAACAAACATGAAATCATTCCTAGTAACTTGCTTTTTCATTTCTGTAATTTCTACTACTACTTACATTTGTTGGAAATTTTTAGTGGGGTATTTTATCCTCATTTTATTATTGCTAATTAATAAAATTAAGGCTTTTCCCACCAAACTATATTAAAAGTTCATGAACACTTCTCTTCATTTAAAACATTCAATTTTTATATTAAAAAAATATATTTTTCTTTCTTATTAGCAGATTTTATAGTTTACTCCTTCGTCCCAAAATAATACATCACTATAAAAATAGTTTACCATTGATGGCAACCCAAGAAACGAAAACGAAATAATGAAATGAGAAAATGAATATTTACAAAATACATTGGAATAGAACCATGTAATAGTTATTATTAAGCAAATGCTGTTTTATGTGCTGGTTGAAAAGTTAAAATATAGGATATGTACATCTATTAAGGGCAATAAATAGCGAAAAACCTAATATTTAACCAAGTAATTAATGAGCAATTTATGACCATTACGAGCAGAACAGTTAGGGTTTTCAATCGTCCCCCCAATGAGCTGACGTGCGAGATAAGCACGAAAATATATTGATAGGACATTGTCAGGATGTAAATATCCTTATAAGGAAATATAACATCAAGTTTATACGAGAGACGTCTCATAAAAATATTGTCTAATCTACAAGGAAGTATTTCTTATCTCACAAGTAAACAAAATCTCCTACGAGTAGTATAATTCTAGCTCCTCGAACCAGTATATTCTTAGATCCGAGAGGGAGGTAATGCCAATTAAAAAAGGGGTCTTCACCGTAGTTCATATATAGAATGGTCGTATCCCTCGGGAAAGCCCCTCCTTGAGAAGACCGGCAGCAACACTCTTCCCCAAGAGCAAGTCAAAGTCGGCGGATACACATGGAAATATACAAAGGAGATCATTATGTTATACACTTGATAAGGCAAGAGATATATTATGGTATGATCAGATATGATTGCAAACATTATGCTAATCAAGGAGATCTACCCTAGATGCTCATCCGCCTATATAAGAAGCTCATTAACCACGAATAAAGGGATCCACAAATCACATCTCTCTACAAATATACACTAAATACGGGTATCTCTCACTACTCATATTCAATACACATTAAATATATTATATAAATCATAAAAGGTTCTCAACTCCTTACAACTCCACAAGGCGAAGGAGGGTGAACGTTGGTAAAACCGCCAAGTTCCCCTTGATGTTAGATTAAGTGTGCAAATATTACATAGGTACAAGCGAGCAAGGCAGACAAGCCCTACAACGGAATTTTTCTATTGACTCCAAGGATCGGAAAGTCTGCAAGCCCTACAACAGCGAAGTTAGCGGGCAAAGCCCTACAACGGAATTTTCCTATTGGTTTCAAGATTGGGATCTGATACTCACACACTAGTCCTAATTTTTAAGGTCCATCAAGTGTCGCCGTCTCTGAAAAGAATTGAACTTAAAAGGTTCAACTTTACCCGAGTAAAAAAATCGGCAAATCACACAGTGATTTTACAGAACATGATAAAAGTCTATAGGTTTGTAAGATGTTCTGGTTCCCTAAAAATATATATTATGAAATTGAGCAGGTACCATTATATTCATATTACAGTTAATAACAAGTTCCATTAAAGGCATACATCACCATATATATTAAATGTTTCGTAATTAGTTACGAATGTTACAGTGATTTCCTTGGTTAAAACTCAGCCCATGCTTTTGATTTAATTTGGAATCATGTGAACATCAGTAAGTAATTCCATATGTAACGTGTATTTGTGTATAATTAGACCACGAAATGCTAGTTTTTAATGGTTAAAACAATATTAATTAGCGTTGTTTCATTACTATTTCAGCCTATTTAGGGCATATTTAATGTTTTCCCCTTTTTTCCCGGTTTATTTGCACATTTCTATATTTTTGTAGAAAAATACATGGAATTAGCACAAAAATGAGACAAGTACGCAAGAAAATCAATTGAATAACCAGAAGTAAAGAAATCAGAAGTCATATTGGCCTATTTAGGCCATAATTAGTGTTTTCCAGTTTATTTGCGCATTTCTATCTTTTTATAGAAAAATGCATGAAATTAGCATAAAAATGAGACAAGTACGCAAGAACACCAATTGAAGGACCCACAAGACAAGTCTAGAGTTAACCAAAACTGAGCCCAAAACGAGATAAAAATCAGGAATATTGTGAAAACAGACCTGACGTTCGATCACAGTTACTGGTCACCCTGACCGGTCAGGTTACGGTTGATTAATTAAAATTAGGTTAACTTTGTAGTACCTATAAATATCAAAGTTCTATTACTTGTAAATAACATTTTACAGTATATTTCAACATATTTTCCAGTATTATCAACTTAGAGAGAGATAAGAGAGAAAAAAAACATTAAAATAGAGAGAGAAGAGAGAAAAAAAACAAGCCTTACAACGAAATTTTCCTATTGGCTTCAGGCATCGGAAAGCCCTCAAGCCCTACAACAGCGATAGCGAGCAAAGCCCTACGACATAATTTTTCTATTGTTTCCAAGTTTAGAAATTGAGACTCACGCACTTATCCTAATTTTTAAGGTCCATCAATAGATTCAATACCCCATTTTCTAGTATGAATTTTCTAACTGGAAAACCATTGTAGTAAAACTCACAACTTTTCCAAAGGAATATAGACCATAATGCATGCACATACAAATCCCCTTTTCTTCTATTGCCCTAAGCAGACGGCAACTTGGTCGTCATTGACTCGTGATATTGATGTATTCTTTTAGTTGCATTAATTATTTGGCAACGTCCCTTTTTTTCTCTCTTTTGAGAGGTACAAGAAAATGAATTAGGATTGAATAATCAATGCACGTAACATATAAGTATTTTTCAACACATATATATTTCCTATAAATAACTCAATTTCCTGTAACATAAGGGCATGGGTGAATGAAAGGCAATACTATAACTATAACTCTAATACTTTCCAAAGCGGACAACAATCCGGGCACTACAATGAAGTGGCCTGGCGTAACTCGGTCAGGGTTGGGTGTGCTAGGGTTCAATGCAATAATGGCACGTGGTTCGTTACTTTCAACTATTCTCCACCAGGCAGCTACGTTGGTCAACGCCCATATTAGGTTCCTGATATGCCACGAATCCCTTACGGACATTCTAATTAAGTACAAAAATAACCTTCATATAAATAATGGATTATATCGGTATACCAAATTTCTAAATTATGGACAAAAGATTGTCTTTGTAATACAAACTTTTTGTTGTGCTAAATTTAATTGACCTTTCAAATATGTAACAAGACATTCCATATTTGAATCATTCATCTTCAAGACTTAATCCTGTCAACAAATTTAAACAAAATTATAATAACAGAGATGTACTAGTGTAGATACAAATCTGAACTTTGACACAATTGTGGAATTATAATCTATAGTGGTTCTTCTCAAGGAGACCCTAATCAACAAGAGAATCTGTACCTCTATTTATAAACATGTTGTAATAACTCATCATACTGATCATCAACTAGCTAGTTATCTATTTGAACGGAGTTCTTTTTTTGGTCTATGAATATACGAGGGAAAATTTGTGTTTCCATCAATTAATTGAATAAATTAGTAACTTTTAAAACCACTTTTCTTTTATATCTAATGGCACTATATTTCGAGACTCTTCCTTAGCAACTTTCGGCCTGAATTGGAAGGGTTAATGCTAGTCCTTACACTGTATAATAAACCATTTCTCTCCAATTAAGGAAAAGGCTCTTCTGACTTCTCTGTCCTCTTCTTCACTCTAGACCCGTCACGGCTTGATCAAAGTTTGTTGACCGGTCAACTATATCATCACACATCTCAGAATTCTAATTCTCATGTTATACTCAGAATTCTTATTTTCACCTTCTACTCTAACAATATAAGATTTCAATACTTGCCGCTACAAGATAATTAAGATTTAGACACAAATTTTTTAGAAAAAAAACAACAAAATTTGTCTCTAAATATAGTAATTTTCATTGAGAATAATAATTTTTTGTTCTCAAATCTAACTTTTATTTACTAAAACCAAAAAAAGAAAAAAGGAAATTGTCTCCAAAGATAATATCATACCAACATAAGCACACAATTTAATTTTATCTCAAAATAACCCTAAGCAAATACAAACATTACGATTTAGTTCATATATATATATATATATATATATATATATATATATAGTTTAAGCTTGAATAGACAAGTGGGTTTCTCTATGTATATTTTATGCAGTCAATCTAGTGAATGTCGATCATAGTTGATGGCAACCAAAGAAACGAAATAATGAAATGAGAAAATGAATATTTACGCAATACATTAAAATAGAACCATATAGTTATTATTTAACAAAGGCAGTTTTGTGTTCTGGTTGAAAAGTTTTATATCCCATTTTTTAGTATGAATTTTTCTAACAGGAAAACCATTTCCGTAAAACTCACAAACTATTCAAAGGAAATATAGACCGTAATACATGAACATACTATTCCTTTTTTGCTCCTATTGCCCTAAGTAAACGGCAACTTGGTCATCACGATATTTATGTATTCCATTTACTGAATTAATAGGCTACTTTTTATCCCTTTTGAGAGGTAATTAAGAGGGAATGAATTAGGCAAGTATCGACTTCATTGAATAATCAATGCACGTAACATATATTTTTCAACTCAATTTTCTTATAAATACCTGAATTCTTTATCCTCCTTTCTTCACCTAGTTACCAATTGCATAAAGATTAATAAACACTTGTATCTTCAACACCACTATGGGTCTTTCTAGGATCTTGACTCGCTTTCCATCCGCAGTTTTAATCCTTACCCTACTTACCCTGTCTTATCATAACTTATGCTATGCCCAAAACTCCCCACAAGACTACCTCACTCCCCACAACTCGGCTCGTGCAGCAGTTGGTGTTGCGCCCATGACATGGGACAATACTGTGGCAGCTTATGCCCAAAACTATGCAAACCAGAGAAGAGGCGATTGCCGCCTTGTGCATTCTGGTGGACCATACGGAGAGAACATCTTTTGGGGAAGCGGGCGTGAATTTACAGCCGGAGATGCAGTAAGGGCATGGGTGAATGAGAGGCAATACTATAACTATGACTCTAATACTTGTCAAAGCGGACAACAATGCGGGCACTACACTCAAGTGGTCTGGCGTAACTCGGTCAGGCTTGGGTGTGCTAGGGTTCAATGCAATAATGGCGCGTGGTTCATTATTTGCAACTATTCTCCTCCGGGCAACTATGTTGGTCAACGCCCATATTAGGTTCCTGATATGTCATGAAGCCCTTACGGACATTCTAATTAAGTACCAAAATAAGCTTGATATAAATAATGGATCATATCGGTATACCAAATTTCTATATTATGGACAAAAAGTTGTCTCTGTGATACAAGGTCTTTGTTGTGCTAAATTTAAATGACCTTGCAAATATATAATAAGAAATTCCATATTTCAATCATTCCTCTTCAAAGACTTGATCCAGTCAACAACTTTAAACAAAATTATAATAACAAAGATGTACAGTGTACATACAAATCTGAACTTTAACACAATTATGGAATTATAATCTATAGTGGTTCTTCTCAAGGAGACCCTAATCAGCGAGAGAATTTGTACCTGTTTATTTATAAACATGTTGTAATAACTCATCATGATACTGATCATCAACTAGTTACCGATTTGAACGGAGTTCTTTTTTTTGGTCTATGAATAAACGAGGGAAATTTTGTATTTCCATCAATTAATTGAATAACTTAGTAACTTTTAAAACCACATTTCTTTTATATCTAATGGCACCATATTTCGAGACTCTTCCTTAACAACTTTCGGCTTGAATTGGAAGGGTTAATCCCAGTCCTTACACTGTATAATAAACCATTTCTCTCCAAGGAAAAGGCGCTTCTCTCTCCTCTTCTTCACTCTAGACCGGCCACGGGCTTGGTCAAAGTGTGTTGACCGGTCAACTATATCATCACACATCTCTCACCATGATAGGTTGATCAAACCACTAGGCAACCGTTGGAAATCATGTGAATATATATATATATATATATATGGATGTTTCCAAGTGCTAAGTACTGACTTTGAGTTAAAATCCTAAATATCTAGTGCTAGAAATTTGTATTGTTCTCAACTTATCTGAAAATCTTGAAGGCCAAGATTCAAAACGGTATATTCACTTAGGCTAAACAGTTAGTCGATTTGAATGTAAATTTGGCTTTAAAGTTGTAATATGAAAGGTAGCAACTCGGGAAGTTGAAAAGGTTGAAAAGTTAGGGAAACCTCTTATCTCATGAATTGTATATATACAATCATGTTCCATATGAGGTGCAACTTGTTATACCATGTGTGTGTAGATGGGTGCACCACATACGCGCACGCACGATCGGCTTAGCTCGGTCACGGTACTCAGGACTCGCCTCATCCTATAGAGGGGCATTTCCGCTCTCTCATTCTTACAACACACACAACGCAATATGCATAGATAGCATATAGAGACAGAACCAAACCACCAACGGCTCGATCTTTACACATTGTGCTAGGCGTTGTGGCTTGGAGGTACAGTGTCATATTCGACCAAAAGCAGAAAGATGGCTGGATGAATATTGTAATGGAATCTGTTTAACACATGCCTCTTCTTTTTATTTATGTCCTTACATTCTGTTTAGTGATGTAGTTTCATCTTATTACAGTTAAGTCCTATCGTTTAGTAATTCTACTATCCTTTTTGGCAGTTTCAGTTTACTACAATTCTGCCCGAGAGTTTAATAATTATATATACTAAATTTGTTCGACAGTTTCTGTCTTTTCTTTTATGTTCTGTAGTTTCAGAAATCATCAAATCAGTCATAGAATTCCATTTCAGAAATAAAATTGTTTAATTTTTTAATGTGTAATATATTTTACTGTTTTTCGATTCAGAAAAATCCAACAACTACTACATAAATACGGCTAGTCACCTACAAAGATAGACATAGAACCATATACCTAACTAGATACATAACGCATATGATGGCTACCCAACACAATCGAGAACTAATATCATTACAATCACGTTCATAGTCTTGTTGCGGCTCTTCACCAACCCTCATTCTCTGCATATGGCCAGAATTCCTAATAACAGACCATTGACTCTCTCCCTTTAAGTATATGTTCACATCTACTAAATATATATCTACTTGTTAAAAACGTAGTTAACACTACAAGAAAAAAGACATATGGCAACAAAAAAAATTGTTGCTATTGAACCTAATTCTGTTACAAACGAAGATTAACAACAATTTAGCAATAAAAAACGGCATGTTATTGTTTGCCTTGCTGCAGATTTCAGCAACAAAGTGTACTTATAGGCTAAGAATTTGTCCTACTCAACTCTTTGACTTGAATAAATTTATGCTTATTGCTTGTCCTAATGCATTACATCCTAACGAGTTGGTCTCGGTGTTCTGTTGATGTTTCATGTTGCCGGACTTGAAAACTGTAATTTCTTACATGTCAACGCCATGAGATCACTACTCAAAGAAAGACACGTTTTCTGAATGTGTTCAATTTTATTTTATTAGCAATGATTGTATTTTATGCTTTGAATTCCGAAATCAATGACTAATGTATGATATAAACAACAAACGTAACAATTGGGCAGATCGATCCCGTACATCGTACGGGGCCTCCTTGCTAGTAATTAGTGTAGAAAAACCTATATAAAATATACTTGGTGGATATGATATGTAACTTGTCATACCGTGTGTATGTATAGATGGGTGTACCACATGTTGGGAATCTTAGTGAAACGGAAGGAAAACAACAAAATTATTTTGGATTAGAGTCACGGATATCGTTTTTTTCTTAAAACGGTAGCTATCCCCACCCCTCAGAGTATGCTAACGGGTTACTAGTAAAACGTTTTCCGTATACAACCAAACCTAGCAAATTCGACGGATAGCAATTCTAGATAATTCCAGAAACTATCTGTGGGTTATACTGATTTTGGGAATAGTAAAAAAGTGTTTAATATTTTTGGTGAAACCCTTAATTTATAATAATTAGAGGGGTGCCACTTCAAAAGGTCGCAACGGTTTGTTTAAACCAAATAACAGTACAACTATTCAAAAAAAATAACCAGAGCAACAATTTACTAATAAAAAAAAATACAACCTAGAGAGAGAAAGCGACCATGGTGACTTAGGGTTACACCCTTCTATAGCCGCCTCCCCTCTTTCTTTCCCCCTCTTTTTCCCCTCTCCACTTACTCACCTGAATTTCTCTTCCTTTTACTACATCCTAAATTAGATCAGGACTTCTTTTCACCATGGATCAAAAGGGACACACCAGCGAGGAACCAGTTAAATCGCCAACTACAGGGGCCAATACGTCTTCTACCACAACTAAACCTGTATCGTATGCTACTGCTTTAACAGGTAATAGCTCGAAACCAACTATTAACAAAGTAGACCTGAGCTCAATTCCTATAAACGATCTACAGCTACCGAGTAGGCAAACTAGAACAAAGGATTCCAAACCGGCCATCATCTTTACTAATATAGAGATCCACAGGTCTGAAACTCCGCTTCAATATGCTTTAATTGCCAAATTCAGTAGGGGAAAACCCAACATTGAGGTTATTAGAGATCATATAGTTAAGAATTGGGGTTTATCTGAAATTCCAATCGTGGGTATAATGGATTTCAGGCATGTGTTTATTAAAATGACGAATGCAAAGGATTTTAATAAGGCTTGGACCAGAAACAATCATGAAATTGAGGGTTCCTTATTTAGAATTTTTAAATGGACTGCGGATTTTTCTCTTAACACAGAATCAGCTATAGCCCCTGTCTGGATTAGATTTCCTATGCTACCACTAAATCTATGTATTCCCTCCTATCTTAAAACAATTGCTCAACCTTATGGTAGGTTTTTAGTCACCGATTTAGCTACCCTCACGCATTCTCGACCAGCTTTTGCACGTGTGTGCGTGGAGATGGATTTGTTAGAAAAAAGGGAAGACAAAATTTGGATTGGCACATCTATTGATAATGGGTATTGGCAAAAAGTAGAGTTTGAGAAATTTCCTAAGTATTGTGATAAATGTTGGCTCCAAGGTCATACATCTAGTGAATGTAAAAAGTTGTGAAGCCAGGCTGGGCACCTAGAAAGATAGTTACTGAATTGGTTGAACCTAGTGAGGTAAAAGAGAACAAGGACAAAATAAAGGGTAAAGGAAAGTTGGATGAGGTAGCTCAAAAACAAAATTCCGAAACTTCTACTTCTCAGAATGAAACTGTGGAGCATATTGTGGTCAATAAGTTTTACAAAAAAATCGGTAACAAATGGGTTCTGGTTAATCTAGTGGAGCAAGAACAGATAATAATGGATACAGAAAGTGAAGAAAATCCAGACGTGATAATCATAGGTACACCCAAAGAAGTAGAAAAGATTCCGGAAATCGAGAAAATTAATAGTGATAATGAGAATGGGAGTCTACTTGCCCCTATTGATAGTACTCCCAAGGTAGTTAGACCCCTGGATTTTAATAAAAAACTGAGCAAAAGCCAGTTTGTAGAGGGTGAGGTAACTGTAAACAAAAGTACTAAAAAAAGAGAGAAGGAAAAAAGAAACAAGGAAAAGAAGACATTGTTACAGTTAGAAAACGACATTGAGTCCGGGTTTATTAAAATGCCTAAAGTTGTTGAGAGTGTAATAGTTCAAAACACTATTGAAAGTCTAGTGGATTCCCTTCATTTAGATTCATGTGTGGAGATAGCAGGGCATGAGAAATCTCAGGTCCACTCTGATGGTGACAGTAAAAGAGATAAGAGGCAAAGCAAGCCACCAGTCAGGTACACTCCCTCTAGTGTAGATACTAGGAAGGAGAACACTTTCTCCCTTTCATGATTAATTTCATTGTTTGGAATATTAGAGGTATTGCTAATAGTCTTTCGCAAGCCCAACTATCTATTTATGTTAAAAAATATAAGTTAGATTTAATTGCTATTTTAGAACCTATGATTAGTGTCTCTAAAGCCGCTGTCATTATGAGAAAACTCAATATGGACTCTATTATTTCTAATGAAACTAGCATGGGTAAAATTTGGATTTTATATAAAAGTCACTTTAAAATAGATATTGTAAGTTCAACAAGGCAAGAAATTACTCTTAAATTTCAGTTTCAGCAAGATTTTTTCATCACTTTTATCTATGCTAAGTGTGACTACATTTCTAGGAGAGATTTATGGAATACTGTTAGCAACTTGAACCTTAGCTCTGAAACTTGGTTGGTTGTAGGCGATTTCAATACCATCAGAAATGAAACCGAGAAACTAGGAGGTCAACGCAGGTGTGGTAAAGATAAAGCTGATTTTATTGACTTTATTAATAGTAATGGTCTTATTGAGTTAGCTCATGCAGGTTCTAGCTTCACTTGGAGTAAGCAAAGTAAAGGAAAAGTTCAATTTGAAAAGCTCGATAGAGCTTTAACCACCACTGATTGGGAAAGGTTTTTTCCTATACTTAAACTTAATATTCTAGAAAGAACGGTCTCCGATCATTCTCCTTTGGTTTTTACTACATCTACTGCTACTGCCCATGGTCCTACTTGTTTTAAGTTTCAACGTATGTGGGTTACGCATGACGATTTTACTAGTGTGGTGAGTAATAGTTGGTCTCAGTCCTGTCATCTGTTTGGTCTAAATAAATTTGCTTTTAAGCTCAAAAGACTCAAGTTTTGTCTGAAAGAGTGGAACAAAAGAGTTTTTGGGAATGTTTTTAACAATGTGGCAGCAATGAATGATGCTTTAATTTTTGCCGAAAACAACTTAGTTACTCTAGGGGACACCTACTTAGATGATTACAATTCATGTTTGCTTAAGTACAAAAAAGCTATTCTGCAAGAAGAGATTTTTTTGAAACAAAAAGCTAAGGTTAAATGGTTAGTAGAAGGAGATAGAAATTCTAAATTCTTTCATCAAATGATTAATCACAAAAGGTCTAAGGGTAGCATTAAGAACATTACTTTGCCTTGTGGTCGTGTTACAGAGAATTTGAATGAGATTGAGAATGAGGCACAAAGATTTTTCACTAGTCACCTTTCTGAGGAAGGGGTTGTTAGTAACCCATATCTTATTAATGTAATTCCTAAGCTGGTCACCGATTCTGATAATAAAATGCTTATGTGCAAACCCACGAAAGAGGAAATTAAAATTGCTGTCTTTTCTATTCCTATGGACTCCTCCCTTGGTCCTGACGGGTTTTCTTCTGTTTTTTTCATGAAGTGCTGGACTATTATTAAATGTGATTTAGTTGAAGCAATTTGGAGTTTCTTTGAGGGGGATAAGCTCCCTAAGGCCTTCATTTCTTCTCTTATTGTGCTTCTCCCTAAAGTTGACGATCCCTCAGATTTCTCTCAATTTAGGCCCATTAGTTTGTGTCAAGTTTTTTATAAAATAATCACTAAAGTTATTTCTAAAAGGCTTGCTACTGTTTTGCCTAATATTATTTCTCAACAGCAAAGTGGTTTTGTTAATGGCAGATGTATTACTGATGCAATTTTGCTCTCTCAAGAGCTGCTTCGGCATCTTGGTGACACCACTAGGGGTGGGAATGTCGTTTTTAAACTTGATATGGCAAAAGCTTTTGATAGACTTAATTGGGAATTTTTAAAAAATGCTCTTTTGGCCTTTGGTTTTGATAGTTTGTGGGTTAATTTGGTTCTCCAATGTGTATGTTTCGCTAATTATTCTGTTTGTATTAATGGAGTTCAATCAGGTTTTTTCTCTTCTAGTAGAGGGGTTAAACAGGGCGACCCTCTCTCTCCCCTTTTGTTTATCATTGCAGAAGAGGTCCTAAGTAGAGGGCTCGAGAAACTTAACTTGGATGGTACACTTATTCCATACAAAATTCCCACTAATATAACTGCTATCTCGCATATTCTTTTTGCAGACGATGTTCTTATTTTTACAAATGGTAGTAAACAAAATCTAGACAAGCTTATGCAGTTTATTAATAGTTATGAGTTAGCGTCTGGCCAATTGTTAAACAAGTCAAAAAGTGTTTTCTTAACTAACAATCACAATAGTAATACTAATAGAAATAGCATTATTGCAGCAGCTACTGGTTTTACTGAGGGCACTTTTCCTACTAAATATTTAGGCATCCCTCTACATCACGCGAAGCTTCTTTCTAGCATGTATGATCCACTTGTGGATAAAATTAACAAAAAGGTATCTAATTGGAAAAGCTCTATTCTTTCATCTGGTGCTAAACTTATACTTATTAAACATGTACTCTCTTCTTTTCCTATGCACCTTTTAGCAGTTCTTCATCCTCCCAAAATTACGACTGACAAGATTGATACTGCTTTCTCTAACTTTTTCTGGGGCTCTTTTGAGGGAAAAAATAGTCATCATTGGATTAGTTGGTCCAGAATTACTAAGCCCACTAATGAGGGGGGTCTAGGGATTAGAAATATAGCTGAGGTTATGAAAGCTCTTCATCTCAAGATGAGTTGGAGGCTTTTGAATGTTGAATCCCCATGGACTATCTTTATGTATCAAAAGTATTTTTCTCATTATATTAATTGGAATGACCCTGTTATTTTATCTTATCACTCTAATGCTTGGAAGATATTTGGTTCTAACTTTCCTACTCTTATAGCTAAAAGTGAATGGTGTGTTAAGGAAGGGTCTGTGAGTTTTTGGTACGAGAACTGGTCAGGAAAGGGGCTTCTCTGCGAGCACTTTGGTGTCGTCTTTCCTAACGTGCTTCTCAACCAAGTTATTCAAGGTAATGCTTGGGATTTACCCCTGCTTAATCTTATGGGGGGAAAACCCTTGGTTAATATGGTAACTCAGCTTTCTATTAGCTTGAGCGTTGGTTCTGATATTAGGTTTTGGCCTATTACTCATAATGGTGATTTTACTCTTAAAAGTGCTTTTAATTTCATTAGAGTGAAAAATCCTGTTCTTAATATGGCTAAACACATTTGGAATCCCCTTTTGCCTACTAAAGTTTCAATCTTTGTGTGGAAATTGTGGCATAATGCTATTAAACTAGAGGAGGATTTAAAAAAGTATGGCATCAATTTAGCTTCTAAATGTTCTTGTTGTACAAATTATACTTGCGATTCCATTTGTCACCTTATGGGGCATAGTGATGTTTCTAACAAAGTATGGAGTTATTTTTGCAATAGTTTCGGATTTCAGCATTATCCACGAAATGATTGGAAGAGGAAATTGCAGAATTGGTGCAGCAACTGTGACGGTTCTCATTTTGGTAAAACTGCGGCCTTGGTGCCTTTTCTTATTTTATGGGAAATATGGTTGAGTAAGAACAGTTATAAACATGATAATACTCCCATGTGCGCCACTAAAATTATTGCTAAAGTTCTTAATTGGTTAAGGGATATCAATTTTCTTATTAAACCTACCAGCCCTACTAACAACTTTCAAAATATTACCCTTGATGGTTTGGGCCTTAAGTTAATTGAATGTAGGGTTAAAAAACCTTGTCTGGTTAGCTGGAAATGCCCACCGTCAGGTAGGCTCAAGCTTAATATTGATGGCTCAACTAGAGGTAATAACTCAGGCAATGGTGGATTGATTAGAGATAGCAATGGTCTTTTGATAGTTGCTTTTTCTTTTCATCATATTTCTAACTCTAATACGCTAGCTGAGCTCTTGACTATTTACAATGGTTTGCTTATCTGTTATGGTATGGATATTTATGGCATTAATATTGAGACTGACTCTGAGATTATTGTCAATTGGTGGAAGAATGACACCACTCCTGGTCTTAAATTTCAATCTATATGGAGTAATATTTGTGAATTGATCAATTTGATTGGCTTGGACTTTGTTCATGTTTATCGAGAGCAAAATCAAGTAGCGGATGCCTTGGCAAAGATGGGTGCTAATGGCGCTGATCTAGTTATGCATTCCCCTGTTTTTTTGCCTAATAAAGTGTTTGCTATGTATATGTTAGACCAAAAAGAAACCCCTAGCTTTAGGGGTAAAACTTTTTGTGTTTGATGTATCATCGGGCATGGTTGGTTTTTAGCTAATGATGGTCACCCTGAAGCAAGGTTTGGACGATTTTCACTATTGATGGGTTTATAATTTTGATTGGTCTTAGTACCTCTGTTAAAGCCTTGCTTTTCGGCCCTGGCTTTTCTATGCTAGTGATGAATATTTTCTGAAGCTTATTATTGAACACTAATAGCGATTATTATGGTAGCCAAAAAGGAGCTAGAGAGTGTATGCCCCGAGACAGTGTCTTGTGCAGATTTCATAACATTAGCGACCCGAAACTCTATTGCATTAGCAGGTGGACGAAGATATAATGTATCTACTGAAAGACGTGACGGACTAACATCAAACCCAATTCTAGTAAACTTACCGCAACCAAGTGATACTGTTCCAGAGGTTGATGGGAGCTGTGTGTTTGGCATGGTTTATGAACTTATGAAATAGTTGTTTTTGTATGCATTTTGAGGTTTTAAGTATGTTTCTTAGATTTTCTCTAGTTTGATCTTGTTTCTATCAGCAGTTTGTTTTGCTGTGTTATTTTGTCAGTTTTTAAGCTAGCCATGGAGGCTTGTTCCTTGGAGTGAACTCGATTTTTGTTTCAATAGAGGTTGGCCCTGTTAAAAAAAAAAAAAAAAAAAAAAAAATAACCACCGCCACATAGACTTTTAGTTATTTAACCAACATAAAATATTAATTATATAAATAATTAATCAAATACATATACATATATCCAACCATCCCCCACTAGGTTGTAATAACAATAGTAATTACAAACTAATTATATATATGTATATAACATTCCCTCACTAGCTTGTAATACCAACCCAAATCAGTATCGCAACGAAGTTTCGATATCTCCACCCATAGCAATGTACCTTTAGATTTAAGTATTTCCCTTAGTATGTTTACGTCAAAATTTCAGCATATTATGGTAACAAATGGGGATACATGCAGATCAACATATTGTCTATTGTAGCTATACAACCCACAAATAGACATGCAACAATGACTAGCTATACATGTAACATATCAGACCTAATGACTGTCACACAGGCGAATAACACGTGCGGCGACACAAGGCTAATTAAAATAATTATAAAATATACAATAAAAAGATCACTTTCTATTAAAAATCTTACAATAATATAAGTTAGAAAATTCAACACTTAAACTTTTTTTTCTTACAATCTAAATTAATATATCAATGAAGCGGAAAAACTAAATACAAAATTTTATGAGCTATGTCTAATCCCGACTAACTTGAACTCAACTCAAAACACCTGAAAACATTTAAAAAGGGAGAGGTAAGGTAATGAATTTAGTAAGTGATTAACCTTTCAATATAATATAGGGTCGGAAAAAGATTTTAATCCTTTTATCTTTTCCTTCAACAACCATAGTTTAACTTTGATAAAAAATTCTCAAAACACGAGTATAAATAAAATGCGAAAGCAAATAACAAGTTTTTTTTGTGATTAATACGGTAATATAAATGAGAAATTAAGCTTTATTCAACTTTTCAATCTCCTATGTGGGTTCAGACCTCCTGATCCTCTTTTATTCGTTGGATCCAGACTTCCTGAATTTTTTTATTCATTGGATTTATACCTACAGAATCTCTTTTATTCGTTGAATTTGGACTTGCCAAATCTGTTTTATTCTATAAACTTAATCTTAAATATAAGCCACAGAGATCACCAAAATAAAATAATATTTTCTCAAATAAATCATATACGTTCGTCAACGCATATAAACAATTTTACTTTTCTTTACGTTCATCAACGTATACAGATAACTTTACTCTTTTAAAACTTGGACCTTCAAATCTATATATACATATATAATTTTAATACATTTAAAATATATTTGAGCTTGCAATCATTTGTTAAAAAATGCAATGTGATTTTATAATAACAAGTAAGAAAAACCACTCACATTAATTTACGGACCCGGAAGGACGACCACATTTTATTACGAGCTACTGTAAACCTTTTATACAGGGAAAAAATACATTTACTACCCCAAACTATAGTACGGTTAACGATTTGGGTACCCACCTTTCAAAATTTTCAATTTAGGTACCACACTATAATAAATTTCCAATTTAGGTACCACCGTCTTAATAAATCACGAAATTATGTCACGTGACATTTGACAAATATTAATTTGATACGCTAATTTGATAATTTTGCACAAAAATATGTCATCCTAGAAAAACTTATAGCATATAATCCAAATTTAGCATATAATCCAAAATTTTGTTATTTCTGAAATTGGAAAAAATATTTTTATAGGATGACATATTTTTATGCAAAATTGTCAAATTAGCCTCTCAAATTAATGTTTGTCAAATGTCACGTGACGTGATTCCGTGATTTATTTAGACGGTGGTACCTAAATTGGAAATTTATTATAGTGTGGTACCTAAATTGGAAAATTTGAAAGGTGGGTACCCAAATCGTTAAAAACGGATAGTTTGGTGTTCTAAACCTATAAAACCCCCTTTTATATATCTTACTAATTGATATTTTCTCCTATCCCAAACATCTTACCTCGTGTGTCTCCTTTTTACATATCTTATATAGTAATAATAACATTAAAGTACAGACCAAGCTAGATAAACCGATATAAAAGAAGTCACTATGGTCTCTGTTGCATGTATATAAGTATAGGGTACATACATACATACATACATATATATATATATATATATATATACATATATATATATATATATACATACATATGTTTGTGTTTGTATCTAAGTATATATGCTGATCAAATCATTCTCCTGTAAGACAAATATTTATAAAGCAAGAGAAAAGAGAGAATACAAATAGATTACACGGTTACTTTCGACTGTTTACTTACTTGAAATAATTACACAATACTAAATACATTACTTACATGTTCTTCCTCTTTAATTCTCTAAAAATTTAATTGGTAAATGGTTACTTATTAGTTATACGTTACAAACTACGTAACAATTACAAGAGTAAAATCTTATAACTTTCCCTACATACACTACTATATATTTTACTTATAAGCCTGTGATAAATTCAAATTAATAATTATGACCTTACCAAATTTTGAACGTTACTATACTCTCATTACTACTCACTCTGTTCCCATTTAATTGTCCACTACGAAAGTACATGCAATTTTGATCGGGTTATAACTTTTATCAAAATTGTCAAAATGAATTTCGACAATTTTGATACAAGTTATTGGCCGGTCAAAATTGCACGTAGTTTTATAATAGACAATTAAATGGGAACGGATTAAGTATTATTTATGTGATTAAGACAAACTTTACAACTCTTGAAACCGATCATTAATAACTCCCAACATGTTTATTCAAGAATTAAATTACTAAATTATTTAATAAATAAAATAAGAATAGAAATTTAAATACAGGATTTTACAGTACAACCCGCTAAAACATGAGCTTTGTCTTCTATCTCATTTAACACTTTTAGTGTAATGGTATGAAATATATGATAGGTTGAGATGCTTCCAATTTGTACTTTTTCCATCATATTTTTCCTAATTTATTCATCAACCCAGCTATAGCTTGTTTAGATGAGGTGTACAAAAGTAATTAGGTTTTGGTGATCTAATTTTTAAGTTTTGTAAATGGTGCACGATAAATAGCGAACTCAAACTTATTATTAAAACAAACTCAAGAAAGAACACAAACTCAAAACACTTTTATAATATGTTTCTTCAATTATTCAAGTGAGAGTTTTTCCATACAAAAATGACCTATTTATAGGATAGAAATAAATCCTAGAAACACTCTAAAATTATGCACACTCTTGTAGAAAGACACTTAGTAACTCAAGAACTCACTAGAACAATTAGAAGCCTAGAAAGGCTCTAAAATACTCCAAAAAAAACACTACCAGAAACACTCTCAAATACTCTAGAACATTCTAATACATTAAATCATAAATAAGATAAATAGTTTATTTTATAACTTAATCTCCATCATTCTCCCTAGCTTTGAAAAACTCTACTCCGGAGAGTTAGAAGTCTTCAATGTTATCTCCTTTGTTTTTCTTCCATTTTTTTCGAACATACACTTTCCATTTGCCATCATTATCTTCTTGGTTAGTAGAATTTTCTTCAATGTGTTGACGCTCATAATCATGTAAGATTGAAGGTGCCAGCTGATGCAACTCATCTCCGGTAAGCCAAGAATCTTCGATGTCGGGCAAATTCTTCCATCGACAAGGTATCTACGAAAACTACCATCTGTCGAACTCACATCTTGGGTGTCGAGAATGGTATAACCTGGTCTGCCGGGGTAACTGGGAAGGTCGGCTAGGAACATGGATTGGTGTAGTTGTCGTAGGGAATGTACGTGCATTGTTAGGATTTGACAAAATAGGAGGCTCTAACGTGCCCCGATAAGGAAACAAATCCTCAACATTGAAAACTGGACTAATAGGCATATTTGTAGGTAAATCAAGTAAGCATTAGGTCCGAGTTTCTTTTTTATAAGAAAAGCTCCAGAAGCCCGAGCATGTAATGTTTTGAAAGAATTTTTAGGCTAACGCTCTGGGCGAATACGGACCATTACAAAATCACCTTCATTAAAATCAATTTTTCTATGGCAAGCATCAGGTGCAAACTTATAAGATTGATTACTCGTTGATATTTTTCTTCTAACTTCGGCATGTAAGTTACGGATATGGGTAGCAAAAGTATCAGCTGATTTTGAAGAGCGCGATGTAATAGGTAATGGAATAAGATCTATAGGCTGACGAGGGGTATAACCTTTGACAATTTCAAAAGGGCTTTTTCCAGTGGATCGGTTAACAGAACTGTCATATGCAAATTCAGCAGTTGGTAATACCAAGTCCCAAGTTTTAGGCTTATCTTCAACGATGCAATGAAGCAAATCACCTAAACTGCGATTGACGACCTCTGTCTGACCATCTTTTTGAGGATGAAAGGCTGACGAGAACTTTAACTGTGTGCCAAACAACTTCCAAAGAGTTTTCCAGAAATAACTTACAAACTTAACATCACGATCAGAAATGATAGAGGTAGGTAACCCATGTAACTTAACAACTTCTCGAAAGAACAATTTAGCAACCTGAGATGCATCACTAGTCTTACTACATGGAATAAAATTGGCCATTTTCAAAAACATATCGACAACTACAAAAATTAAGTCATGTCCACGACCGGTCTTAGGAAGTCCTAGAACAAAGTCCATACTAATATCTTTCCACGGTGAGTGGGAAACAGGTAAGGGTGTATACAATCCAGTGTTCTTTTTCTTAGCCTTGGCGACCTGACAAGTACGACACTAAGAAACAATTCTAGCTACGTCTTTCTTTAAGGAAGGCCAATAGAAACGATCTTCAACTAGGGCAATAGTCTTATCTCGACCAAAATGTCCTGCTAATCCTCCGCCATGGAGTTCCCAAACTAAAAAAATCTCTAAGAGATGTATGAGGAATACACAATTTAGACCCTCTAAATAAGTAACCATCATGTACTACAAAATCCACATAATTTTGTCGTTGGTCATTTTTCACTTCGTCAAAAATGATACCAAAATCAGGACACGAAGGATACTCATCTCTCAAGCGCTCAAAACCCATCACGTGAACATCCAAAGATTGTAAAACTATAACGACTCTACTTAGTGCATCTGTAGCCTTATTATCTACCCCATCTCTATGTTTAAGGACAAATGTATACTCCTGTAAAAACTCTACCCATCTAGCATGTCTAGGGTTTAACTTTTTCTGAGAATGGAGGTATTTTTAGGCTTCATGATCAGAATATAAAATGAACTCCTGAGATAAAAGATAATACCGCCAATAATGTAAGGCTCGCACAATAGCGTAGAATTCCTTATCATATGTTGATACCTCTATTTAACATCCTTAAGTTTTTCACTAAAAAATGCAATGGGGTGACCTTCCTGACTTAACACACCTCCTATACCGATGCCTGAAGCATCACAAGCTACCTCAAATACTTCAGAAAAATTAGGGTGTCGTAAAACAAGGGATTGAGTTAGTTTATCCTTAATTTGTTCGAAGGCCCTATCTGCTGAGTTAGTCCATTTAAACTCATCTTTCTTAAGACACTCGATTATAGGGGCCATAATAGAGCTGAAATTCTTAACAAGCCTCTTATAGAACGTGGCTAGTCCATGAAAACTATGAACTTCCGTTATCGTCCTAGGTTCAGGCCAATCTCTAATAGACTTGACCTTATTAGGGTCAGCGGAAATGCCTAAAACTGAAATGATAAATCCGAGAAATAACACTTGTGGTTGTAGAAAGGAACACTTCTTAAGGTTTAGAACTATGCGCAAATGATTGAGGTAATCTTCCTTAGATTGACTATAGCCAAAATATCGTCAAAGTAGACAACCAAAAATTTATCAATAAATAGACGAAGAACTTGGTTCTTTTACTCTCATAAAAGTGCCAGGAGCATTTGATAACCCGAAGGGCATGACTAGCCATTCCTACAAACCATCTTAAGTTTTAAATGCAGTCTTACACTCATCACCTGGCCTTCAGTTTAGTACAAGACCCAAGACCCAAGACCCAAGACATTCCCCAAATCCCAAATCCCAAATCCCAAATCCCGCATCCTGCGGCCCGCGGCCCGAGACCCGAGACCCGAGACCCGAGCGAGCGAGCGCGTGTGTGGTACACACTAACCCACTCATGGGTATGTGGACTTTATTAGTTTACCAACTACATGGGATGGACTTGTATATATAGTGTAAAAATCAACCTTGATTTTACAATGTGGGATAACCCTCATGGGTTAATTCCACTCTCTTTTCCATTTTCCAGATTTCGGTTTTTTCTCTCTTTCGAGTACCAACCTTCGAGTCCAATTATCATTCACACCCTTCCTCCGAATAGGTCATGCGATATACCGTTGCGAAGCTCGTCGTACGAGCTACTCAAACACTTTGAGTATGGCCTCAGAAAAACTGAGTAGTCGAATCGAAAATTGACTCAAAGATGGTTCCTGACCACTTGGAACAACCATGTTTAAAAACATGTTTTCCTACAATTTTTCCAACAATCCCCCACATGAATGTAATTGGCTCGAAAGCCCATGTCCTAGATGAAAATCAAGAGAACCGCAAAAGTTCACTACCTAAGGTCAGGTAGCGCGCGCCTTGAACCTGCCGTAGCGGAGTACCACCCAGAATACTGCTATTAGGTAGCTGTAAAGCTTTGAACCATCAAGCTTTGTGTATCCCAGAATGGCACCCGCACAGTGCCCTCTCTACCCACGTATTAGGCCCTTTAGTTTTTGTCCATATTTGGCCTGGACTGCCTTGGCAACTTTAACTGAGTGCTCTAGTGAATTAGCCCAAGCTCATCACATGGTACCGGCCTTACACACTCGTTATAGGTGTTCCAAGTCGAAAGTGTCCTGAGTCACTTTTCTCAACCGTCGAGTTACTTGGATCATTAAGAGCCTCAAGCTCACCCTTACAATGGTACAGGTCTATCACTCTGTCATCACGAAAATGGGCTGGGAACTCCAGATTCCCGAGTGCTTTGTTCGGTTGCCCTTACAGTTCAGTTTCCCTTTGAACCTATCAGGAATTCCGTTTAGGTTGGGTTGCCTATGTTGGGGCCACCAATTTAATGGGCTTTAATCCCATTCCGTTCGATGACGTCTCGACTCCCACTTGAGTCAAGACTTTTGTTAATGGATCCGCTATGTTTTCCTTTGATTTCACAAAATCTAAGGATACCACACCGTTGGATAACAATTCCCTTACGGATTTATGTCTCCGACGTATATGTCGAGACTTTCCATTATACATATGATCCTGAGCCCACGCAATAGCTGATTGACTATCACAATGCATGCTTATTGCGGGAACAGGTTTTGGCCACATTGGAATTCCTTCCAATAGACTTCTCAGCCAGTCTGCCTCTTCGGTTGCTAAGTCTAACGCTATGAATTCTGATTCCATAGTAGACCTTGCAATACACGTTTGTTTGGAGGATCTCCAAGACACGACAGCTCCTCCCATTATAAACACATATCCACTCGTAGACCTTGTGCTATTGGAGTCTGATATCCAGTTGGCATCTGAATACCCTTCCAGTACCGCTGGATATCTGGTATAGTGCAGCTCGTAATTGGCTGAAAACCTCATATACCTGAGAAGTTTCATTATGGCCTTCCAGTGTTCCTCATTCGGATTGTTGGTGTACCTGCTCAGTCTACTCACTGAGTTTGCTATGTCTGGTCTAATACAATTCATTATATACATGAGACTGCCTATGACTCGGGAGAACTCCAATTGATTCACACTCTTACCAAAATTCTTTTTCAGGTTACAGTTGAACTCAATTGGGGTTCTAGACATAGCCTTACTGCCCTTGTCAAACTTGTCTAATACTTGTTTAACATAGTGACCTTGAGACAAGGCATATCCTTCTGATGTTTTAGTAATCTTCATACCAAGTATTACATCAGCTATACCCAGATCCTTCGTATCGAAGTGTTGTGACAACTTTTTCTTTGTGGAGTTGATTCTTTCATTACTCCCAATTATGATCATGTCATCCACATAGAGACAGACTACGACACAGTCTCTTCCACTTCCTTTAGAGTAGACGCATTTATCACACTCATTAATGTGAAAACCGTTTGATAGGATAATTCTATCAAACTTCTCGTGCCATTGCTTTGGCGCTTGTTTGAGTCCATATAGAGACTTTACAAGTTTGCACACTTGGTGCTCTTTACCAGGAACTACAAACCCTTCTGGTTGTTCCATGTAAATTTCTTCTTCCAGTTCTCCATTCAGAAATGTCGTCTTTACATCCATTTGATGTATTTCCAAAGCTGCGAGAGCAATGACGATTTGGATTGACGTTTTCCTGGAGACAGGAGCATACGTGTCAAAATAATCGACACCTTCCGTTTGTCTGAAGCCTTTTACTACAAGTCTCGCCTTGTATTTCTCAATCGTGCCATCAACCCTTAACTTCCTCTTGAAGATCCACTTGTGACCTAGGGGCTTACATCCTTTCGGAAGATCCACTAGTTCCCAAGTGTGGTTTTGCATGATTGATTCAATCTCATTTTGAATAGCTTCTTCCCAATATTGGGAATCCGGTGTTGACATATCTTGTTTATATGTCACCGGTTCGCCTTCAACCATGAAGGTTAGGAAATCAGGTCCAAAGGAAGTTTCCTTCCTTGCCCTTTTGCTGCATCGAGGCTCTTCCTCTTCCTCTTCCTCTTCCTCTGTCGGTTCACTTGCTCCCACATTTCCTTCATTGTTCAACTCTTGAGTTGGTACAGATGTAGGTAATTTACGGGGAAAGATATCTCAAAGAAAGAGTCCTCTCGGCTTTCCATATATGTATCTACGTGCACATCGGGATTATCCGAGTTGTGTACGAGAAACCGATATGCACTACTATTATGTGCATATCTGATGAACACACAGTCCACCGTCTTAGGACCAATTCTCATCCTCTTAGGAGTGGGAACTAGGACTTTTGCGAGACAACCCCAAGCCCGCAGGTTCTTATAACTGGGTTGATGACTTTTCCATAATTCATATGGAGTCTTTTCTCGCTTCTTATGTGGTAACTTGTTTAAAACATAGTTTGCGGAAAGTATCGCTTCCCCCCACATGTTCTGGGGTAACCCAGAACTGATTAGCATAGCATTCATCATTTCCTTTAACGTTCTATTTTTACGCTCAGCAACCCCATTTTGCTCGGGAGTGTATGGGGCTATGGTTTGATGTATAATGCCGCTTTCAGCGCATATCTGCTCAAACGGTGATTCAAATTCACCGCCTCTATCACTTCTCAATGTTTTAAATTTTCTATTGAGTTGATTTTCAACTTCGATCTTATAAAGAGCGAATTTCTCAACTGCTTCGTCTTTACTTCTCATTAAGTAAACGTAGCAGTATCTAGTACAATCATCTATAAAAGTGATAAAGTACTTTTTCCCTCCTCGCGTTTGTATAAACTTTAAGTCGCATACATCCATGTGTATTAGACCGAGAGGTTCACTTTCTCATTCAACATGTTGAAACGATGATTTCGTTAATTTTACCTCTACACAAATCTCACATTTGTGTTGCTTATCAAAAACAAAATTTGGTATTAGTTTTAGTGATATTAATTTCTTTAAAGAATTATAATTCACGTGACCTAATCTACCATGTCACAAATGAAATGACTCAAATAAATAATTAAACTCAGAATTTTTATTGGCCTCTTGGGCAACAGTCATTACATTGCTAGTGCTAGACTCAGCTTTAGCACCTTTATTGGGAGCAGGTGTCCCTACGTTTAACTTAAACATGTCGTTGGTCATATAGCCACGGAATACATAGACACCATTTTTGGTGATTACAATTTTATCGGATTCCAAAACTAGCTTGAACCTGTTCTTCACCATCACTGATCCGGATACCAGATTCTTACGGATATCCGGAACATGGAGCACATTAGTCAACCTCGGCTCTTTTTCCGAGGTCATCTTCATCACCACCATTCCTTTTCCTTCCACCTTGGAAGTAGCAGAATTTCCCATGAAGAAACTTTTTCCCTCTACCGCCTCGTAGGTCTTAAACATCCACCTAGTTGAGCAGATGTGGCTCGTGGCGCTGGTATCCAGCCACCACTCTTTGGGGTTGCTCCCCACGAGATTACCTCAGAGACCACAGCAGTAAAGTGGTCATCATCTCGTCCTCCCTCGGCCAGATGTGCCTGAGCTGGAGCTTTTCTCTTCCCTTTTCCCTTGAAGTTCCTCGGGGGGGAGGGGGCTTGGGCTTAACAGCACCTTTATTGTCATAACAGTCCGCGGCACGATGGCCGGTCCTGTTACACACAAAGCAGGTTCCTGCAAATTTCTTTGCGACAACAGCACTGCCTCCGCTGTCAAAATGTTTCCGTTTGATGTTGGAGCTTTCGACCACATTGGCCTTTGCCATCAGGATGTTAGCACCACCGACTCTCCTCACGGAGTGACGGTTGCTCACCTCGATATTGAGCTTCTCAATGAGCCCCTCCAGCCTCATTTCCTTTCGCTTGTGCTTCAGGTAGTTTTGAAAGTCTTTCCAAGACGGTGGCAATTTCTCAATCATGAGTGCCACCTGGAAAGGCTCATTAATCACTAGCCCCTCAGCCTCAAGGCGATGGTAAATGAGTTGGAGCTCCTCAACTTGCTCCATGACACCCCTGCTGTCAGTCATACGGTACTCATGAAAGTCCGTGACAACAAATCTCTTTGTGCCAGCGTTATTCACTTTGTACTTATTTTTGAGAGTTTACCACAGCTCCTTTGCAGTAGCTTTGGGCTCAAAAACACTGAACAGCGTGTCATCTAGAGCACACATGATATAGTTCTTGCATAGGTAGTCGGCATGTCTCCATGCCTCTACCGCAGAGAACGACTGCTCATCCAGATTGTCCTCGCTTAGGACGGGAGCAGTCTCCTTAAGAAACCTGGTCAGATTCAGGGTCGTGAGATAAAACAGCACTTTTTTCTGACAACGTTTAAAGTTGTCTCCACTGAATTTTTCCGGTTTCTCCAGATGAGAAGTCGGCAAAGTAGGCACAGCCGAATACATCGGTGCCTTGCCCTTGGCCGCAGCCTTAGCTGCGGCCTTGGCCGTGGCCGCTGCTTCGGCCGCAACCTCAGCTTTGGTCGTAGCATCCGTCATGGCCGCAGCCGCGGCGGCTTCAGCCGCTGTAGCTACGTCATCGGCGGTAGCCCCCACAATCGCATCGCCCCCAGTGTTATGGACATCTCCACCAACCACTGGGTCATGCTTACTTCTGATAGGCAACTGAATAGGCGACGTGTTTGTCATTTGAAACGACAACACAAACCGTATGAGATACGTGTACAATAAATTCTATAAACAAACACCAAAACTGATATTTGGGTTTGTAAAAGAATTATAAAACAAACAATAAAATTAAACTTTTTATCCTTTTGAATATCAATACGGTTGATATTAAAAGGATTAAACGATTCTTATTGAATATCAATACGGTTGGTATCAACAAGATTCAAAAAATAAAAATTAAAACTGTTTGGAATTTTTCTTTGTAATTCAATATCTAATATAATTTAGAATTGAAAACAAAAAATCATTATTCCTTTTATAAAAGAAAAATAAATAATTGTATTAATTAATACACGAAAGAAACAACAGATATCGGTTAAGATTGTTGGTTTCCGTGTACGAAATAACAATTAACAATAAATAAAGGACTAAACAAGAATAAACAAAACCAGTGTAATCTTTATTAATTTCGAATTGGTATAGAAATTAATGATTACAACATGTAGGTACTGAAACGTAATTAAAGCAAACGTTATCAGATTATTATCAATTAATAATCTGATGTACTGAATTGCAATAAATAGAAACTGCCGGACTGGAAAGTATAAACTTAACAGCCGGACTGTTCTGTTTTAAATTGAAAGTACAGGACTGAATTGAAACTATTCTAATTACATAATTAAATTACAGAATAGTAATTACAGCAAAACCAGAACTTTAAACTAATTACAGAAAGGTACAAACAGAATAGAAAAGTTACAGCTAAGTACTGGAGACAGCACCCTCCCTGTACAAGCTTGACGTGGAGACTGCACCCTCCCTGTACAAGCTTGACATTTTCAATAAAATACCGTAAAAGATCAAACATGAAATCATTTGGTGTTATTAGATGTTGTTTTTTTAAAGTTACTTATAGTATATAACAAACATGAAATCATTCCTAGTAACTTGCTTTTTCATTTCTGTAATTTCTACTACTGCTACTTACATTTGTTGGAAATTTTTAGTGGGCTATTTTATCCTCATTTTATTATTGCTAATTAATAAAATTAAGGCTTTTCCCACCAAACTATATTAAAAGTTCATGAACACTTCTCTTCATTTAAAACATTCAATTTTTACATTAAAAAAAGTATATTTTTCTTTCTTATTAGCAGATTTTATAGTTTACTCCTTCGTCCCAAAATAATTCATCACTATAAAAATAGTTTACCATTGGACAACCCAAGAAACGAAAACGAAATAATGAAATGAAAAAATGAATATTTACGAAATACATTGGAATAGAACCATGTGATAGTTATTATTAAGCAAATGCTGTTTTATGTGCTGGTTGAAAAGTTAAAATATAGGATATGTACGTCTATTAAGGGTAATAAATAGTGAAAAACCTAATATTTAACCAACTAATTAATGAGCAATTTATAACCATTGCGAGCAGAACAGTTAGGGTTTTCAATCGTCCCCCCGATGAGCTGACGTGCGAGATAAGCACGAAAATATACTGATAGGACACTGTCAGGATGTAGATATCCTTATAAGGAAAGATAACATCAAGTTTATACGGGAGACGTCCCATAAAAATATTGTCTAATCTACAAGGAAGTATTTCTTATCACACAAGTAAACAGAATCTCCTACGAGTAGTATAATTCTAACTCCTCGAACCAGTATATTCTTAGATCCGATAGGGAGGTAATGCCAAGTAAAAAAGGGGTCTTCACCGTAGTTCATATATAGCGAGGGTCGTAGCCCTCGGGGAATCCCCTCCTTGAGAAGACCGGCAGCAACACTCTTCCCCAAGAGCAAGTCAAAGTCGGCGGATACACATGAAAATATACAAAGGAGATCATTATCTTATACACTTGATAAGGCAAGAGATATATTATGGCATGATCAGATATGATTGCAAATATTATGCTAATCAAGGAGATCTACCCTAGATGCTCATCCGTCTATATAAGAAGCTCATTAACCACGAATAAAGGGATACACAAACCACATCTCTCTACAAATATACACTAAATACGGGTATCTCTCACTACTCATATTCAATACACATTAAATATATTATATAAACCATAAAAGGTTCTCACCTCCTTACAACTCCACAAGGCGAAGGAGGGTGAACGTTGGTAAAACTACCAAGTTCCCCTTGATGTTAGATTAAGTGTGTAAATATTACGTAGGTACAAGCGAGCAAGGCAGATAAGCCCTACAACGG
This sequence comes from Primula vulgaris, assembly GCA_963920805.1. Classification (NCBI taxonomy): domain Eukaryota; kingdom Viridiplantae; phylum Streptophyta; class Magnoliopsida; order Ericales; family Primulaceae; genus Primula; species Primula vulgaris. The sequence continues at coordinate 13,237,543 of OY987217.1, read as the reverse complement.
AATTTTTCTATTGACTCCAAGGACCGGAAAGTCTGCAAGCCCTACAACAGCAAAGTTAGCGGGCAAAGCCCTACAACGGAATTTTCCTATTGGTTCCAAGATTGGGATCTGAGACTCACACACTAGTCCTAATTTTTAAGGTTCATCAAGTGTCACTGTCTCTGAAAAGAATTGAACTTAAAAGGTTCAACTTTACCCCGAGTAAAAAAATCGGCAAATCACACAGTGATTTTACAGAACACGATAAAAGTTTATAGGTTTATAAGATGTTCTCATTCCCTAAAAATATATATTATGAAATTGAACAGGTACCATTATATTCATATTACAGTTAATAACATGTTCCATTAAAGGCATACATCACCATATATATTAAATGTTTCGTAATTAGTTACCAATGTTACAGTGATTTCCTTGGTTAAAACTCAGCCCATGCTTTTGATTTAATTTAGAATCATGTGAACATCAGTAAGTAATTCCATATGTAACGTGTATTTGTGTATAATTAGGCCACGAAATGCTAATTTTTAATGGTTAAAACAATATTAATTAGCGTTGTTTCATTACTATTTCAGCCTATTTAGGGAATATTTAATGTTTTCCCGGTTTATTTGCACATTTCTATATTTTTGTAGAAAAATACATGGAATTAGCACAAAAATGAGACAAGTACGCAAGAAAAAACCAATTGAATGATCAAAAGTAAAGAAATCAGAAGTCAAAGGACCCCCAAGACAAGTCTAGAGTTGATCAAAACAGAGAACAAAATGAGATAAATATCAGGAACATTCTGAAAGCAGACCTGACCAGTCACAATTACCGGTCAGGTCTGACCGGTTAGGTTATGGCAGATTAATTAAAATTAGGTTAAATATGTAGGAACTATAAATACCAAAGTTCTATTATTTGTAAATAACGTTTTACAGTATATTTCAACAGATTTTCCAGTATTATCAACTTAGATAAAGAGAGGAGAGAAAAAAAATAGAGAGTTTGGGTACGGATTCTCCGTTTTATCGACTTCGTTTTGTAAGATCGTTCAATGCAAGTCTTTGTTTTTACTTTCTTTACTGTTTTTATTCATGTTTGCTTTCGTTTACATCATATTAACAATAATCTCGCATGCAAATTACCTATTTAAATCACATTAATAACGCACCAAAGTTAGTTATTAATCGTCTTAACATCGCATGCACATTAATTTGGGTTGATATAAATTGAAATACAACATTTAATAATCACATATAAGTTGATATTTAAGTGTTCTTAGTTGAGAAATCGAGCTGTTAGATTGACAACCCAACCGCTAACACTCTCCTCTTTTATTTGTTTTTTCATATTAAATATAGTAACGCCTGGGAAAATACTTGATATAGCCAACCACACGGTTTCTAAGACGATAACTTGGGCATCTTATCTGAGAAATACTACTAATATCCTCGTGCTCCTTCGAGGCCCTCGCGTATTAAAAATAACATGTTCGAGCGGCGGTCAATATTTTGGCGCTGCTACCGGGGAACTACGGTTGCTTATAGTCATTTCCAAATATTTTCATATCATTTCTGCCATTTTCAGCATTTTTAAGACCTTAGATAAGTTAAAAACCCAGTTTTGGATAAGACCTAATCTGTTCTGAAATTCTGTTGTTCTCGAAACTAATCAGTAACCCTAACCGGTCAGGCTTGACCGGTCATAGTGACTGGTCACCTCCGTGTTGTTTGATAATTTTTATGAAATTATACAATTACGAGTTACAACTTTATTTTCTATATATTAGACATCATAGATACCACTACATATTTTAGCCATTAAAATGATAATTTTTAATGGCTAAAACAGTATTAATTAGCGTTGTTACATTCCTATTTTGGCCTATTTAGGCCATAATTAGTGTTTTCCAGTTTATTTGCGCATTTCTATCTTTTTATAGAAAAATGCATGAAATTAGCACAAAAATGAGACAAGTACGCAAGAACACCAATTGAATGACCCACAAGACAAGCCTAGAGTTAACCAAAACTGAGCCCAAAACGAGATAAACATCAGGAATATTCTGAAAGCAGACCTGACCGATCACAGTTACTGGTCACCCTGACCGGTCAGGTTACGGTTGATTAATTAAAATTAGGTTAACTTTGTAGTACCTCTAAATATCAAAGTTCTATTACTTGTAAATAACGTTTTACAGTATACTTCAGCATATTTTCCAGTATTATCAACTTACAGAGAGAGAAGAGAGAAAAAAAACATTAACATAGAGAGAGAAGAGAGATAAAAAACAAGCCTTACAATGAAAATTTTCTATTGGCTTCAGGCATCGGAAAGCCCGCAAGCCCTACAAGAGCGATAGCGAGCAAAGCCCTACGACAGAAGTTTTCTATTGTTTTCAAGTTTAGAAATTGAGACTCACGCACTATCCTAATTTTTAAGGTCCGTCAATAGATTCAATACCCCATTTTCTAGTATGAATTTTCTAACTGGAAAACCATTGTAGTAAAACTCACAACTTTTCCAAAGGAATATAGACCTTAATGCATGCACATACAAATCCCCTTTTCTTCTATTGCCCTAAGCAGACGGCAACTTGGTCGTCATTGACTCGTGATATTGATGTATTCTTTTAGTTGCATTAATTATTTGGCAACGTCCCTTTTTTTCTCTCTTTTGAGAGGTACAAGAAAATGAATTAGGATTGAATAATCAATGCACGTAACATATAAGTATTTTTCAACACATATATATTTCCTATAAATAACTCAATTTCCAGTAACATAAGGGCATGGGTGAATGAAAGGCAATACTATAACTATAACTCTAATACTTTCCAAAGCGGACAACAATCCGGGCACTACAATGAAGTGGCCTGGCGTAACTCGGTCAGGGTTGGGTGTGCTAGGGTTCAATGCAATAATGGCACGTGGTTCGTTACTTTCAACTATTCTCCACCAGGCAGCTACGTTGGTCAACGCCCATATTAGGTTCCTGATATGCCACGAATCCCTTACGGACATTCTAATTAAGTACAAAAATAACCTTCATATAAATAATGGATTATATCGGTATACCAAATTTCTAAATTATGGACAAAAGATTGTCTTTGTAATACAAAGTTTTTGTTGTGCTAAATTTAATTGACCTTTCAAATATGTAACAAGACATTCCATATTTGAATCATTCATCTTCAAGACTTAATCCTGTCAACAAATTTAAACAAAATTATAATAACAGAGATGTACTAGTGTAGATACAAATCTGAACTTTGACACAATTGTGGAATTATAATCTATAGTGGTTCTTCTCAAGGAGACCCTAATCAACAAGAGAATCTGTACCTCTATTTATAAACATGTTGTAATAACTCATCATACTGATCATCAACTAGCTAATTATCTATTTGAACGGAGTTCTTTTTTTGGTCTATGAATATACGAGGGAAAATTTGTGTTTCCATCAATTAATTGAATAAATTAGTAACTTTTAAAACCACTTTTCTTTTATATCTAATGGCACTATATTTCGAGACTCTTCCTTAGCAACTTTCGGCCTGAATTGGAAGGGTTAATGCTAGTCCTTACACTGTATAATAAACCATTTCTCTCCAATTAAGGAAAAGGCTCTTCTGACTTCTCTGTCCTCTTCTTCACTCTAGACCCGTCACGGCTTGATCAAAGTTTGTTGACCGGTCAACTATATCATCACACATCTCAGAATTCTAATTCTCATGTTATACTCAGAATTCTTATTTTCACCTTCTACTCTAACAATATAAGATTTCAATACTTGCCGCTACAAGATAATTAAGATTTAGACACAAATTTTTTAGAAAAAAAACAACAAAATTTGTCTCTAAATATAGTAATTTTCATTGAGAATAATCATTTTTTGTTCTCAAATCTAACTTTTATTTACTAAAACCAAAAAAAGAAAAAAGGAAATTGTCTCCAAAGATAATATCATACCAACATAAGCACACAATTTAATTTTATCTCAAAGTAACCCTAAGCAAATACAAACATTACGATTTAGTTCATATATATATATATATATATATATATATATATAGTTTAAGCTTGAATAGACAAGTGGGTTTCTCTATGTATATTTTATGCAGTCAATCTAGTGAATGTCGATCATAGTTGATGGCAACCAAAGAAACGAAATAATGAAATGAGAAAATGAATATTTACGCAATACATTAAAATAGAACCATATAGTTATTATTTAACAAAGGCAGTTTTGTGTTCTGGTTGAAAAGTTTTATATCCCATTTTTTAGTATGAATTTTTCTAACAGGAAAACCATTTCCGTAAAACTCACAAACTATTCAAAGGAAATATAGACCGTAATACATGAACATACTATTCCTTTTTTGCTCCTATTGCCCTAAGTAAACGGCAACTTGGTCATCACGATATTTATGTATTCCATTTACTGAATTAATAGGCTACTTTTTATCCCTTTTGAGAGGTAATTAAGAGGGAATGAATTAGGCAAGTATCGACTTCATTGATTAATCAATGCACGTAACATATATTTTTCAACTCAATTTTCTTATAAATACCTGAATTCTTTATCCTCCTTTCTTCACCTAGTTACCAATTGCATAAAGATTAATAAACACTTGTATCTTCAACACCACTATGGGTCTTTCTAGGATCTTGACTCGCTTTCCATCCGCAGTTTTAATCCTTACCCTACTTACCCTGTCTTATCATAACTTATGCTATGCCCAAAACTCCCCACAAGACTACCTCACTCCCCACAACTCGGCTCGTGCAGCAGTTGGTGTTGCGCCCATGACATGGGACAATACTGTGGCAGCTTATGCCCAAAACTATGCAAACCAGAGAAGAGGCGATTGCCGCCTTGTGCATTCTGGTGGACCATACGGAGAGAACATCTTTTGGGGAAGCGGGCGTGAATTTACAGCCGGAGATGCAGTAAGGGCATGGGTGAATGAGAGGCAATACTATAACTATGACTCTAATACTTGTCAAAGCGGACAACAATGCGGGCACTACACTCAAGTGGTCTGGCGTAACTCGGTCAGGCTTGGGTGTGCTAGGGTTCAATGCAATAATGGCGCGTGGTTCATTATTTGCAACTATTCTCCTCCGGGCAACTATGTTGGTCAACGCCCATATTAGGTTCCTGATATGTCATGAAGCCCTTACGGACATTCTAATTAAGTACCAAAATAAGCTTGATATAAATAATGGATCATATCGGTATACCAAATTTCTATATTATGGACAAAAAGTTGTCTCTGTGATACAAGGTCTTTGTTGTGCTAAATTTAAATGACCTTGCAAATATATAATAAGAAATTCCATATTTCAATCATTCCTCTTCAAAGACTTGATCCAGTCAACAACTTTAAACAAAATTATAATAACAAAGATGTACAGTGTACATACAAATCTGAACTTTAACACAATTATGGAATTATAATCTATAGTGGTTCTTCTCAAGGAGACCCTAATCAGCGAGAGAATTTGTACCTGTTTATTTATAAACATGTTGTAATAACTCATCATGATACTGATCATCAACTAGTTACCGATTTGAACGGAGTTCTTTTTTTTGGTCTATGAATAAACGAGGGAAATTTTGTATTTCCATCAATTAATTGAATAACTTAGTAACTTTTAAAACCACATTTCTTTTATATCTAATGGCACCATATTTCGAGACTCTTCCTTAACAACTTTCGGCTTGAATTGGAAGGGTTAATCCCAGTCCTTACACTGTATAATAAACCATTTCTCTCCAAGGAAAAGGCGCTTCTCTCTCCTCTTCTTCACTCTAGACCGGCCACGGGCTTGGTCAAAGTGTGTTGACCGGTCAACTATATCATCACACATCTCTCACCATGATAGGTTGATCAAACCACTAGGCAACCGTTGGAAATCATGTGAATATATATATATATATATATGTATATATATGGATGTTTCCAAGTGCCAAGTACTGACTTTGAGTTAAAATCCTAAATATCTAGTGCTAGAAATTTGTATTGTTCTCAACTTATCTGAAAATCTTGAAGGCCAAGATTCAAAACGGTATATTCATTTAGGCTAAACAGTTAGTCGATTTGAATGTAAATTTGGCTTTAAAGTTGTAATATGAACACTACAAGAAAATGATGAAATACTAACTGAAAAATCAATTACTAAACCTTAAAATCAGTTAGTAAACACATATTAGTAACTAATTTTCTATCTAACAGATCGGTTAGTATAAGGCTAGTTGGTAAATTATATCAACTGAATTGTGTGTCAGTTGCAATATATAGCAACCGATTGGTGTACAGTTGGTATTTATCAACTGAATTTGTCAGTTAGCATGTGAGTTACTAAATTGCAACTAACCTGTCAGTTACTAAATTGCAACTGATTTATCTAGTCACAAAATGGCAACTGCATCTTAGTTACAATATAGTAACTGACCAAATGGAGTACTAGTTAGTAGTTACAATTGGGTAATTGTTTATATATATATATATATATATATATATATACACATGCATATGTCATATGTGACAATAATAATAACAATAATTATTATATTACCATTTTCCAAATCTGTATTTCATTAAAATTAAATATCCAACAAAGACAAAAAGTTACAGTGGTAATACTTATTTACACTTCTACAAAAAGTTATTAGGTCAAGATCAAAGCATACGCCTAAAAAAAAATCTACATGGAACATTAATCGATTGGATGTCGAGGCCGAATTCTTCTTAAACTACCCTAGTCTTGTTCCTCAATCTGTATCGTGCCTACTTTGAATAGACCTCCTTTTAATAGCCCAACACGACATTGTCACTCTCTTTCGAAGTCGAAAAGTTCAATTCAATCCAAGCGTCCCCCACCTCTTTCCTTAACCAAGCGGCTTTGACACACTTTAACAGAGGTTGCGCACTAAATAAGCGTATGCCTTCATTGCCTTTTTCTTCAAGATCACAAATAACAGCTCCTTCGCTCAACTCCCACAAGAAATGCTTCTGAAAAAACAAATATTAAGAATGAATCATCAATGGGTAAAACAAACGATGAAACGATTATCTTAAAATATAGGCTAGTTAAAGAACTTTTTTACTCTGAATTCATAAAAAACGGTTTTTATGAGGTTCTCTTGAAATAATATAGTGACACATCTAGAAAATGTTTTTTGAATAATCTAACCCCATCCGAAATAACATAAGTAATATAGAATGTTACTGCTTTTTTATATGTTCTTCCAAATTTTCAAACTAAAATTCAAATACGTACTCAAATTCACTGGCAGGGGGAATATGTAGGCGATAAACAGTTCGTTAATCAAAAAACTAAAGTATCTGAAACAACTAAAGCAAAATAAATCGAAATTCGACTTTCGGTCTTTCTACACCAAAATGAAAAACTAAAACTAGCAAATAGTCAAATACTATCAAAAACTAAGATAGCAATAGCAAACTAAGACACAATAGGTATATATTTTGTATTTTAAATATACTACTATGATTTGCTAATAACTAATACTAGTAGTTACAGCAGTTGAAACAAATATATTGTTGTATGAGTAGCATAATAGGAAAAAAAAATTAAAAGAAAAAAAAACCAAGGACAAGAAAATAGTGACCAGAGCAAAACTATGAAAATCAAAGTAATCTAAATTGTAATTGTTAACTATTTACAAACAAATTGAATTGCTACTTTAACTGCAGACAAATTGACTGGATGAACGAGTATAATATGCAATCAAATAGAGAAAATAATCTCTTCAACTGGATGAACGCTACTTTCCCTTAGCATAAAAAAAAGCCAGCTTTTGAGCTTAAGATTTGCAGCCAAACAAACCCTTTTGATAATTAAATTACTATAAGAAGATAATGATGAATATGCTGAATATGTAGTAATCTTTGCTTATTGGGCATTAAAAAATAAATTGAGATCTGAAATAATTTCATAATAACATTAGAGTCATGAATTTTAAGAAAAATAATGACAATCTAATGAAAATACCCAAAACTCAAGCTTAAATTTCCGTAACCAAAAAATAAGGTGATAACAGGGTGTGTGTGAGAAAGACGAAAACACTGAACGATTTACCTTGAAGATGAGAGGCGGCGGCACACACTTCCCCTCTCTCTCTCTACTATAGATCTAGGTTTGTGCAAATTGAAATTATCTACATACTTAACCCATACATATTTTTATTTTCTCTTTCAATTGACTCCATCTGATTTCTTTTTCAATTTCACTATTATATACAAATTGATCCTTAATATATGTAATACTAACAATTGAACCCAAAATCAGTATGGAGTTCATTAATTTGGACAAGTTTTATAAATGTTTCTTAGGTATGGTATGAATATTGAGTTTATGTATGTTTGAATTATGAAACATAAGTTGCAATTATACATATAACAAAGTTTGAATATCAAAAGTTATGTACTTATAAATATTTATTATTATCAACATTTAATTTCAGTTTTACCATGAGTAGAAATTATATCGATACTAATTCGTTTTATTTCGAAACAGAGTTGTAATATTCAATTATTCATAACAATTCAAACAATTTGTTATATTGAATTCTTTTTTGTTTACTATAATTCAGAACAAATGTGTAACTATGACATCTTCAAACTCAATTCAGTTGCGACCAACTCTGATTGGTTTGATTGTATAGACTATAAATCACGTGTAATACGCGGTAATCTAATTTTTATGTTGGATAGACTATAAATCACTTGTTATAAACATCGTACATACTCTCAATAGCTATTTCATTTTATCCTCCTACTTATTCTCAAAACACCTTATAACAAATAATCGGGACATGTTCCGGACTAAATAAAGTCAACTTGATATTTACAAAATGATGAAAATTTAAGGACTTCGCTTAGAGAGAGATACTTGGTTTATGAGTATGTAACTTTAGTATAATGTAATGTGTTTTTAAAGTGTCACTGCATATTTGAGATAAAGACATAAAAGAAAAAGTGCATATTTTATAATGATTTAGAATGAGTTTATATAAATAAAAGAACGTATCAATATTTATTTTTATAGATGTAGAGACATAAAAGTAATTTTTTTTATAAAAAAAAACTAGATATTATAGTCAATAAGGCACCAAAAAAATAAAAAAAATACTCCTTTTGTATAATTTTATTTGACGAGTATATATACTAAATTAGGATAGGGAGAACAACCATTATAAACAAAATTATAAATCAAAATATTTTAGAAAATTAAATTTATAAATATGAAATGTGGTTAAAGAAATAGATAAAATTTCCACCTCATTTTTACTTTTTAATTCAATTAAAAAAAATATACGTTATCATAAATTCCTAAGTAACCTTATCAATTGGTAATTTGTAACCGATGGGTTTAAAATTAGTTGCTATTTAACAATTAAAAAGTTGCAATCACAAATTAGTTTGTAACTAAACCCTAATGTTAGTTACAAATCATAGTTACAAATTAGTTGGTAATTACCAACCGGATATTTTTTGTCACTGTTCAGTTGGTATTTAGCTACTAGTAAAATGTTAGTTACAAATCAATTGGTAGTTAGTAACTGAATATTTTTTAGTTAATGTTCAGTTGGTATTTAGCTACTAGTAAAATGTTAGTTACAAATCAATTGGTAGTTAGTAACTGAATATTTTTTAGTTAATGTTCAGTTGGTATTTAGCTACTAGTAAAATGTTAGTTACAAATCAGTTGGTAGTTACCAACTGAATATTGTTTAGTTACTGTTCAGTTGCTATTTACCAACTGAACATTTATTAGTAAGTAATCAGTTGGTATTATTTAGTAACAATATTCCGGTTATAGATTCAGTTAGTGTTTTTCAACTACTAAATCAATTAGTAATTTTAGTTGGTATTTCATCATTTTCTTGTAGTGGAAAGGTAGCAACTCGGGAAGTTGAAAAGGTTGAAAAGTTAGGGAAACCTCTTATCTCATGAATTGTATATATACAATCATGTTCCATATGAGGTGCAACTTGTTATACCATGTGTGTGTAGATGGGTGCACCACATACGCGCACGCACGATCGGCTTAGCTCGGTCACGGTACTCAGGACTCGCCTCATCCTATAGAGGGGCATTCCCGCTCTCTCATTCTTACAACACACACAACGCAATATGCATAGATAGCATATAGAGACAGAACCAAACCACCAACGGCTCGATCTTTACACATTGTGCTAGGCGTTGTGGCTTGGAGGTACAGTGTCATATTCGACCAAAAGCAGAAAGATGGCTGGATGAATATTGTAATGGAATCTGTTTAACACATGCCTCTTCTTTTTATTTATGTCCTTACATTCTGTTTAGTGATGTAGTTTCATCTTATTACAGTTAAGTCCTATCGTTTAGTAATTCTACTATCCTTTTTGGCAGTTTCAGTTTACTACAATTCTGCCCGAGAGTTTAATAATTATATATACTAAATTTGTTCGACAGTTTCTGTCTTTTCTTTTATGTTCTGTAGTTTCAGAAATCATCAAATCAGTCATAGAATTCCATTTCAGAAATAAAATTGTTTAATTTTTTAATGTGTAATATATTTTACTGTTTTTCGATTCAGAAAAATCCAACAACTACTACATAAATACGGCTAGTCACCTACAAAGATAGACATAGAACCATATACCTAACTAGATACATAACGCATATGATGGCTACCCAACACAATCGAGAACTAATATCATTACAATCACGTTCATAGTCTTGTTGCGGCTCTTCACCAACCCTCATTCTCTGCATATGGCCAGAATTCCTAATAACAGACCATTGACTCTCTCCCTTTAAGTATATGTTCACATCTACTAAATATATATCTACTTGTTAAAAACGTAGTTAACACTACAAGAAAAAAGACATATGGCAACAAAAAAAATTGTTGCTATTGAACCTAATTCTGTTACAAACGAAGATTAGCAACAATTTAGCAATAAAAAACGGCATGTTATTGTTTGCCTTGCTGCAGATTTCAGCAACAAAGTGTACTTATAGGCTAAGAATTTGTCCTACTCAACTCTTTGACTTGAATAAATTTATGCTTATTGCTTGTCCTAATGCATTACATCCTAACGAGTTGGTCTCGGTGTTCTGTTGATGTTTCATGTTGCCGGACTTGAAAACTGTAATTTCTTACATGTCAACGCCATGAGATCACTACTCAAAGAAAGACACGTTTTCTGAATGTGTTCAATTTTATTTTATTAGCAATGATTGTATTTTATGCTTTGAATTCCGAAATCAATGACTAATGTATGATATAAACAACAAACGTAACAATTGGGCAGATCGATCCCGTACATCGTACGGGGCCTCCTTGCTAGTAATTAGTGTAGAAAAACCTATATAAAATATACTTGGTGGACCACTTAAGGAAAAGAAAATTAAAACTCATGTATACAAAGTCATTGTGCTCCTGGTGTTTTCTCCAAAGAGAACCAGCACTAGTGCACTAAACTTCACATTTTGTACAAGCACTATGTAGATCCGCCCATGTTCGCAGGCAGTGAGATATAAATATAGAGAGAGCGAAAGAGAGAGAAAGAGTTACGGAAGACCGCGATAATGGATGTTTACATACGGGCTGGGCCTGTTCGAATTGGATAATTGTCGGGAGATATGATATGTAACTTGTCATACCGTGTGTATGTATAGATGGGTGTACCACATGTTGGGAATTTTAGTGAAACGGAAGGAAAACAACAAAATTATTTTGGATTAGAGTCACGGATATCGTTTTTTTCTTAAAACGGTAGCTATCCCCACCCCTCAGAGTATGCTAACGGGTTACTAGTAAAACGTTTTCCGTATACAACCAAACCTAGCAAATTCGACGGATAGCAATTCTAGATAATTCCAGAAACTATCTGTGGGTTATACTGATTTTGGGAATAGTAAAAAAGTGTTTAATATTTTTGGTGAAACCCTTAATTTATAATAATTAGAGGGGTGCCACTTCAAAAGGTCGCAACGGTTTGTTTAAACCAAATAACAGTACAACTATTCAAAATAAACAACCACCGCCACATAGACTTTTAGTTATTTAACCAACATAAAATATTAATTATATAAATAATTAATCAAATACATATACATATATCCAACCATCCCCCACTAGGTTGTAATAACAATAGTAATTACAAACTAATTATATATATGTATATAACATTCCCTCACTAGCTTGTAATACCAACCCAAATCAGTATCGCAACGAAGTTTCGATATCTCCACCCATAGCAATGTACCTTTAGATTTAAGTATTTCCCTTAGTATGTTTACGTCAAAATTTCAGCATATTATGGTAACAAATGGGGATACATGCAGATCAACATATTGTCTATTGTGGCTATACAACCCACAAATAGACATGCAACAATGACTAGCTATACATGTAACATATCAGACCTAATGACTGTCACACAGGCGAATAACACGTGCGGCGACACAAGGCTAATTAAAATAATTATAAAATATACAATAAAAAGATCACTTTCTATTAAAAATCTTACAATAATATAAGTTAGAAAATTCAACACTTAAACTTTTTTTTCTTACAATCTAAATTAATATATCAATGAAGCGGAAAAACTAAATACAAAATTTTATGAGCTATGTCTAATCCCGACTAACTTGAACTCAACTCAAAACACCTGAAAACATTTAAAAAGGGAGAGGTAAGGTAATGAATTTAGTAAGTGATTAACCTTTCAATATAATATAGGGTCGGAAAAAGATTTTAATCCTTTTATCTTTTCCTTCAACAACCATAGTTTAACTTTGATAAAAAATTCTCAAAACACGAGTATAAATAAAATGCGAAAGCAAATAACAAGTTTTTTTTGTGATTAATACGGTAATATAAATGAGAAATTAAGCTTTATTCAACTTTTCAATCTCCTATGTGGGTTCAGACCTCCTGATCCTCTTTTATTCGTTGGATCCAGACTTCCTGAATTTTTTTATTCATTGGATTTATACCTACAGAATCTCTTTTATTCGTTGAATTTGGACTTGCCAAATCTGTTTTATTCTATAAACTTAATCTTAAATATAAGCCACAGAGATCACCAAAATAAAATAATATTTTCTCAAATAAATCATATACGTTCGTCAACGCATATAAACAATTTTACTTTTCTTTACGTTCATCAACGTATACAGATAACTTTACTCTTTTAAAACTTGGACCTTCAAATCTATATATACATATATAATTTTAATACATTTAAAATATATTTGAGCTTGCAATCATTTGTTAAAAAATGCAATGTGATTTTATAATAACAAGTAAGAAAAACCACTCACATTAATTTACGGACCCGGAAGGACGACCACATTTTATTACGAGCTACTGTAAACCTTTTATACAGGGAAAAAATACATTTACTACCCCAAACTATAGTACGGTTAACGATTTGGGTACCCACCTTTCAAATTTTTCAATTTAGGTACCACACTATAATAAATTTCCAATTTAGGTACCACCGTCTTAATAAATCACGAAATTATGTCACGTGACATTTGACAAATATTAATTTGATACGCTAATTTGATAATTTTGCACAAAAATATGCCATCCTAGAAAAACTTATAGCATATAATCCAAATTTAGCATATAATCCAAAATTTTGTTATTTGTGAAATTGGAAAAAATATTTTTATAGGATGACATATTTTTATGCAAAATTGTCAAATTAGCCTCTCAAATTAATGTTTGTCAAATGTCACGTGACGTGATTCCGTGATTTATTTAGACGGTGGTACCTAAATTGGAAATTTATTATAGTGTGGTACCTAAATTGGAAAATTTGAAAGGTGGGTACCCAAATCGTTAAAAACGGATAGTTTGGTGTTCTAAACCTATAAAACCCCCTTTTATATATCTTACTAATTGATATTTTCTCCTATCCCAAACATCTTACCTCGTGTGTTTCCTTTTTACATATCTTATATAGTAATAATAACATTACAGTACAGACCAAGCTAGATAAACCGATATAAAAGAAGTCACTATGGTCTCTGTTGCATGTATATAAGTATAGGGTACATACATACATACATGCATACATACATATATATATATATATATACATACATATATATATATATATATACATACATATGTTTGTGTTTGTATCTAAGTATATATGCTGATCAAATCATTCTCCTGTAAGACAAATATTTATAAAGCAAGAGAAAAGAGAGAATACAAATAGATTACACGGTTACTTTCGACTGTTTACTTACTTGAAATAATTACACAATACTAAATACATTACTTACATGTTCTTCCTCTTTAATTCTCTAAAAAATTAATTGGTAAATGGTTACTTATTAGTTATACGTTACAAACTACGTAACAATTACAAGAGTAAAATCTTATAACTTTCCCTACATACACTACTATATATTTTACTTATAAGCCTGTGATAAATTCAAATTAATAATTATGACCTTACCAAATTTTGAACGTTACTATACTCTCATTACTACTCACTCTGTTCCCATTTAATTGTCCACTACGAAAGTACATGCAATTTTGATCGGGTTATAACTTTTATCAAAATTGTCAAAATGAATTTCGACAATTTTGATACAAGTTATTGGCCGGTCAAAATTGCACGTAGTTTTATAATAGACAATTAAATGGGAACGGATTAAGTATTATTTATGTGATTAAGACAAACTTTACAACTCTTGAAACCGATCATTAATAACTCCCAACATGTTTATTCAAGAATTAAATTACTAAATTATTTAATAAATAAAATAAGAATAGAAATTTAAATACAGGATTTTACAGTACAACCCGCTAAAACATGAGCTTTGTCTTCTATCTCATTTAACACTTTTAGTGTAATGGTATGAAATATATGATAGGTTGGGATGCTTCCAATTTGTACTTTTTCCATCATATTTTTCCTAATTTATTCATCAACCCAGCTATAGCTTGTTTAGATGAGGTGTACAAAAGTAATTAGGTTTTGGTGATCTAATTTTTAAGTTTTGTAAATGGTGCACGATAAATAGCGAACTCAAACTTATTATTAAAACAAACTCAAGAAAGAACACAAACTCAAAACACTTTTATAATATGTTTCTTCAATTATTCAAGTAAGAGTTTTTCCATACAAAAATGACCTATTTATAGGATAGAAATAAATCCTAGAAACACTCTAAAATTATACACACTCTTGTAGAAAGACACTTAGTAACTCAAGAACTCACTAGAACAATTAGAAGCCTAGAAAGGCTCTAAAATACTCCAAAAAAAACACTACCAGAAACACTCTCAAATACTCTAGAACATTCTAATACATTAAATCATAAATAAGATAAATAGTTTATTTTATAACTTAATCTCCATCATTCTCCCTAGCTTTGAAAAACTCTACTCCGGAGAGTTAGAAGTCTTCAATGTTATCTCCTTTGTTTTTCTTCCATTTTTTTGGAACATACACTTTCCATTTGCCATCATTATCTTCTTGGTTAGTAGAATTGTCTTCAATGTGTTGACGCTCATAATCATGTAAGATTGAAGGTGCCAGCTGATGCAACTCATCTCCGGTAAGCCAAGAATCTTCGATGTCGGGCAAATTCTTCCATCGACAAGGTATCTACGAAAACTACCATCTGTCGAACTCACATCTTGGGTGTCGAGAATGGTATAACCTGGTCTGCCGGGGTAACTGGGAAGGTCGGCTAGGAACATGGATTGGTGTAGTTGTCGTAGGGAATGTACGTGCATTGTTAGGATTTGACAAAATAGGAGGCTCTAACGTGCCCCGATAAGGAAACAAATCCTCAACATTGAAAACTGGACTAATAGGCATATTTGTAGGTAAATCAAGTAAGCATTAGGTCCGAGTTTCTTTTTTATAAGAAAAGCTCCAGAAGCCCGAGCATGTAATGTTTTGAAAGAATTTTTAGGCTAACGCTCTGGGCGAATACGGACCATTACAAAATCACCTTCATTAAAATCAATTTTTCTATGGCAAGCATCAGGTGCAAACTTATAAGATTGATTACTCGTTGATATTTTTCTTCTAACTTCGGCATGTAAGTTACGGATATGGGTAGCAAAAGTATCAGCTGATTTTGAAGAGCGCGATGTAATAGGTAATGGAATAAGATCTATAGGCTGACGAGGGGTATAACCTTTGACAATTTCAAAAGGGCTTTTTCCAGTGGATCGGTTAACAGAACTGTCATATGCAAATTCAGCAGTTGGTAATACCAAGTCCCAAGTTTTAGGCTTATCTTCAACGATGCAATGAAGCAAATCACCTAAACTGCGATTGACGACCTCTGTCTGACCATCTTTTTGAGGATGAAAGGCTGACGAGAACTTTAACTGTGTGCCAAACAACTTCCAAAGAGTTTTCCAGAAATAACTTACAAACTTAACATCACGATCAGAAATGATAGAGGTAGGTAACCCATGTAACTTAACAACTTCTCGAAAGAACAATTTAGCAACCTGAGATGCATCACTAGTCTTACTACATGGAATAAAATTGGCCATTTTCAAAAACATATCGACAACTACAAAAATTAAGTCATGTCCACGACCGGTCTTAGGAAGTCCTAGAACAAAGTCCATACTAATATCTTTCCACGGTGAGTGGGAAACAGGTAAGGGTGTATACAATCCAGTGTTCTTTTTCTTAGCCTTGGCGACCTGACAAGTACGACACTAAGAAACAATTCTAGCTACGTCTTTCTTTAAGGAAGGCCAATAGAAACGATCTTCAACTAGGGCAATAGTCTTATCTCGACCAAAATGTCCTGCTAATCCTCCGCCATGGAGTTCCCAAACTAAAAAAATCTCTAAGAGATGTATGAGGAATACACAATTTAGACCCTCTAAATAAGTAACCATCATGTACTACAAAATCCACATAATTTTGTCGTTGGTCATTTTTCACTTCGTCAAAAATGATACCAAAATCAGGACACGAAGGATACTCATCTCTCAAGCGCTCAAAACCCATCACGTGAACATCCAAAGATTGTAAAACTATAACGACTCTACTTAGTGCATCTGTAGCCTTATTATCTACCCCATCTCTATGTTTAAGGACAAATGTATACTCCTGTAAAAACTCTACCCATCTAGCATGTCTAGGGTTTAACTTTTTCTGAGAATGGAGGTATTTTTAGGCTTCATGATCAGAATATAAAATGAACTCCTGAGATAAAAGATAATACCGCCAATAATGTAAGGCTCGCACAATAGCGTAGAATTCCTTATCATATGTTGATACCTCTATTTAACATCCTTAAGTTTTTCACTAAAAAATGCAATGGGGTGACCTTCCTGACTTAACACACCTCCTATACCGATGCCTGAAGCATCACAAGCTACCTCAAATACTTCAGAAAAATTAGGGTGTCGTAAAACAAGGGATTGAGTTAGTTTATCCTTAATTTGTTCGAAGGCCCTAGCTGCTGAGTTAGTCCATTTAAACTCATCTTTCTTAAGACACTCGATTATAGGGGCCATAATAGAGCTGAAATTCTTAACAAGCCTCTTATAGAACGTGGCTAGTCCATGAAAACTATGAACTTCCGTTATCGTCCTAGGTTCAGGCCAATCTCTAATAGACTTGACCTTATTAGGGTCAGCGGAAATGCCTAAAGCTGAAATGATAAATCCGAGAAATAACACTTGTGGTTGTAGAAAGGAACACTTCTTAAGGTTTAGAACTATGCGCAAATGATTGAGGTAATCTTCCTTAGATTGACTATAGCCAAAATATCGTCAAAGTAGACAACCAAAAATTTATCAATAAATAGACGAAGAACTTGGTTCTTTTACCCTCATAAAAGTGCCAGGAGCATTTGATAACCCGAAGGGCATGACTAGCCATTCCTACAAACCATCTTAAGTTTTAAATGCAGTCTTACACTCATCACCTGGCCTTCAGTTTAGTACAAGACCCAAGACCCAAGACCCAAGACATTCCCCAAATCCCAAATCCCAAATCCCGCATCCCGCGGCCCGAGACCCGAGACCCGAGCGAGCGAGCGCGTGTGTGGTACACACTAACCCACTCATGGGTATGTGGACTTTATTAGTTTACCAACTACATGGGATGGACTTGTATATATAGTGTAAAAATCAACCTTGATTTTACAATGTGGGATAACCCTCATGGGTTAATTCCACTCTCTTTTCCATTTTCCAGATTTCGGTTTTTTCTCTCTTTCGAGTACCAACCTTCGAGTCCAATTATCATTCACACCCTTCCTCCGAATAGGTCATGCGATATACCGTTGCGAAGCTCGTCATACGAGCTACTCAAACACTTTGAGTATGGTCTCAGAAAAACTGAGTAGTCGAATCGAAAATTGACTCAAAGATGGTTCCTGACCACTTGGAACAACCATGTTTAAAAACATGTTTTCCTACAATTTTTCCAACAATCCCCCACATGAATGTAATTGGCTCGAAAGCCCATGTCCTAGATGAAAATCAAGAGAACCGCAAAAGTTCACTACCTAAGGTCAGGTAGCGCGCGCCTTGAACCTGCCGTAGCGGAGTACCACCCAGAATACTGCTATTAGGTAGCTGTAAAGCTTTGAACCATCAAGCTTTGTGTATCCCAGAATGGCACCCGCACAGTGCCCTCTCTACCCACGTATTAGGCCCTTTAGTTTTTGTCCATATTTGGCCTGGACTGCCTTGGCAACTTTAACTGAGTGCTCTAGTGAATTAGCCCAAGCTCATCACATGGTACCGGCCTTACACACTCGTTATAGGTGTTCCAAGTCGAAAGTGTCCTGAGTCACTTTTCTCAACCGTCGAGTTACTTGGATCATTAAGAGCCTCAAGCTCACCCTTACAATGGTACAGGTCTATCACTCTGTCATCACGAAAATGGGCTGGGAACTCCAGATTCCCGAGTGCTTTGTTCGGTTGCCCTTACAGTTCAGTTTCCCTTTGAACCTATCAGGAATTCCGTTTAGGTTGGGTTGCCTATGTTGGGGCCACCAATTTAATGGGCTTTAATCCCATTCCGTTCGATGACGTCTCGACTCCCACTTGAGTCAAGACTTTTGTTAATGGATCCGCTATGTTTTCCTTTGATTTCACAAAATCTAAGGATACCACACCGTTGGATAACAATTCCCTTACGGATTTATGTCTCCGACGTATATGTCGAGACTTTCCATTATACATATGATCCTGAGCCCACGCAATAGCTGATTGACTATCACAATGCATGCTTATTGCGGGAACAGGTTTTGGCCACATTGGAATTCCTTCCAATAGACTTCTCAGCCAGTCTGCCTCTTCGGTTGCTAAGTCTAACGCTATGAATTCTGATTCCATAGTAGACCTTGCAATACACGTTTGTTTGGAGGATCTCCAAGACACGACAGCTCCTCCCATTATAAACACATATCCACTCGTAGACCTTGTGCTATTGGAGTCTGATATCCAGTTGGCATCTGAATACCCTTCCAGTACCGCTGGATATCTGGTATAGTGCAGCTCGTAATTGGCTGAAAACCTCATATACCTGAGAAGTTTCATTATGGCCTTCCAGTGTTCCTCATTCGGATTGTTGGTGTACCTGCTCAGTCTACTCACTGAGTTTGCTATGTCTGGTCTAATACAATTCATTATATACATGAGACTGCCTATGACTCGGGAGAACTCCAATTGATTCACACTCTTACCAAAATTCTTTTTCAGGTTACAGTTGAACTCAATTGGGGTTCTAGACATAGCCTTACTGCCCTTGTCAAACTTGTCTAATACTTGTTTAACATAGTGACCTTGAGACAAGGCATATCCTTCTGATGTTTTAGTAATCTTCATACCAAGTATTACATCAGCTATACCCAGATCCTTCGTATCGAAGTGTTGTGACAACTTTTTCTTTGTGGAGTTGATTCTTTCATTACTCTCAATTATGATCATGTCATCCACATAGAGACAGACTACGACACAGTCTCTTCCACTTCCTTTAGAGTAGACGCATTTATCACACTCATTAATGTGTAAACCGTTTGATAGGATAATTCTATCAAACTTCTCGTGCCATTGCTTTGGCGCTTGTTTGAGTCCATATAGAGACTTTACAAGTTTGCACACTTGGTGCTCTTTACCAGGAACTACAAACCCTTCTGGTTGTTCCATGTAAATTTCTTCTTCCAGTTCTCCATTCAGAAATGTCGTCTTTACATCCATTTGATGTATTTCCAAAGCTGCGAGAGCAATGACGATTCGGATTGACGTTTTCCTGGAGACAGGAGCATACGTGTCAAAATAATCGACACCTTCCGTTTGTCTGAAGCCTTTTACTACAAGTCTCGCCTTGTATTTCTCAATCGTGCCGTCAACCCTTAACTTCCTCTTGAAGATCCATTTGTGATCTAGGGGCTTACATCCTTTCGGAAGATCCACTAGTTCCCAAGTGTGGTTTTGCATGATTGATTCAATCTCATTTTGAATAGCTTCTTCCCAATATTGGGAATCCGGTGTTGACATATCTTGTTTATATGCCAACGGTTCGCCTTCAACCATGAAGGTTAGGAAATCAGGTCCAAAGGAAGTTTCCTTCCTTGCCCTTTTGCTGCATCGAGGCTCTTCCTCTTCCTCTTCCTCTTCCTCTTCCTCTTCATCTGTCGGTTCACTTGCCCCCACATTTCCTTCATTGTTCAACTCTTGAGTTGGTATAGATGTAGGTAATTTACGGGGAAAGATATCTCAAAGAAAGAGTCCTCTCGGCTTTCCATATATGTATCTACGTGCACATCGGGATTATCCGAGTTGTGTACGAGAAACCGATATGCACTACTATTATGTGCATATCTGATGAACACACAGTCCACCGTCTTAGGACCAATTCTCATCCTCTTAGGAGTGGGAACTAGGACTTTTGCGAGACAACCCCAAGCCCGCAGGTTCTTATAACTGGGTTGATGACCTTTCCATAATTCATATGGAGTCTTTTCTCGCTTCTTATGTGGTAACTTGTTTAAAACATAGTTTGCGGAAAGTATCGCTTCCCCCCACATGTTCTGGGGTAACCCAGAACTGATTAGCATAGCATTCATCATTTCCTTTAGCGTTCTATTTTTACGCTCAGCAACCCCATTTTACTCGGGAGTGTATGGGGCTGTGGTTTGATGTATAATGCCGCTTTCAGCGCATATCTGCTCAAACGGTGATTCAAATTCACCGCCTCTATCACTTCTCAATGTTTTAATTTTTCTATTGAGTTGATTTTCAACTTCGATCTTATAAAGAGCGAATTTCTCAACTGCTTCGTCTTTACTTCTCATTAAGTAAACGTAGCAGTATCTAGTACAATCATCTATAAAAGTGATAAAGTACTTTTTCCCTCCTCGCGTTTGTATAAACTTTAAGTCGCATACATCCATGTGTATTAGACCGAGAGGTTCACTTTCTCATTCAACATGTTGAAACGATGATTTCGTTAATTTTACCTCTACACAAATCTCACATTTGTGTTGCTTATCAAAAACAAAATTTGGTATTAGTTTTAGTGATATTAATTTCTTTAAAGAATTATAATTCACGTGACCTAATCTACCATGCCACAAATGAAATGACTCAAATAAATAATTAAACTCAGAATTTTTATTGGCCTCTTGGGCAACAGTCATTACATTGCTAGTGCTAGACTCAGCTTTAGCACCTTTATTGGGAGCAGGTGTCCCTACGTTTAACTTAAACATGTCGTTGGTCATATAGCCACGGAATACATAGACACCATTTTTGGTGATTACAATTTTATCGGATTCCAAAACTAGCTTGAACCTGTTCTTCACCATCACTGATCCGGATACCAGATTCTTACGGATATCCGGAACATGGAGCACATTAGTAAACCTCGGCTCTTTTTCCGAGGTCATCTTCATCACCACCATTCCTTTTCCTTCCACCTTGGAAGTAGCAGAATTTCCCATGAAGAAACTTTTTCCCTCTACCGCCTCGTAGGTCTTAAACATCCACCTAGTTGAGCAGATGTGGCTCGTGGCGCCGGTATCCAGCCACCACTCTTTGGGGTTGCTCCCCACGAGATTACCTCAGAGACCACAGCAGTAAAGTGGTCATCATCTCGTCCTCCCTCGGCCAGATGTGCCTGAGCTGGAGCTTTTCTCTTCCCTTTTCCCTTGAAGTTCCTCGGGGGGGAGGGGGCTTGGGCTTAACAGCACCTTTATTGTCATAACAGTCCGCGGCACGATGGCCGGTCCTGTTACACACAAAGCAGGTTCCTGCAAATTTCTTTGCGACAACAGCACTGCCTCCGCTGTCAAAATGTTTCCGTTTGACGTTGGAGCTTTCGACCACATTGGCCTTTGCCATCAGGATGTTAGCACCACCGACTCTCCTCACGGAGTGACGGTTGCTCACCTCGATATTGAGCTTCTCAATGAGCCCCTCCAGCCTCATTTCCTTTCGCTTGTGCTTCAGGTAGTTTTGAAAGTCTTTCCAAGACGGTGGCAATTTCTCAATCATGAGTGCCACCTGGAAAGGCTCATTAATCACTAGCCCCTCAGCCTCAAGGCGATGGTAAATGAGTTGGAGCTCCTCAACTTGCTCCATGACACCCCTGCTGTCAGTCATACGGTACTCATGAAAGTCCGTGACAACAAATCTCTTTGTGCCAGCGTTATTCACTTTGTACTTATTTTCGAGAGTTTACCACAGCTCCTTTGCAGTAGCTTTGGGCTCAAAAACACTGAACAGCGTGTCATCTAGAGCACACATGATATAGTTCTTGCATAGGTAGTCGGCATGTCTCCATGCCTCTACCGCATAGAACGACTGCTCATCCAGATTGTCCTCGCTTAGGACGGGAGCAGTCTCCTTAAGAAACCTGGTCAGATTCAGGGTCGTGAGATAAAACAGCACTTTTTTCTGACAACGTTTAAAGTTGTCTCCACTGAATTTTTCCGGTTTCTCCAGATGAGAAGTCGGCAAAGTAGGCACAGCCGAATACATCGGTGCCTTGCCCTTGGCCGTAGCCTTGCCTCTTGCCGCAGCCTTAGCTGCGGCCTTGGCCGTGGCCGCTGCTTCGGCCGCAACCTCAGCTTTGGTCGTAGCATCCGTCATGGCCGCAGCCGCGGCGGCTTCAGCCGCTGTAGCTACGTCATCGGCGGTAGCCCCCACAATCGCATCGCCCCCAGTGTTATGGACATCTCCACCAACCACTGGGTCATGCTTACTTCTGATAGGCAACTGAATAGGCGACGTGTTTGTCATTTGAAACGACAACACAAACCGTATGAGATACGTGTACAATAAATTCTATAAACAAACACCAAAACTGATATTTGGGTTTGTAAAAGAATTATAAAACAAACAATAAAATTAAACTTTTTATCCTTTTGAATATCAATACGGTTGATATTAAAAGGATTAAACGATTCTTATTGAATATCAATACGGTTGGTATCAACAAGATTCAAAAAATAAAAATTAAAACTGTTTGGAATTTTTCTTTGTAATTCAATATCTAATATAATTTAGAATTGAAAACAAAAAATCATTATTCCTTTTATAAAAGAAAAATAAATAATTGTATTAATTAATACACGAAAGAAACAACAGATATCGGTTAAGATTGTTGGTTTCCGTGTACGAAATAACAATTAACAATAAATAAAGGACTAAACAAGAATAAACAAAACCAGTGTAATCTTTATTAATTTCGAATTGGTATAGAAATTAATGATTACAACATGTAGGTACTGAAACGTAATTAAAGCAAACGTTATCAGATTATTATCAATTAATAATCTTATGTACTGAATTGCAATAAATAGAAACTGCCGGACTGGAAAGTATAAACTTAACAGCCGGACTGTTCTGTTTTAAATTGAAAGTACAGGACTGAATTGAAACTATTCTAATTACATAATTAAATTACAGAATAGTAATTACAGCAAAACCAGAACTTTAAACTAATTACAGAAAGGTACAAACAGAATAGAAAAATTACAGCTAAGTACTGGAGACAGCACCCTCCCTGTACAAGCTTGACGTGGAGACTGCACCCTCCCTGTACAAGCTTGACATTTTCAATAAAATACCGTAAAAGATCAAACATGAAATCATTTGGTGTTATTAGCTGTTGTTTTTTTAAAGTTACTTATAGTATATAACAAACATGAAATCATTCCTAGTAACTTGCTTTTTCATTTCTGTAATTTCTACTACTGCTACTTACATTTGTTGGAAATTTTTAGTGGGCTATTTTATCCTCATTTTATTATTGCTAATTAATAAAATTAAGGCTTTTCCCACCAAACTATATTAAAAGTTCATGAACACTTCTCTTCATTTAAAACATTCAATTTTTACATTAAAAAAAGTATATTTTTCTTTCTTATTAGCAGATTTTATAGTTTACTCCTTCATCCCAAAATAATTCATCACTATAAAAATAGTTTACCATTGGACAACCCAAGAAACGAAAACGAAATAATGAAATGAAAAAATGAATATTTACGAAATACATTGGAATAGAACCATGTGATAGTTATTATTAAGCAAATGCTGTTTTATGTGCTGGTTGAAAAGTTAAAATATAGTATATGTACGTCTATTAAGGGTAATAAATAGTGAAAAACCTAATATTTAACCAACTAATTAATGAGCAATTTATAACCATTGCGAGCAGAACAGTTAGGGTTTTCAATCGTCCCCCCGATGAGCTGACGTGCGAGATAAGCACAAAAATATACTGATAGGACACTGTCAGGATGTAGATATCCTTATAAGGAAAGATAACATCAAGTTTATACGGGAGACGTCCCATAAAAATATTGTCTAATCTACAAGGAAGTATTTCTTATCACACAAGTAAACAGAATCTCCTACGAGTAGTATAATTCTAACTCCTCGAACCAGTATATTCTTAGATCCGATAGGGAGGTAATGCCAAGTAAAAAAGGGGTCTTCACCGTAGTTCATATATAGCGAGGGTCGTAGCCCTCGGGGAATCCCCTCCTTGAGAAGACCGGCAGCAACACTCTTCCCCAAGAGCAAGTCAAAGTCGGCGGATACACATGAAAATATACAAAGGAGATCATTATCTTATACACTTGATAAGGCAAGAGATATATTATGGCATGATCAGATATGATTGCAAATATTATGCTAATCAAGGAGATCTACCCTAGATGCTCATCCGTCTATATAAGAAGCTCATTAACCACGAATAAAGGGATACACAAACCACATCTCTCTACAAATATACACTAAATACGGGTATCTCTCACTACTCATATTCAATACACATTAAATATATTATATAAACCATAAAAGGTTCTCACCTCCTTACAACTCCACAAGGCGAAGGAGGGTGAACGTTGGTAAAACTACCAAGTTCCCCTTGATGTTAGATTAAGTGTGTAAATATTACGTAGGTACAAGCGAGCAAGGCAGATAAGCCCTACAACGGAATTTTTCTATTGACTCCAAGGACCGGAAAGTCTGCAAGCCCTACAACAGCGAAGTTAGCGGGCAAAGCCCTACAACGGAATTTTCCTATTGGTTCCAAGATTGGGATCTGAGACTCACACACTAGTCCTAATTTTTAAGGTTCATCAAGTGTCACTGTCTCTGAAAAGAATTGAACTTAAAAGGTTCAACTTTACCCCGAGTAAAAAAATCGGCAAATCACACAGTGATTTTACAGAACACGATAAAAGTTTATAGGTTTATAAGATGTTCTCATTCCCTAAAAATATATATTATGAAATTGAACAGGTACCATTATATTCATATTACAGTTAATAACATGTTCCATTAAAGGCATACATCACCATATATATTAAATGTTTCGTAATTAGTTACCAATGTTACAGTGATTTCCTTGGTTAAAACTCAGCCCATGCTTTTGATTTAATTTAGAATCATGTGAACATCAGTAAGTAATTCCATATGTAACGTGTATTTGTGTATAATTAGGCCACGAAATGCTAATTTTTAATGGTTAAAACAATATTAATTAGCGTTGTTTCATTACTATTTCAGCCTATTTAGGGAATATTTAATGTTTTCCCGGTTTATTTGCACATTTCTATATTTTTGTAGAAAAATACATGGAATTAGCACAAAAATGAGACAAGTACGCAAGAAAAAACCAATTGAATGATCAAAAGTAAAGAAATCAGAAGTCAAAGGACCCCCAAGACAAGTCTAGAGTTGATCAAAACAGAGAACAAAATGAGATAAATATCAGGAACATTCTGAAAGCAGACCTGACCAGTCACAATTACCGGTCAGGTCTGACCGGTTAGGTTATGGCAGATTAATTAAAATTAGGTTAAATATGTAGGAACTATAAATACCAAAGTTCTATTATTTGTAAATAACGTTTTACAGTATATTTCAACAGATTTTCCAGTATTATCAACTTAGATAAAGAGAGGAGAGAAAACAAATAGAGAGTTTGGGTACGGATTCTCCGTTTTATCGACTTCGTTTTGTAAGATCGTTCAATGCAAGTCTTTGTTTTTACTTTCTTTACTGTTTTTATTCATGTTTGCTTTCGTTTACATCATATTAACAATAATCTCGCATGCAAATTACCTATTTAAATCACATTAATAACGCACCAAAGTTAGTTATTAATCGTCTTAACGTCGCATGCACATTAATTTGGGTTGATATAAACTGAAATACAACATTTAATAATCACATATAAGTTGATATTTAAGTGTTCTTAGTTGAGAAATCGAGCTGTTAGATTGACAACCCAACCGCTAACACTCTCCTCTTTTATTTGTTTTTTCATATTAAATATAGTAACGCCTGGGAAAATACTTGATATAGCCAACCACACGGTTTCTAAGACGATAACTTGGGCATCTTATCTGAGAAATACTACTAATATCCTCGTGCTCCTTCGAGGCCCTCGCGTATTAAAAATAACATGTTCGAGCGGCGGTCAATATTTTGGCGCTGCTACCGGGGAACTACGGTTGCTTATAGTCATTTCCAAATATTTTCATATCATTTCTGCCATTTTCAGCATTTTTAAGACCTTAGATAAGTTAAAAACCCAGTTTTGGATAAGACCTAATCTGTTCTGAAATTCTGTTGTTCTCGAAACTAATCAGTAACCCTAACCGGTCAGGCTTGACCGGTCATAGTGACTGGTCACCTCCGTGTTGTTTGATAATTTTTATGAAATTATACAATTACGAGTTACAACTTTATTTTCTATATATTAGACATCATAGATACCACTACATATTTTAGCCATTAAAATGATAATTTTTAATGGCTAAAACAGTATTAATTAGCGTTGTTACATTCCTATTTTGGCCTATTTAGGCCATAATTAGTGTTTTCCAGTTTATTTGCGCATTTCTATCTTTTTATAGAAAAATGCATGAAATTAGCACAAAAATGAGACAAGTACGCAAGAACACCAATTGAATGACCCACAAGACAAGCCTAGAGTTAACCAAAACTGAGCCCAAAACGAGATAAACATCAGGAATATTCTGAAAGCAGACCTGACCGATCACAGTTACTGGTCACCCTGACCGGTCAGGTTACGGTTGATTAATTAAAATTAGGTTAACTTTGTAGTACCTCTAAATATCAAAGTTCTATTACTTGTAAATAACGTTTTACAGTATATTTCAGCATATTTTCCAGTATTATCAACTTACAGAGAGAGAAGAGAGAAAAAAAACATTAACATAGAGAGAGAAGAGAGATAAAAAACAAGCCTTACAATGAAAATTTTCTATTGGCTTCAGGCATCGGAAAGCCCGCAAGCCCTACAAGAGCGATAGCGAGCAAAGCCCTACGACAGAAGTTTTCTATTGTTTTCAAGTTTAGAAATTGAGACTCACGCACTAATCCTAATTTTTAAGGTCCGTCAATAGATTCAATACCCCATTTTCTAGTATGAATTTTCTAACTGGAAAACCATTGTAGTAAAACTCACAACTTTTCCAAAGGAATATAGACCTTAATGCATGCACATACAAATCCCCTTTTCTTCTATTGCCCTAAGCAGACGGCAACTTGGTCGTCATTGACTCGTGATATTGATGTATTCTTTTAGTTGCATTAATTATTTGGCAACGTCCCTTTTTTTCTCTCTTTTGAGAGGTACAAGAAAATGAATTAGGATTGAATAATCAATGCACGTAACATATAAGTATTTTTCAACACATATATATTTCCTATAAATAACTCAATTTCCTGTAACATAAGGGCATGGGTGAATGAAAGGCAATACTATAACTATACCTCTAATACTTTCCAAAGCGGACAACAATCCGGGAACTACAATGAAGTGGCCTGGCGTAACTCGGTCAGGGTTGGGTGTGCTAGGGTTCAATGCAATAATGGCACGTGGTTCGTTACTTTCAACTATTCTCCACCAGGCAGCTACGTTGGTCAACGCCCATATTAGGTTCCTGATATGCCACGAATCCCTTACGGACATTCTAATTAAGTACAAAAATAACCTTCATATAAATAATGGATTATATCGGTATACCAAATTTCTAAATTATGGACAAAAGATTGTCTTTGTAATACAAAGTTTTTGTTGTGCTAAATTTAATTGACCTTTCAAATATGTAATAAGACATTCCATATTTGAATCATTCATCTTCAAGACTTAATCCAGTCAACAAATTTAAACAAAATTATAATAACAGAGATGTACTAGTGTAGATACAAATCTGAACTTTGACACAATTGTGGAATTATAATCTATAGTGGTTCTTCTCAAGGAGATCCTAATCAACAAGAGAATCTGTACCTCTATTTATAAACATGTTGTAATAACTCATCATACTGATCATCAACTAGCTAGTTATCTATTTGAACGGAGTTCTTTTTTTGGTCTATGAATATACGAGGGAAAATTTGTGTTTCCATCAATTAATTGAATAACTTAGTAACTTTTAAAACCACTTTTCTTTGATATCTAATGGCACCATATTTCGAGACTCTTCCTTAGCAACATTCGGCCTGAATTGGAAGGGTTAATCCTAGTCCTTACACTGTATAATAAACCATTTCTCTCCAATTAAGGAAAAGGCTCTTCTCTGTTCTCTTCTTCACTCTAGACCCGCCACGGCTTGATCAAAGTTTGTTGACCGGTCAACTATATCATCACACATCTAAGAATTCTAATTCCCGTGTTGTATTCAGAATTCTAATTTTCACCTTCTACTCTAACAATATAAGATTTCAATACTTGCCGCTACAAGATAATTAAGATTTAGAGACAAATTTTTTAGAAAAAAAACAACAAAATTTGTCTCTAAATATAGTAATTTTCATTGATAATAATAATTTTTTGTTCTCAAATCTAACTTTTATTTACTAAAACCAAAAAAAGAAAAGAAATTGTCTGCAAAGATAATATCATACCAACATAAGCACACAATTTAATTTTATCTCAAAATAACCCTAAGCAAATACAAACATTACGATTTAGTTCATATATATATATATATATATATATATATAGTTTAAGCTTGAATAGACAAGTGGGTTTCTCTATGTATATTTTATGCAGTCAATCTAGTGAATGTCGATCATAGTTGATGGCAACCAAAGAAACGAAATAATGAAATGAGAAAATGAATATTTACGCAATACATTAAAATAGAACCATATAGTTATTATTTAACAAAGGCAGTTTTGTGTTCTGGTTGAAAAGTTTTATATCCCATTTTTTAGTATGAATTTTTCTAACAGGAAAACTATTTCGGTAAAACTCACAAACTATTCAAAGGAAATATAGACCGTAATACATGAACATACTATTCCTTTTTTGCTCCTATTGCCCTAAGTAAACGGCAACTTGGTCATCACGATATTTATGTATTCCATTTACTGAATTAATAGGCTACTTTTTATCCCTTTTGAGAGGTAATTAAGAGGGAATGAATTAGGCAAGTATCGACTTCATTGATTAATCAATGCACGTAACATATATTTTTCAACTCAATTTTCTTATAAATACCTGAATTCTTTATCCTCCTTTCTTCACCTAGTTACCAATTACATAAAGATTAATAAACACTTGTATCTTCAACACCACTATGGGTCTTTCTAGGATCTTGACTCGCTTTCCATCCGCAGTTTTAATCCTTACCCTACTTACCCTGTCTTATCATAACTTATGCTATGCCCAAAACTCCCCACAAGACTACCTCACTCCCCACAACTCGGCTCGTGCAGCAGTTGGTGTTGCGCCCATGACATGGGACAATACTGTGGCAGCTTATGCCCAAAACTATGCAAACCAGAGAAGAGGCGATTGCCGCCTTGTGCATTCTGGTGGACCATACGGAGAGAACATCTTTTGGGGAAGCGGGCGTGAATTTACAGCCGGAGATGCAGTAAGGGCATGGGTGAATGAGAGGCAATACTATAACTATGACTCTAATACTTGTCAAAGCGGACAACAATGCGGGCACTACACTCAAGTGGTCTGGCGTAACTCGGTCAGGCTTGGGTGTGCTAGGGTTCAATGCAATAATGGCGCGTGGTTCATTATTTGCAACTATTCTCCTCCGGGCAACTATGTTGGTCAACGCCCATATTAGGTTCCTGATATGTCATGAAGCCCTTACGGACATTCTAATTAAGTACCAAAATAAGCTTGATATAAATAATGAATCATATCGGTATACCAAATTTCTATATTATGGACAAAAAGTTGTCTCTGTGATACAAGGTCTTTGTTGTGCTAAATTTAAATGACCTTGCAAATATATAATAAGAAATTCCATATTTCAATCATTCCTCTTCAAAGACTTGATCCAGTCAACAACTTTAAACAAAATTATAATAACAGAGATGTACAGTGTACATACAAATCTGAACTTTAACACAATTATGGAATTATAATCTATAGTGGTTCTTCTCAAGGAGACCCTAATCAGCGAGAGAATTTGTACCTGTTTATTTATAAACATGTTGTAATAACTCATCATGATACTGATCATCAACTAGTTACCGATTTGAACGGAGTTCTTTTTTTTGGTCTATGAATAAACGAGGGAAATTTTGTATTTCCATCAATTAATTGAATAACTTAGTAACTTTTAAAACCACATTTCTTTTATATCTAATGGCACCATATTTGGAGACTCTTCCTTAACAACTTTCGGCCTGAATTGGAAGGGTTAATCCTAGTCCTTACACTGTATAATAAACCATTTCTCTCCAAGGAAAAGGCGCTTCTCTCTCCTCTTCTCCACTCTAGACCGGCCACGGGCTTGGTCAAAATGTGTTGACCGGTCAACTATATCATCACACATCTCTCACCATGATAGGTTGATCAAACCACTAGGCAACCGTTGGAAATCATGTGAATATATATATATATATATGGATGTTTCCAAGTGCTAAGTACTGACTTTGAGTTAAAATCCTAAATATCTAGTGCTAGAAATTTGTATTGTTCTCAACTTATCTGAAAATCTTGAAGGCCAAGATTCAAAACGGTATATTCACTTAGGCTAAACAGTTAGTCGATTTGAATGTAAATTTGGCTTTAAAGTTGTAATATGAAAGGTAGCAACTCGGGAAGTTGAAAAGGTTGAAAAGTTAGGGAAACCTCTTATCTCATGAATTGTATATATACAATCATGTACCATATGAGGTGCAACTTGTTATACCATGTGTGTGTAGATGGGTGCACCACATACGCGCATGCACGATCGGCTTAGCTCGGTCACGGTACTCAGGACTCGCCTCATCCTATAGAAGGGCATTCCCGCTCTCTCATTCTTACAACACGCACAACGCAATATGCATAGATAGCATATAGAGACAGAACCAAACCACCAAGGGCTCGATCTTTACACATTGTGCTAGGCGTTGTGCCTTAGAGGTACAGTGTCATATTCGACCAAAAGTAGAAAGATGGCTGGATGAATATTGTAATGGAATCTGTTTAACACATGCCTCTTCTTTTTATTTATGTCCTTACATTCTGTTTCGTTATGTAGTTTCAGCTTATTACAGTTAAGTCCTATCGTTTAGTAATTCTACTATCCTTTTTGGCAGTTTCAGTTTACTACAATTCTGCCCGAGAGTTTAATAATTATATATACTAAATTTGTTCGACAGTTTCTGTCTTTTCTTTTATGTTCTGTAGTTTCAGAAATCATCAAATCAGTCATAGAATTCCATTTCAGAAATAAAATTGTTTAATTTTTTAATATGTGTAATATATTTTACTGTTTTTCAATTCAGAAAAATCCAACAACTACTACATAAATACGGCTAATCACCTACAAAGATAGACATAGAACCATATACCTAACTAAATACATAACGCATATGATGGCTACCCAACACAATCGAGAACAAATATCATTACAATCACGTTCATATTCTTGTTGCGGTCTTCACTAACCCTCATTCTCCGCATATGGCCAGAATTCCTAATAACAGACCATTCACTCTCTCCCTTTAAGTATATGTTCACATCTACTAAATATATATCTACTTGTTAAAAACGTAGTTAACACTACAAGAAAAAAGACATATGGCAACAAAAAAAATTGTTGCTATTGAACCTAATTATGTTACAAACGAACATTAGCAACAATTTAGCAATAAAAAACGGTATGTTATTGTTTGCCTTGTTGCAGATTTCAGCAACTGAATTAGCAACACACGATTGTCGTCAGCAACATAACAGTAACATACTTTTTATGTTGTTGTATTTGTAACATAATTGTATCATACTTTTTATGTTGCTACTTGACGGATTTTTTGGATGTAAAAGCAAAACTTCTGTAACACAAATTTTCTTGTCGGGAATTTGTTACAGATTGTTCATCAATCTCCTTTTAATATTTAAAAGATTGTAGCTATTATTGTTAGTATTGTGTTACTATTTATAATATTTGTCTATTAAATAGTTTATAATATGTTGATATTGTGTTACTAAAAATGTTGCAATTCACTTGCTAGTAATTTGTTGGCCCGTAAGTGGCTAAATCTTAGAGGAGGGGTGAATAAGGTTTACGTATGATTTTCGCGGAATAAAATATTTGAGCAAATATAAACCCTAATTAGTGATTCTAAACTTAATCAAAAGTAATGTCTAAAATGATACTAATTTAACCTATGAAAGTTATCAATTAAGCAATAATATAAATACGGAATTAAAAGATTAAGGAAATGATTGACACCACGATATATAGAGGTTCGGCAAACCCGCCTAGTCCTCTCCTCGGTATTCACGCTACCGAGTATTTCACTATAATCTTCTTCCCAAGATTACAACCTAACGAGCTAATATACGGATTAAACTCCCCCTCACTCTAAGAGTATCCCGAATGAAAAGTCTTAGAGCTTTTAAGCAACACTCGCTTACAAAGCCTCTACCCGATCACTCGCTCACAAATGAGTTTATAATTCACTCTACAATTTTAATCGAAAGTGTATCACTTACTAACAAATAGTATCTTAGTGTTTATATGATTACAATATGATTACACACAAGAATATTTATGAAGATAAGTGAGAAAAATGAAGTATAAGCTTGATTCTTGATCTTGAGTGAATTGCTTTTTGTGTGTGAAAATTGGGGTGATTTCTTCAAAGGCTTTGGGGGTATTTGAAGGCCAAAAATATCCCAATTGGTCATGTTACCGTTGCTTGATGGTGTATCTTTCTAACCATTGGTTTTTACCAATTTTCCCAATTATCCAAAATAAATCAAAAAGGCTATTTTTGAATTCGGCAGAAAACGATCGGTCGTTTTCTGTATTTCGACTGGTTGTTCTTATATGACCTCTCTGGTTGAATTTTGACCAAAACGATCGGTCGTTTTGTCCAAGACGATCGGTCGTTTTCTGGCAATTTTACGGTTTTCTCGCTATACTCCAAATACTCGTAACTTATTCGTTTTAACTCCAATTATGGTTCCGCTTAAACCCCTGCCTTCGTATTTAAGTACTCTATCATTTTGAACCTTAACATGCTAGATAAAATGATTAGTACCCAAAACGAGCTTTTATCATGTTTTACATATTTTGTTATCATTAAAACAATTGATTAGAAGAATATCGTTCAATAATCTCTCCCTTTTTGATGATGACAAAATATTAATTAAAAACATATTATAAGCTCTTTTGCTAACACACAATTATAACCGAGATGTGTACGGGACATTTACTAGGATAAAAAGATTTGGTGAAAAACGAGTAAATGTCATAACATCCGATAACGAAGTCTTTTAAAGTATAAAAGTTTTGAAGAAACAAAAAAAAAAAAAAAGAGTCATAAAGTAAAAATAATGAAAGGACAAATGCAAGTGAAAAATTTGCCATAGTTTTGCCTAAAAACGTTCAATCGCCACAAATGAAAAAAGCAATAAATAACAACCCAATTGACAAAATATTATTGCGCACAAATTTCGACAACATATTATATGGTAATAATGCATTCACATAAAAATTAATAAACATGATGCATTTCGTCAATCTCACAAAGTATTAGAATTAAAGACTCACCATAACACAAATGTAAAGACGCATCATAACACAAATGCTAGCGAAAAAGTTTGCTACTTATTACATAATAAAACTTTGTTCGAAAATTGAAGCATAAAATAAATACAATTGCAAAAACAAAACGAAGGGGTATTTCTCCCCCTTTGTCAACATCAAAAAAAATAAACGCCTAATCGCGGTGGGAAGTCGCATCGTCGTCCTCGTCATCGTCCTCTATGTCATCCTCATTTGCATTTGTACCGGCAAGCTCGGGAAAGTAAGCGGAGAACTTCGCCCTTTGCTCGGCGCTAAGGCGATCAAGTTCATCAAGTTTCTCTTGACCCGGATACAAAAAGCGATACATGCTTCGGGTCACTTGCGCATTTCGATAGTTGTCGATGTATAGGTCATTGTTGAATTGGTCGGAGCACGGGAGCGGGATGGACGAGACAACTTTTGCTTTGCCTCTACCCTGAGATAGACGAGAAGAAGTAGGGATGTCGGTCGGAGGAATTGAATCGGAGGAAATAGGTAAATCCTCACAAGGGGCGACTCTCGGTGCGGCCTTAGGACCGACATACTCTTCCTCCTCAAGGGGAAAAGGGGCGTAGTTGGGACCGGACACTTTCCTATCCGACCAAGTGATGGTTCTTTTGTTAGTATCGAATTTGATATACATTTGGGCAAGATAGGCAACGTCCCAAACGTGTTTATCTTTGTTTTTAAAAGGAGTTCCACCAGGAGCAATGTGGAGGTCCTTGAGGATGGCGGAAATTAGAGTACCGTAAGGTGGCCCATTTTTGGATTTAGTTTTGAGAGAATCCATTTTAAAATAGATAAGTGTAGCCAAGTCGAGTTTGACTTGACGATGGATGCAACCTAAGAGAAAAATGTATTTATTCGTGACATCGATAAAGTTAGAAGAATGAGGGAGCACGATATGCGAGAGAATATGATAAGCCATTTTATTGTGAAAAAGTAGGCCGTGAGCCGTGTTTGAGCGATTATTGTGATGCGGATGAAAAATCTCATCTTTGAGATCATTAAAGCTTTGAATCTCGAGCATTTGACAAAGTTCGTCACTTTGCTCATACACACCATCGTCATCTAGGTTCAAGAGATTTTAAAAACGGTTTATACCGTAAACAAAAGGTTGCCCATACATGGTTGAGCGTAATCGAAGCTCATTACCTCTACCCCTATCAACTACCAAATTGGCATAGAATTCGTAAATATTTTTGTAAAAAAATGGTTCTTTCAATGTAAGAATGGTATCCAATTTTTGAAATTGAAAATGATCCATTAGGAAGGGAAAACGCTCAAGAAAGAGAGGAATGTCGATAGTGAAATTTGACAAAATACCTCTTTTTGTGATGGACGAGGGATAATGAGGAGGGATGGAGCCGGAGGGAGGAACCGAGGCCGAAGGGGCACCGGAGCCCGAACGAGGAGCGGCGTCGGTTGGAGGAGCGGTGTTCGAGACTGCGGCTCGAGAAGCACGGGGCACACGCGGATGGCGAGAGGATTGAGGCATGTATTCATCTTCACTCTCATCGACAAGAGTGGGTTGACCCTTCTTATAACGACCCATTTGAGATGTAAAAGAGATGGGGGTTTGAGAAAAAAATTAGGGTTTGAAAAAAAATTAGGGTTTTTGAAAAGATTTCAATTGATTTGGTATTGATCGATTTAATGGGTTATGAATTTAAAGAGAATAAAGGAATGAGAGGGAATATTATTGAGATTGAAATATTTGTTGGGGAATTTTTTTGGAAGATTTTGAGGAAGGGAGCGAATTTGAGAGAGAGAGAGAGAGTTGAAATATTGTTGAATGAAAAAGATTTTAGGGTTGAAGGATTTTAAATAAAACTGAAACAGAAAAACGATCAGTCGTTATAGGGATTTTGATTGGTCGTTTTGGGTAAAAGAAATACCATAGACCATGTTCAAAAAACAATCGCTCGTTTCGGTGTTCGATCGCTCGTTTTTAACAAAAACGACCGGTCACTTTATTACAGTCGACCGGTCGACTATAAACTGATACGGAACGAGAATTTTTGCACTTTTCGACACTTATTTGGCAAAAAACTATAAAGAAAATTTTTACCAGATAGTCATATAAAGTCAAAAAAATATATATATGTAAGTACAAGTCACACATCAAACATACCTAACTCTCGTCGAATAAAAAAAAATTGTTCCTCGTTAAGGGGTTGTGTAAAAATATCGGCTAATTGCCTATCGGTACTTATATATTCAAGTATAATATCCCCTTTTTGAACATGATCCCATTTTTGGCATTCAAAGATTACTTTAAACTTAGAAAGTGATGTCGCAAATTTATATGTTTAGTGCGAGAGTGTTGGATTGAATTTTTTGATAGATTTATTGCACTAGTATTATCACACAAAATAGGCACACTATCAAAGGATAATTCAAAATCATTCAATTGTTGACGCATCCAAAGAATTTACGCACAACAACTACCCGCATCAACGTATTCTGGCTCTGCCGTAGAAAGTGCAACCGAATTTTGTTTCTTGCTATTCCAAGAGACTAAAGCATTTCCTAAAAAATGGCAAGTGCCACTAGTACTTTTTCTATCCAAAACGACAACCGGCAAAGTCTGCGTCCGAATAGCCAAGCAAATCAAATGTAGTATCATGCGGATAAAACAATCCTAAATTACATGTACCTACAAGATATCTAAATATGCGTTTAACGGCTATCACATGCCATTCCTTAGGACAAGATTGATACCTAGCACACAAGCAAACACTAAACATGATATCGGGTCTACTTGCGGTTAAATATAAGAGAGATCCAATCATATCTCTATATAGCTTTTGGTCCACACTTTTACCCAATTCATCCTTGTCTAGTTTAGTAGCCGGACTCATTGGAGTTCCAAGCGACTTTGCATCGCTCATGTTGAACCGTTTGAGCAAGTCCCTTATGTATTTGGCTTGATTTACGAAGATTCCGTCCTTAGTTTGTTTGATTTGCAATCCGAGAAAGTAAGTAAGTTCACCCATCATGCTCATCTCGAATTCGCCTTGCATACATTCAGAAAACTCCTCGCACATGCGAACATTAGTAGCACCAAAAATGATATCATCAACATAAATTTGGATTAAAAGCATGTCTTTTCCATCCTTTTTGATAAAAAAGCGTGGTATCCAAGGTACCACAACGAAAACCATTTTTGACCAAAAACTTGCTAAGTCTTTCATACCAAGCCCGGGGTGCTTGTTTTAAACCATAAAGTGCTTTTTGGAGTTTGTAAACATGATCGGAAAAAGCGTGATTTTCAAAACCGGGTGGTTGCTTTACATAAACTTCCTCGTTTATAAAACCATTTAGAAACGCGCTTTTAACATCCATTTAAAACAATTTAAAGTGTTTAAAAGAAGCATAACCAACTAATATACGAATGGCTTCTAGTCTAGCTACGGGTGCGTAAGTTTCATCGAAATCGATGCCTTCTTCTTGGTTATACCCTTGAGCGACTAGTCTAGCTTTGTTCCTAATAACTACTCCGGATTCATCCATATTATTACGAAATATCCATTTTGTACCTATGATGGTTTTCTCACGCGGTCTAGACTAAAGTCCATACGTTACTACGCTCGAATTGATTTAATTCGTCATGCATAGCTAATACCCAACTCTCATCGAGTTCCGCTTCATGATGTTCTTAGGCTCTAATTGAGACATGAATGCAAGATGATTAACTAAATTTCTCAAAAAAGAACGTGTATGCACTCTTTCTCCCGGGTTACCCAAGATTAATTCTTGCGGATGGTGATTGGCAAACCTCCATTCTTGAGGCAAATCGTCATGAATATGCACACTAGATTCTAGGTCCGTTTGAAGTCTCTCAATAGTGACTTCTTCAACAACGGGTTCAACCTCTATACTAGGCGTAACCTCTAAGCTAGATGTAACATTATTAGAAGAAGATGCATTATGAAAAATATCATCATCAATATCATGAACAATTGATGGCTTATTAGTTGTCGGTAAATTCTCATCAAAAGAGACATGTACCGATTCTTCCACCAATAAATTTATTTTATTGAAAACTCTATATGCTTTACTCGATAGAGCATATCCGATGAAAATTCCTTCATCAGACTTATCATCGAATTTTCCTAAATTATCCTTACCATTATTATGAACATATAGCATTTGCAACCAAATGCACGTAAATGAGAAATATTGGGCTTTCGCTCATTCCGTAATTCGTAAGGTGTCTTTTTCAATATGGGCCTAATTAAGGCTTTATTTAAAATGTAACAAGCGGAATTTACGACTTCGGCCCAAAAATACTTTGGCAAATTATTTTCACAAAGCATGGTCCGTGCCATTTCCTCTAGGGTTCTATTCTTCCTCTCTACTACCTCATTTTGTTGAGGCGTACGAGGGGCTGAAAAATTATGATCAATACCATTTTCATCACAATAAGTTTGAAATTGTGTATTTTCAAATTCCTTACCATGATCGGTTCGGATACTTTTAATCATATAACTCTTTCGTGTTTGGGGCTTTCTGCAAATAATAGAGAATTCTCTAAATGCTTCATGCTTATGAGTTAAAAACAAAACCCAAGTATAACGACTAAAGTCATCAACCATCATGAATGCATATGCACGCCCTCCAAGACTAAGTGTCCGGGAGGGACCAACTAAGTCCATATAAATGATCTCCAAACAACGAGTAGTGGAAATAACATTCTTAGATTTAAAAGAAATCTTTGTTTGTTTGCCTAATTGGCAAGCGTGACAAAGTTTGTCCTTTTTATAAGGGACTTTTGGTAAACCAATTACCAAATCTTTGTGGGAAAGCTTAGCTAGTAAATCAAGACTAGCATGACCAAGTCTTCTATGCCACAACCAACCATTGTCGTTGATGGTAACAAGACACTTGATTTCATTGTGTACCGAACTATTCAAATCAATCATATAGATATTTTCTTGTCTTTGACCAATAAGGATAGTTTTATTTTCCGAAATGGAATGAATTATGCAATGTGATTTTTCAAAAATAACT
Organism: Primula vulgaris; assembly: GCA_963920805.1. NCBI lineage: Eukaryota > Viridiplantae > Streptophyta > Magnoliopsida > Ericales > Primulaceae > Primula > Primula vulgaris. Next base: position 13,197,966 of record OY987217.1, on the reverse strand, counting down.
TTGTGACCCATATCACAAAGTTGACTTATGCTTAAGATCATTAACAAGCAACACATTATCAACAATAATATTGGGAGTTTTAGAGATACTACCGATACCAATGCTTTTACCCTTGCTATTATCACGGAAGGTCACAAAGCCTCCGTCTTTAGATGCAAGAGTAGTAAACTTTGTTTTGTCTTCCGTCATATGCCTTGAGCATCCACTATCCAAGAACCACTTGTCCTCGTTGATTTTTAACCTCAAGCATACCTACAAGAGATAATAATCATTGGTACCCGATTCCACTTTTGGGTCCTTGCGGGTTAGACTCTTGACCCTTTGGAACCCAAACCAAGCCATTTCTATTCAATTTATATCTATAAGGGCAATAGACATAATCTTCAAAGTGATCACAACGGTTGCAAGTAACACATTTAACATGCACATTTGGTTTAACAAAATGATTATAAACTAAGTCATTTTTATGCAAGTTATTTTTACGAGAGTAACTTGGTTGTCTATTTTCATTTTTAGTCATTGGTTTGGTGAATAGATTTTTATGTTTTGCCGTTAGAAGTGGGGTGTACCCTACATCAGTTTTATCATAAGCGCCTTGTTGAGAAGCTAATATAGTACTTAACATTTTACTACCTTTAGCGAACTTAGCAAGAGTAAGTTCGGCGCTATCCGCCTTAAGTTTACATGAACTGAGGTCATTTACTAACTTATCATTTTCCATTGTAAGTTCGGCATTTTTAGAGGTGAGTGAGTCATTTTTTATAGCTAAATTTTCAAGTTCGTCTTGTAAAGTAATCAACATTTTTCTAAATGATTTGTTTTTATTTCTAGCTTTCTCTAAAGAAGCTAATACATTATTTATGTCAAAGCAATCATTACTAGAAAGAGAAGAGTTAAAGGAGTGGAAGCTTACATCCTCGGTTTCGTCGTATCTAGCCATGAGACATAGGTTTGCGACTTCTTCATTGTCGCTATCGGAGCTATCATCATCGCTCCCCCATGCGGCCATGAATGTTGTTGGCCCGTGTGCGGCTAAACCTTAGAGGGGGGGGTGAATAAGGTTTATGGCGATTTTCGCCTAATTAAAAATTCTAAGAAACTAACACCCCAACTTACGCAATTCTAAGCTTAAGCGTTAATAAACATTAATAAATTCAAATGCAAGCAAGCAAGAATAAATATTTGCGGAAAGTAAAAGTTTAAGGGAAGAAGATGACACCGTGATTTATAGAGGTTCGGCAAAACGCGCATACGTCCTCTCCTCGTTACTACCGAGTATTTCACTAAAAATTCTTTTCCCGGATATTACAATCCTAACGAGCTAATCGACCGATTAATCTCCCCCTCACTTTATGAGTGTCCCGAAATGAAAGACCTAGAGCTTTTAAGCTTCACTTGCTTACAAAGCCTCTACCCGATCACTCGCTCACAAAAATGAGTTTATAAAATACTCGTTACAATTTTGTTACAAGAATGTAACTACACTCACTATTCTATTTGCTTCTAAGTAAGCTAATTGGTGAGTCTTTGTTGTTGTTCGAGCTAGAATCGCTTTCTTCTTAATTTCCTCTTTTTGAATATTTTCACCAAAATGGTGATAATTTGGGTTTTGATTAAGAGAGATTTTAGGATAATGGATTGGTGTATTGATTGTTGGTTTGGAAGAGAGATTGAGCTTGTATATGTAGACCAAAGGTCTGTTTTTCTGGGTTATGACCGTTGGAAGTGATTGAGGCTATTTTTCAGAGGTTTTAAGCTGTTTTCCAGAAAAAGCTGAAAAGCTGTTTTCGAAATCTGTAGAAAACGATCGGTCGTTTTCTACAATCGATCGGTCGTTTTTCAGAAAACGATCGGTCGTCTTTGAGAAACGATCGGTCGTTTTTTCGACCTGCTCACTGGAAGAATTTGGACCAAAAACGATCGGTCGTTTTTGTCCAGTCGATCGGTCGTCTGTTCTTCTGGCAGTTTTTCGGTCTTCTTCGAAAGCCCATAACTCCTTCGTTTTAGCTCCGATTCTGGTTCCGCTTGAACCTGTGTCTTCGTTTTTCTGTGCTCTATCTTTCTGGCATTCTGGAATTTACAATTTCTACTTTTGGACAAGACAAGCATTATATCATCGAAATAGTAAAACCGTAAAATCATTAAAAACATAATCAACGTTATAATCAAAATCAATTATTGAACTCTAAGTTCAACAAATGCCTTCTTCTATTCCTTCTTCTTTTCGAACTTATCCTTTTTATTCAAGGGACATTCATTTTGCATATGGCCGGGTTTGTGACACTTATAGCAAATAATTTCGTCCTTCTTATTTGATTTGTCGGATGGCTCTCCTTTATATTCCTTTTTCCGAAACCGTTGTCCGCCCTTCTTTTTCCAACTTAGGAACTTGTTGTAGCGTTTGGCCAATAGTGCTATTTCAGCATCCTCACTAGAAGAATCATTATCGCTATCATCATTTGTTGTACTTTTGAAAGCGATGCCTTTCTTCTTTTTCGAGTGATCCTCTTGTTTTCGAGTCGTCATGTCTAATTCATGGGTGCTTAAGGATCCTATGAGGTTGTCAAGAGAGAGAGAGTGTTCATGTCCTTGGCTTCTTGTATAGCCGTCACTTTCGATTCCCACTTTCTCGGAAGACTCCTTAGAATCTTTGTCACCATCTCCTTGCTAGAATACACTTTTTCAAGTCTATTAAGATCGTTAGTAATTTTAGTAAAACGAGTGTACATAGAGGCAATAAACTCGTCATCATCAACTTTAAAAAGTTCATAATCATGAATAAGCATGCTAATTTTAGAGTCCTTAACTTGACTAGTTCCCTTGTGCATAATAGCTAGCTTATCCCACATTTGCTTAGCGGTATCACAACCGGAAATCTTATCATACTCACTAGGCGAGAGCGCACAAGTTATGAAAGTCATAGCCCTACAATTAAGAAAGAAGGCATGGCGTTCATCCGTGTCGAGTTCTTCTACGAATTTATCTAAATCATTTCTCCTATGCGTTTTATAGCCTTTGCTAATGCTAATCCATTGGTCTATTTCATAACCGCATAGAAAAAATTTCATAAGATCTCTCTAATAAGGATAGTTCGTACTGTCAAAGAACGGGGGCCTAGTTATGGATTTTGAGTCTGCGTACGTAGACATATCAGATCTTTAAATAAAAAAATCGTTAGATTTTATAAATAAAATATCTAGGCTCTGATACCAATTGTTGGCCCGTAAGTGGCTAAACCTTAGAGGGGGGTGAATAAGGTTTACGTATGATTTTCGCATAATAAAATATTTGAGCAAATATAGACCCTAATTAGTGATTCTAAACTTAATCAAAAGTAATGCCTAAAATAATGCTAATTTAAGCTATGAAAGTTATCAATTAAGCAATAATATAAATACGGAATTAAAAGATTAAGGGAAGGATTGACACCACGATATATAGAGGTTCGGCAAACCCGCCTAGCATCCCCTCGGTATTCACGCTACCGAGTATTTCACTATAATCTTCTTCCCAAGATTACAACCTAACGAGCTAATCCGCGGATTAAGCTCTCCCTCACTCTAAGAGTATCCCGAATGAAAAGACTTAGAGCTTTTAAGCAACACTCGCTTACAAAGCCTCTACCCGATCACTCGCTCACAAATGAGTTTATAATTCACTCTACAATTTTAATCGAAAGTGTATCACTCACTAACAAATAGTATCTTGGTGTTTATATGATTACAATATGATTACACACAAGAATATTTATGAAGATAAGTGAGAAAAATGAAGTATAAGCTTGATTCTTGATCTTGAATGAATTGTTTTTTGTGTGTGAAAATTGGGGTGATTTCTTCAAAGGTTTTGGGGGTATTTGAAGGCCAAAAATATCCCAATTGGTCTTGTTACCGTTGTTTGATGGTGTATCTTTCTAACCATTGGTTTTTACCAATTTTTCCAATTATCCAAAATAAATCAAAAAGGCTATTTTTGAATTCTGCAGAAAACGATCGGTCGTTTTCTGCATTTCGACCGGTCGTTCTTATACGACCTCTCTGGTTGAATTTTGGCCAAAACGATCGGTCGTTTTGTCCAAGACGATCGGTCGTTTTCTGGTAATTTTACGGTTTTCTTGCTTTTCTCCAAATACTCGTAACTTTTTCGTTTTAACTCCGATTATGGTTCCGCTTGAACCCTTGGCTTCATTTTTAAGTACTCTATCATTTTGAACCTTAACAAGCTAGATAAAATGATTAGTATGCAAAACGAGCTTTTATCATGTTTTACATATTTTGTTATCATTAAAACAATTGATTAGAAGAATATCGTTCAACAATATTGAAACAAAATTTTAACATAACAAAGCTAATATCAAGTAATTAATAAGTTAACCAAAATATTACAACTTCCAATCATTCGATCACCATCCCAAATCGATTCAAGTTTTTCGCCTACAAGTTTAAGCCACTATTTTAGCCTACAAAATTAGCATTCACTATATAATAAGCTAAGTTGTTGTTTTGTACCTACCACTACGACGCTACAATCACAAAATTATAAGTCGTGAAACGCCGACACATCACAAAACCAATATATGAACATGTCACTAAAAGTACTAATCGTTGTAGCCAGCATACTAATCTAATCGTCGTTGAGATCATCGGCTCCAAGTCCCCATCTTCATGTTCTGCCTCATACTCTAATTCTTGAATGCATCAATTTTCCAGAAGCTTGGGTTAGCCTATGTCCTTGCAAAATAACCCAACTTAATGGCTACGACTGATGTTTTGGAGTCCTGCATTACAAAATTAAATTTCAATTTCTAGTCACAACTCACAACCTTCATTTGAGTAATGTTACTTGTCAAAAAAAAAGTATATAGAAAATACATTTTAGCATTCACATACTGTGGTTTTATTATCTACTGACACTAGACTTCCTTATGTCAAATCCTCCGAAATAAAAATACCCACTCAGAATACATATTCATTAACAAAGATCAACATATCTGAATATTAAACTCTTATATCTATGATGTCAAAGGACACTTACAAACTATTTTAAAACTTATACATTCATATCATGAACTGGTTAAATTGTTTGATAACCTTTACTGGAAAACTGTTAGGACCAGATTTCTGGTCTAAATATTGTCTGTTTATATTCGTATGAAATTGTCTTTAGAGACAAAAAAATTCAAATTATGTGTCTAAAAGTTAGATTTGGAACAAAAAAATTATTTTGGTGTCTAAAACATTATTTTTGTTGCGAAAAGTTAACACTTGAAAACAAAATCTGATTGGCTCTAAAAATATTGTTCATAAACCTTAAGTTTGTTGTAGTGTAAACGTGTGTGTGAATTTACTTTCAACTACGTCTAATATTCTGTTCAGTCAATCAGTACGTATATTTAGGTTACAACTGTGGTTACAACTACAGTTGTAATCTAACAGCTTAACAACAACTAGATCAACGGATATGTATTTCACACGTAAAAAGAACTAAAACTAACACATCATTCAGAAGGTAATGTGTGGTATGTGCAGTCACCGAAAGTTCACCTAAACTAACACAACACCAATCTTGCAATATTTGTTTGTGATCATTTTTATTCCAGTATATATTTCAATAGGTCGTGGAATTGAATATAACAAATCCTCTAAAACTCTGTAATAGTGACACTAGTTTGTCCAGTGCTCTCTTAGGTTCATGATGAATCCATATATATATTTTTTTAATGTAAACTTGTCTTAAATCCAAAAGGAATTGTCCAAGCATGAAATGAGTCCAAAATAGTTAACCGACAAAAGATCAATTTAGGGATGATCAAAATAACATTTTTGTTGTGCGTTTTAAAATGTATGCTTAGCATAAGTGATCCTGTAACTTGGATCTACATGCGTATGAGATGGAAAATTTAAGGCCTAGACCACAAAAATAAAACTATTTATTAAGGTTTATGCCAGCTCAAGTAGATATATTAGAAAAAGGAATTTTCTTATAAAACTTGCTTGTGTTTTTCTCTCTATACTCCAATAATTGTGATGGCGGAGAAACCCACTAGGCTCCAATGTTGATTGGACTTTTTTTGAAACATAGATATTTTAAATGACCCAGACTGTTTACATAAGGTAATGTCTAATTTATTTGTCATGTAAACTGTTTTCAAATAACAATTTATTGTTTTCAAATCACCTAAGTTGTTTTAAAATGAGATACAAATTTTTTAAAATGACCATAAGTTGTTTTCAAATGACCATACACAATTTTCAAATAATCATAGGCTATTTTTAAATAACCTAGCTCCAACCTAATATATAAACTATGTCTGATGCAACGTATGGCATTTGAACATGATGTATGCTTTAAATCTGATACCAATGGAGACCATATAAATACATACCAACTCTAAGTTCGAGTAATAAATACTAGACATGATTCCATCGAAGTTGGATATGATGAACATAGGAAATGATCTACCTTACGGATTGGGCTAGGTGGCGTGAGAGGTACATGTGTGTAATAGATATATTTATATGTTGGTAAGGGTCTATGTATCTTCCTATACCGGGGACATAAGACGAGCCAAGTGGTATAGGGAATGACCTAACTTACGGACTGGGATAGGTGGCGTGAGAAGTCCATGTGTGTTATAAATGTGTGTTGGAGTTACTTAATTTATTTTGTTGTATGATGCTATTAAATCTCTTTTTATACGTTGTTATTGTAGTTGTTGTTTGTGAGTTCTTGCATTTATTGGATGGAGTGACGATATCCTGTGTGGTGTCGCCCCGTCTATGCATGTGCGTGGGACTCACCGTTATAGTTTTGTTTTTCAGGTACAATTTAGGCTGATGCATTTGGATAGGAGCATTAGCGATGTATCACATGGGTTCAAGGCTTCTTTTAGTCGCTTTCTTTTTCACTTAGTCCATTTTGAGGTTGTAGCCTACGGGCAAATTACATTCGTTTGGTACCTTTTCATTTATAAATCTGTTAAAACCATATTGTCTTATAGCCGCGTTTGTCAAATATTTTTAGTTCATTCGTTTAATTGTTCCTTTAGCTCGCAAATTGTTTTTCTTTAAAAGTTAAATTTTGTACCAACATGTTCTTTTTCCTTTTGTTCAAAAGATCACGCATTGATGTCCGATTTTCGGATTTCGGGACGTGACATTGGATATGATGAACATAGTACTACACATGGAAAAAACAGATGTATTGAATCATAAGCCTATCAAATTAGGCCATAATTAATACTAGAAGGGTGATGAGGTTGTAAGGCCGACATAAATGGTAAATCATAAAACTCATAAACAAGGTCATACAACCCTATGGCTCAACATGTGTACGAGTATACCATGATCGATGTGGTGCATGTGTGTGTTATAATTTATGATTATGATTCATGTGTACGAGTAGAAATGATCTTGACCGAAGTTATATACACCCTCCATAGCTAAATAATTAGCTCTTATTCTATTTTGGGACATGCCTAAACAATAGTCCATTTAAAAAAAATAGTAAGTTACTTTAATAGTGATTACCTTTTTGCCCTTTAATTTTACTATATAACATTATATATTAAAGTTAACATTTTGTTATGATTTGATATAAAGTGGGGCTAGTTTGGTAAATGTTATACACACCTAAGTGTGCTACTTAATATTATTGCGAAATCAAAAGTGACAATAATTAATGAACGGAGAGAGTATGCGCATAAGTCTGACGGAATCATGACTAGCACCGTATGGCATTGTTAGACGTGATGGAAAACTGATAAGGGGGCGGACTTGAAAAGTTTTGACTGCTTTTTAAACCTTTTTTTTTAGTTTAATAAAACATTGACTTGGATAGAATATAGTTAATATATAATATATTAATATGTATAAACAAAAGATATATATGCATCGGATAGTATATATATAAATATTGTATATTCAAATATAGTAGCACAAGTATATGCAACTAACAGTTACGGGCCACGTCTTGCCAACAAAAATTTAACGCACAAATATATTATCAACAATCATTGATTTTGAATGCACACCAACTAATCCATCTATCGACGGAATGATTTTATCAACAAAGAGTGAATCCAATCGTTTGCTTCGGACGATCCAGCTATCGACAAATAGATCATGTCACCGTGATTTGATCTATTTTTTTTTTTCCGGATATGAGTTAGTTCAAAGTTAAACAATATGAGAAATATAGTATACTATATACATATATACATAAATATACATATATACATAAATATACATACATAAATATACATATATATATACATATATATACATATATATATATATATATGAAACACTTAAATATAATTAGTAAGCGATAGAGTATACTTGACACTCATATTTATACAGGTTTGGCTCGAGATGAGATTACGTCATGTCATCTTGACCGAAATTAAATTGTCTGCTTATATTCGTATGGGATTGTCTTTAGAGACAATTTTTTTAAAAATAAAATATTTTTGTGTCTAAAAGATTAATTTTGTCCCGAAAAGTTCTCATTTGAAGACAAAATTTGATTTTATCTAAAAATATTGTTCCTAATTCTTAAATTTGTTGTAGTGTTAACAACGGAGTTCAAGCAATCACTGGGCTACGTTTTCGGTGCACTCACTCAGATTAATGATATTATAAAAGTATACAATATAAGACTCAAAACTTATGAAAAACTCTCTGAATCAGTCAAGGTTTTTCTATCTACTTTAGTACTGCTCCTACCCTATAACTAATGCTCAAAATATCAATTACATCACACTATTGTTTTTCGTTTAAAAGTTCTCACGTCTATTCTGTCAATTTTGAGTTATTTATATTTTGTAATACACACCTTTTACAAGCAATGTTACCATCTATATTCTTCTTAAATCTTTATTCTTCTATCTTTACTTTTCAAGATATTTTTGATTGAATATTTGTATCTTTTATTGATCTCAAACTTGCTTATTATACACGAAATACATGCTGCAATATTGAGCTCAATTTTCTGTAGTCAACACGAGATATCTTGCTTTGAAATAGGAGTTATTGTTTCCTTTAAAAGATACCTATAAATAATATCTATTGAAAATAAAATCTATTTCATATAAATAAAATAACTTCATATATCTCTTGACCTAATTTGATAGACTTATGATTCAATACATCTGTTTTTTCCATGTGTAGTACGTAGTACTATGTTCATCATATCCAACTTCGATGGAATCATGTCTCGTATTTATTACTCGAACTGGGAGTTGGTATGTATTTATATGGTCTCCATTGGTATCAGATTTAAAGCATACATCATGTTCAAATATCATATGTTGCATCAGACATAGTTTATATATCAATTAATGCCTAATAAGTACCATTTTTAAACTTATATTCCCATAAGCTAACTCTATAAGATCACATTCCTTATAAGTCCCACTTTTGTATAGTATAAATACGCCTTGATTTTCTGTTTTTTTTAAGTGATTCATTTTTCACGCTCTCTGTCTCCTCTTTTCCTAATACCATCAAAACCCGATTCAGCTCTCCAATCTATCTATCTCTTCGTCACCACCACATAAACCTTAGATGACAACGAAGATCCGTCGGAGATCGCAGCGAAGATCCGTCAGAGTTCACAGTGAAGATCCACCGAGATCGCAGCGAAGATCCGCCAGAGAGATACATCATATATCTGGTTTCCGACGAGTGATGTAAGGCAGAATCCTGCGAACCCAAAGTGGTGACGTGCCCGACGATGGAGGTCATAACTTATGTCGTCACAAGTGTTGTAGGTTACCAATATAAACTCCATATTACATACATATTGCACTTCAATTTATTTTACAATTTCATAGATTTAAGCCAAATAAAGTTAAGTCCAATTAGGGCTTTTATAGAGTATGCTTGTTTTTGTTCTGTATATCCATATGCAATTTATTGATTTTATGTTTGTTCAACTCATAACAAATGTTTGTTACTTCCATTACTAACCAAATACTAGTTGGTAAAACTTTGTCAAATCAACTATTAAATAAAAAACTGAGAGTGAACCCATTCTGTGCCTGAAACGGATCCCTTTTTGTTTTTCCTGGTTTATACTCGTATACAAATAATTAGCAATCTGGTTTTTTTTTCCGACTTTATTGGGATGTTTTTGGAGTGGTTTTTGAAACGGTTTTGGGGTGGTTTTGGTGTTCCCAGTTTATTTGAACAATCGTTTCGGGACTGAAACATATATAGCTCGTTTTAGTCTGAAACGGAGCTCGTTCCAAGATTGAGACGAGGTCAAAGTTATGGCAAAAATGGAGCTTGTTTTGGTATGAAATGTAGCTTGTTTCAGGACCGAGATGGGTCCAGTTTGGGGCACTCCAAGTGCTCAAGGGTTTGCCCAAATTGTACCCTTAAAGTGTTCGATGAAATGTCCGAGTTTCATACGATAGATTTTATAGTTTTGAATTCGCTTGAATTTGGCATGTTTATGTATAGATTAAGATTTTAATCCGAATCGGAGCTCGTTTCAGGCTAAAACAAAGCCTGTTTTTTTGGTAGCTTTGTTTTGTAGAGTTTTTAGTGTGTGTAAATATCCATATCTTGAGAAAAATTTTAAGTAGCATGCCATTTGTTTGAATTTTTTTAGTGTTTTGTATTGTTCATATTTAGGTGAAGACGGGAAATGTTTGTATGATTTTATTTAGTGACTATATACATCTGTAAGCTCAAAATGGTAAGAGCGCTTGTACCAATACCGAGGTTCAAGAGTTTGGTGGTTCGAATCCATCTGGATTTGTTTTTTTTAATTTGAATTAAATTATAGTTCTGTCAAAAGTGCATCTGATTCAGCTGAAAGTGCATCTGGTTCAGCTGAAAGTGCATATAGTTCATCTCAAAATGTATCTAGTTCAGTCGAAAGTGTATGAAGTTCAGTTGAAATTGCATATAGTTCAGTCGAAAGTACATAATGTTTAATATAAACACAATAATTTACAAAATAAAGTGCATATACTTTACTTTGAATTAAAAAAAGCAAATTCGGATGGATTCGAACCACTAATATCTTGAACATTATGCACTTTCAACTGAACTATATGCACTTTCGACTGAACTAGATGGATTTTGATATAAACAACGTGCACTTTTATCTAAACCATATACAATTTTGACTGAACCAGATGCACTTTCAGCTGAACCAGATGCACTTTTGACAGAACTATATGCACTTTTATTAAACTATATGCACTTTTGGCTGAAACATATGCACTTTTGACTGGACTATATTCCTTTTCGACTGGATATATGCACTTTTAACTTAATCATATGTATTTTTGACTAAATTGGATGCACTTTCGGCTGAAACATATGCAATTTTAGCTGAACTATATGCATACGCACTCTTATTGAACTATATTTACTTTCGACTGAATTGTATGCACTTTCGACGGAACTAGATGTACTTTCAGCTGAATTGAATACAGTTTTGATTGTACTATATGCACTTTTATTGAACTATATACGCTTTTGACTTAACTATATGCACTTTTTGAATTATATGTACTTTCAACTGTACTAGATGCACTTTCAGCTCATTTAGATTAAAAAATATATTTTTTCATGAATAAATCAATTTTTTGTGGAAAAAATCCACTTTTTGATGAAGAAGCCTCTTTTGGTGAAAAAACCCCTCTTTGGTGAAAAATCCACTTTTTAGTGAAAAAAGTAATTGTTGATGAAAATCAACTTTTTCGGTATAAAAAGTCATCTATTGACAAAAAAGATGATTTTTATAAACTTTATAAAAAAATTGTGATTTTTGTGATTTTTTATTATTTTTGGTGATTTCTTTTTAGAAAAATACATTTTTTGTAACTTTTGTGATTTTTTATAAATTTTTGTGATTTTTTTTAAGAAAAATACATTTATTGTGATTTTTTTCATTTTTTGTGATTTTTTTCTTTTTTTTTGTGTTTTTTATAGAAAAGTACATTTTTTTATGATTTATTTTATAAAAATACATTTTTTTTGTGATTTTTTTTTATATATAATTTTTTTTCATTTTTTTTCATTTTTGTGATTTTTTCCGTTTTGTAGAATTTTATTTTAATTCAAAACTAGTTTTTTTCGATTTTGTAGAGAAAAAGTATGTATATTATGTTTTGAATTGTATAATGGCGTTTTGGTAATTAAAGTGAATAATAAAAGTGGTACCTAGAGAAAATGTTAACGTATAGAGGTATATAGAAGAAATATAAGTTGCTATGAGATAACTATAGGAAATTACCCGTTTATATATTATGTGGGAGCTAGGTCATTTTAAAATAGTCTATGATCATTTAAAAATTGTGTATGGTTATTTAAAAACAACTTATGGTCATTTTAAAAACATTCTATCTCATTTTAAAACAACTTAAGGTGATTTGAAAACAATAAATGCTTGTTAGAAAAAAATTTACATGACAAAATAAACTAGACATTACCCCATGTAAACAGTCTGGGTCATTTAAATTAAACATCTATGTTTCAAAAAAAAAGTCCAATAAACATAAAACCACAAAAAAAAAATGTGGCTTCTTGTTCAAAAAAGTTTAATGTTCATTTGGAAAAAGTCTATGGTGATTTGAAAACAATATATAGCCATTTGAAAGCATAATGTGATCATCATACAATTCTAATAGAATAATTGTGTATTTTTCAATTATTTTTTGTTAACTTCGTGTTTAGTAAACTAGTTACAAGTAATTTAAACGTATTTAAATCATGTATTCGTGTTTTTCTTTGTTAGACGACCACATAAACATTTTTCTCAATGTAGATTAAGCTGTAAAACTGATAGTTTTAACTTTTAAAACTACTCGACCTATTCACTAGTGATTTAAACATTCTTTCCGAAAGATATACTCCATCTGTCCATAAATAAGTGTCTTATACGAAAATACGTACAACTTTTACCATTGAATTTAATATATCTAAATTGTCGAAGTGAAAAATCTAAAATTTCCATCGTATAGTTCTAACTATAAACTATGTGATTGACTTTTGAAAGAATTTTTTTCGGCAATTTACATATGAAAATTTTAATGATTAAAGTTGCATGTATTTTCGTATTGGACACTAATTTAGTGACGGAGGGAGTATTAACTAAACCACCACCATCATCGTTCTAGCCACCGCCACCACTAGCCATCGTCGGCGACAAACCCACCACCGGCGGCGACCCATTGCCAGCGGTAGACCCATCGCCGACGACAGAGGAGTGACAAAGAGAGAGAGGCCATCGTGACAATCGCTACAAAGAAAGCATGAGATCGAGGAGGAATGCCGCCAGACCACTTACTATCGTCGACCATCGTGACAGCCAACTCTGGCAGAGAGATCAGGGAGGAAGATAGTGCGTGAGAGATGAAGATAAAGAAAGAGAAGTAGCAATAGGTCACGACAAAGGAGGAAGAGGCGGCGAGGACGACGGGACCGGAGGGCGGCGATAGTGGTCTTCTCTGCCATCACAATTATTGGAGCTTAGAGAGAGAAACACAAATAAGTTTTATAAAAAAAATCATTTTTCTAATATATCTACTTGGGCTCGCATAAACCTTAAATAATTTTGTTTGTGTGGTCTAGGGCTTAATTTTTCCATCATCGTACGCATGTAGATCCAAGTTACAGGATCACTTATGCTAAGCATACATTTTAAAACGCACAACAAAAATGCTATTTTGATCATCTCTTAATTAATTTTTTGTCGGTTAACTATTTGGATTCATCATAAACCGAAGAGAGCACTGGACAAACTAGTGTCACTATTACAGAGTTTTAGAGGATTTGTCATATTCAATTCCACGACCTATTGAAATATATACTGGAATAAAAATTATCAGAAACAAATATTGCAAGATTGTTGTGTTAGTTTAGGTGAACTTTAGGTGACTGCACATACCACACACTACCTTCTGAATGATGTGTTAGTTTTAGTTCCTTTTTAAATGTATGTTATGTTTCCGTAACAGCCTAACAAATTATGACTAATAGAGGCCTAGAACCTAATGTTAACTCTCTACAAATATGTAGTATGCCAATTAACAGATAAACATGTAAACTTGCTTTGATTACAATTTCAAAAAACTTTGATCCATTTGACTTTAATGAATGGTTAGACAAAATTCAACATCCGCTTTAAATGAATGAATAAATAAATAGGTTTTGTTTTTCGTCTTTATCAGTAAATGTTCGGAAGATTGTCTTGCGATATTAATGTCTTTCCAATTGTCATACATGACGTATATGATACTAAGAAAATTAGAGTATCTCGTTTGTGTCATGTTCAAGGGCTTAACCTATCTTGCTCTCTCAAATATCCACAAAAAGCCATTTCGACCAGTCAATTGCCTAATTTTGAGTTCCATAGGCAAAGCCGACCCTAGGAGATATGCGACGACTGCGGAAAAAGCAACATTGGCTACTCTTTTACGACAAATCCTATAAACCTAACATATTTGGTCCTAGCTTCGAAGCTTGCCAATTGCTTCTTTTTAAAAGTATTATTAATTGTTTTTGGTACATTTACTTCATATCCTATACATGGTCCCTTTCTTTGAAATATATTTATACAACTTCCATTTGTGGGTCTCATGTCGGTGGCTGTCCATATGCGCACACACCTACGCGCACGAGTCTAAATCAAGTATACACTTTTGAATTCATATGCATACTAAAACGTCAACGAAAGTATATATAGTGAGTCATTTGTTATATATTAATGGACATTATTTTTCATATTTTTCGATATGAGACAATTCGCCTGTGAACAATCCTAACTCCACGTGAAACTGTAATAGTGCACAAAGTCGGGAAAAAAAACTCTCGTTTCCTATGTCTAAAAATCATTACTCATTTATTTTGTCTGGCAAAAAAAAAATTGATCAAGGCAACGGAAACGTTTCGGCGTGCTTTCTGATGGGATCTACATGTTATGCTTCAGTTATCACGGCAATACATTGAGAGTGCACTTATTTTGTCCAAGTATCACGTTAATAACTTTAGTTGTGTTCTCAAACATTTCCTTCCAATTCTTCTTTTTTGCCATAAATGTTTTTTTTTAACCAGAAATACCAAGCTTCGTAACTAAATAAATAAAGAAACAATAGCGAAAGACCTTCATAACGTAAGTGGTCTATCCTTGTTAGACATCGGCTTGAAAGTTAAAATACCAAGCCATTGGATCATGTAATCTTAACATATCTCTTACAGAACAAGTACTCATGAATCTTTTAATAAAGAAGCGAAATTGTTTGTCATAACTAGCAAGCAATCGATCCCATTATCTGGCAAAACATACTTGAAAGAGAAACTATAACTTATTGTTCTATTTATTTGTTTTATTTTAGGCCTACCCATTGCAGGCATCTTGAGGCTAGATAATTTATTTTGCTCAACATTGTATATTCCGACCTATTTCCTATAAGTACAGCAATGCTAATCCTACATTTCTCATCAAATAGACTAGCTTGAACAATTATCAGACAACAGTGTTGCTCAAAATGGGGAACTCAAGGACCTTAGCTTTCGCTCTTCTTTTCTCCGCACTAACCCTAGGACAGATAAATTCATGCTATGCCCAAAACTGACCGCAAGACTACATAGTTCCCCACAACTCAGCTCGGGCCTCAGTGGGCGCAGGGGTCATTAACTGGAATGACTCTCTGGCTGCATATGCCCAGGATTACGCTAACCAGAGGGCAAGAGACTGTAACCTTGTGCATTCTGGAGGGCCTTACGGGGAGAACCTATTTTGGGGCTTTGGCAAGGAATATATACGGCTGCTGATGGGGTGGGTTCATGGGTAAATGAAATACAATTTTACGACTACAGCTCGAACACTTGCCAGTCCGGTCAACAATGTGGGCACTATACTCAAGTGGTATGGCACAACTCTGTGAACGTCGGGTGTGCTAGGGTTCAATGTAACAGTGGAGCATGGTTCGTTAATTACTTGCAACTATTCTCCACCAGGCAACTTTGCTGGGCAACTCCCTTACTAAATCCTCATGATCTATTGGCGCAGATATTAAAAAAAATCCCAAGGATTGGCCTACGGTCTCGATTTTTATCTTGTCATTGTGTGTTTATTCTTCCTCTTCGATCATGAAAATAATAATATGGATTATTCCTAACCATCCTATGTTTTATCTTTTACTGTGCACTCCCTTCAATGATGAATAAAGAACTTTCATTCAACGAGGGTTTACATGAATGGGTTATATATAGTTTTTTAACATACAACGGAAAGAAAAGTAAAAATCAAAACAATAACTCAAACTTTTGTGTATCAATTCTGCTGTATTGGAATATACTAATAAGGATTATAATTCATAACCATTCTCTAACGTGTGCTTCTGTGTGTATTTTTTTCAGAAGTTAAGCATAGCTTCGTAGATGACAACCCAGCAGATACAAAAGTAGTCTCTGATGGCACATGTTAATACCTAGAGCACAATTATTAAAAGTAACAAAACAAACTAACTTGTTTCCAATTATCTATTTAACAACTTTAGATAAAATTTAAGTCACCATACTGGCACAGTAAAGCAAAATCAAACACGTACCAGTGTTATAATAGTGATGCACAAACAAAGAATATTAGGCGGAACCCCTATAATGTTTCCTATTTTCTTTTGCATCAAAATCACAAGTTCACAACTAACCAACCTTGACATGACTTGGATAAAATAATTACGAAGAATTAGTACACATAAAAATGACAGAATGTAACACTACAAAATAATGTTTGATTTAGTGAGAGTCAAAAGCTGTCACAAGCCTGTCGCTAATTTAAAAAGTTGTCACAAATCTGTCGCAAATTGATTAAACTGTCACAAATCCGTCACAAAAACTGTCGTTAATAAGCTCGTAACAAAAAATACCGTCACTAATCCCGTCGCTATTTGAGTATTTTTTTGTAGTGTAAGTATTTGTGTCAAAAGTACCCAGTCCATATCAAACGGAGCTGAAGGCAATCCTATCGGTCTTCGGATCGTCACAATGCAATCAACAAATCGTTTCATCTCATTATATCCCAAAAGTTCAAAAGGCAGCTCAGAAACAGCTATTCATCATGTTGGGTTAGTGTTATTATCACACATCACTTGTATATAGATCGTGGCATTTGTATAAATGTGTTGATCTATTTACTTACTAGAAGGTCTTTTAGTAGTAAGGGTATGAGATTCAATACGCTATCAGAGCCCGGTTAGTCCAAAGTGATGTTAGATCACCTCACTTGTCACCGTCTCACAATGGATGTTATATTACACTTGTTGGGCATGTTCGGATTTTGTTGCATATATCAAACGAAACGGAGACAACCATACTCAAAATTCTGCTTCTCACGCTATTCTTTGAGTATATTAGATTTCAGTAGTTATCATTCAATCCACATTCTTGTCTCTAATAAAACACAACTTATTTTTTTATTTTTTTTAAATAATTGGTGGGGAAACCCCACTTTTATTAATGGAATAGAGGTAAAAGACCATACAAAATAGTATCAAGTAGCAAAACTGTAAAGATCTCAAACAATCGAGACCAAAACGAAATAACATAAAAGGATTTACATCTAATTGAAATTTATGAAGTTAATGAACTTCATAGACTGCCAAAATAGGAGTCAATAGAATGGCGAGAAGAACTTGAGGGGCTATACTGAAAATATATGTAATAATTCCACAGATGTCCATCCACCTCTTCATTTCTTTCACCTCTTCATTTTCCTTACACAGTAGAGAGAGAGACTCCCCCTTTTACCCCATTTTCATCGCCTTCTTAGGTTAGATAATCCTCTGCCTTCCGTAAAAATAACCCCTTTTAAAGCATGGGGGAAGTCATCCAAACAAGATGATGAGATGTTACCCTCCCAATTTGTAAGAATATCAGCAGCCATGTTGCCTTCTCTAGCCACATGTTTAAACAGGTAATCACCATCCTCTAATAGTATATTAATGAGATTGAATAGATCTATAATCTTCCAAGGGCATTTTTGTTTGCCCTCTACAATATTAATAAGAATCTGTGAATCACTCTCAATAATAATATGATTTTTTGGTGAAATAAGTAGTCCATAATAGAGGGCTTTGAACTCTGAATATAGAGGTGAAAAACTGACAATAGATTTAGAAAACCCCTTAATAAAAGCACCATTTTCATCCCTAATTAAACCCCAATACCATTATTGGCATCTAATTGGTTAAAACAACCATCAATATTTAGTTTCTGGAATCCATTTGGAGGATGAAGCCACTTAATAATAGTGGCCTTATCAATAGTCTTCTTTATACTGAAATTAGAGTAGGAAAAACCTTTCTCCTTATAACCAGATAGAATAATCAATTCTTCAGTTTTACGAATAATATTACTGGCCTTCATTTTGAAGTTTTCAAATTTATAAGAGCATCTGGATTTCCAAATTAGCCAAATAATAAGAGAAGGAAGCACTTGACATATTTTTTTTCCAGAGAAATGCTTTTTCTTAGTGATATTAGACCACCAACTGTTAACTCTTCCATATAAAGAATTATTCTGAATTAATATCCCCCATTTTCTCTCAAAGAATTCCCAAACTTCATTAGCTACTATACCAGTACTGAATAGATGATTGAAATTGAAATTCCTATCCGCTGTTCTAGTTGCAGTTTTGCAGTTAGGTTCCAAGTGAGGTTGCAACCACCAGTTGGAACCAAGTGTATTAAATGGACAGAACTGTAAAATGTTAAATGTACTCAAAGTGAACACAAGCACATTTAACAACGGAGTTCACCTAACTAGGCTACGTCTCCGGGGCACTTACCCAGATTATGATATTATAAAAAGCTTACAATATGAGACTCAAGTCTTAATGAAAAACACTTAGACTCCCTCTAGGTTTTTCTGCCTATCTCTATATTGCTCCTACTCTATAACTATCAAATATAAATCAATGGCATCCCACCATT
Organism: Primula vulgaris; assembly: GCA_963920805.1. Lineage (NCBI taxonomy): Eukaryota > Viridiplantae > Streptophyta > Magnoliopsida > Ericales > Primulaceae > Primula > Primula vulgaris. The sequence continues at coordinate 13,179,011 of OY987217.1, read as the reverse complement.
GTTTTCTTTTTGAAGCTCACGTGTATTCTCTCTAGAAAATAAGTTCTTTATAATTTAGAACACACACCTTTTACAAGCTTAAGTTACTAAGTATATAAACAAGTAAAAACAATCTTCTATCTTCAATTTCTTTTGATTGCTTTTGACTTGGTTGATTAGCTTCAATCTCTCCAAGTATCACGAGATTCTTCAGCATGGATTGACTCTAATCATCTTTGATTAATACCTATTTAGTAACACACTTGAAAGTAGGAGTTAATCTTTTCCTTTGAAAGGAAACATATAAAGATATGATCTCTTAAAGATAATATCTTTTCATAAACATATGAAACATTTAACTCCACATATCAATCAATCTTTAAACATATCTTTACTGAATATTATAAGGATCAAAAGATTGAAACAAGTGATAAGGACAAGCATAAGAATAGAGATATATATATTAAAAGGAAACATAACCTTATAAACTAATCTCTTTATATCTTTTAGAAAACATCTTTCCTTAACACTTTGATATTCTCAATATACGCATATTAACCATGTTAAGATCATATGAGAATATATCCTGCATACTTTAAAACAAATAATTATTATTAAAGAATAGTTATGCAGATTTATAGAACAAGACAGAATTCTGCTTAACAGCAGGTTGGAACTAGTGGTTGCAACTGAGGTTGCAACTTACTTGAAACCTGTCAACACAGGTTGTAACTGAGGTTGCAACTGGTACTTGAAACCTAATACTACTAACTTAGTAGGTTGTAACTGAGGTTGCAACTGGTACTTGGAACCTGTCAATCCTGTCTTAGTTCTTAATAACAGTTAGGATTTATTTAGTAAAACCAATAGACAATAAACAATATTTAGACCAGAAATCTGGTCCTAACAGAAATTTTCTTCTGAAGTTTTATAGCAAACACACATTGAAGCTATACTGATGCCAAATTTATGCAGGTTACAATCCAAGGAGACTGCTTGATTAAATAACTTCCACATGAAGCAGGAGATTTTTAGAGGTACCATTCTGTTCCATATAAAGGCACTTCTCCAGTTTACAATACCCACTTCTCTAGAAATTTCCCAAGCTGAATTTATAGTAAAATTCCCAAGATTTGTAGGTTTCCATATAGATGTCCCATTATCAGATATAATAGAATTAATATCAGTCAATTCTCTAACTTGAAGCATTCTGCACCAAGTATTAGTACCCCTTTTGATAGAAATGTCTTCTGGAAGTTTATTTCTACAATATTTAGCTTTCAAGAACTTGGCCCATAAAGAATCTTTTGTTTTAAATTTCCACCAGAGTTTCATTGCAAAAGCTCTAGATATATCCATAAAACTTTTAATATTTAATCCCCCTTCTTTCACTGGAGTACAAATTTTGCTCCATCTAACCCAATGGAACTTGTTTTTTCCATTATTGTTACCCCAGAAGAAATTAGACAGTAATTGGTCTATTCTTTTTATCACTAGTATTGGGGGATTCATAGCAGCCAAAGTATATATAGGAATAGATTGCAAAACATGCCTAATTAATATTAGTTTCCCACCCAAATTAAGCCAGTTACCCTTCCAAGTAGATAGCTTACTTCTTACTTTAAGTATAAGTTCATGAAATAGAATACACTTTTTATATCCAGAATATAATTTGCAACCAATGTAGGAAAAAGGAGGATTCTTACTAGATATAGTAAGCACTTTGCAAATCTTAGCTTTCTGAATAGAACTCACACTTTTTGAGAAATATACAAAACTCTTGTCCAAACTGATTTCTTGACCAGAATCTTGATTATAACATTGCAGGGTGTTCTTTATTTTCCTGACAGAATGGAGGTCTGCTGAACTGAAAATGAGTAAATCATCTGCAAAAGCAAGGTGAGTGATAATAGGGCTTCCAATAGGAGATTTAAAAGCTGACCATCTTTTATTAATAATCAAGTCATTTAGATTTCTACTTAGAACTTCAGAACACAATAGGAATAGACTAGAAGAAAGTGGATCCCCCTGTCTCAATCCATTTTTAGGAGTAAAAAGCTCAGTAGGGCTTCCATTTACCATAATAGAAGTCTGATTTCCAGAAATGATCCTCCATACTATATCAATTGTCTTTTCAGAGAAACCCATTTTTCTTAGAGTAGATGTAAGAAAATGCCAAGAAACATGATCATAGGCTTTTTTCATGTCTAGCTTTAAAGCTATGTTCTTGCCACTGGTCTTTTTATTGAGAGTAGATATAAATTCCTGAGCAAGAAGAATATTGTCCACAATGTCTCTAGATTTAACAAATCCACTTTGATTCTCAGAAATAATGCTAGGAAGTATAGTAGAAAATCTAGAAGCCATAATTTTTGAAATAATCTTACTGCAGAAAGTGCATAAGCTGATAGGTCTAAATTCTGCAAACTTCTTTGGTTTAATCTTCTTTGGTATTAGAGCAATCACAGTAGAGGATAAAGATTTAGGAAGTAAATTTCCCATGAAAAATAGAGTAATTGCCTTTATAATGTCTTCTCCAATAAAGTCCCAACAAGAGACAAAGAACTGACCTGTAAAACCATCTATTCCAGGAGCACTAGATTTGCTTAGATAAAAAACAGCATCCTTTATTTCTTCTTTAGAAGGGTCTTTATCTAGGAAATTATTGTCTTCTGTAGATATAAGTCTAGGGATTTTCTTCAAACTATTATAAACATAAGAGTGAGGAAGGTCTGCTGCCAATAAACTTTTGAAATAATCAAGAGCCTCTTTTTCGATAACAACTGGATCTCTAGTGTATGTACCATCTTCTTTTTCTATTTCACCAATACCACACTTTAGTCTTCTTTTCTTTACAATGCTGTGATAGAATTTAGTATTAGCATCCCCTAGTAAAGCCCATTTCAAATTTGCTTTTTGTGCCCAGAATTTTTCTTCAATGCTGAGTTTAGCTTTTAACAAGGCTTCCACTTTATTGATCTCAATTCTGTTAACAGGTGTTGGGTTAATCTCAAATTGCTGTTCTACTTTAAGGAGTTGATCTTCAGCTTTAATGATTTCTTGGAATATATTCCCAAAGGTATTGTAATTCCATTCTTTCAATCTTTTCCTTGTTGCCTTTAGATTAGCAGCAAGATTATCTAATGCATTAGAATTGGAATAAACCCATACTTCTTTAACTGTATTAGAAAAGTCTTCATGATCTACCCAGAAATTTTGAAAAATAAACCTTTTAGGATTGTTAATAGGAACCACCTGTAACTTTAATAATAAAGGACTATGGTCTGAAGTAGCTTTACTCAAATAATCAAGATAAATATTGCAAAACAAGTTTGCAAACTCTTGATTGAAAAGAATCTTATCTATTCTTTCAAAAATGGCATCTCCCCCACTGCGCTTGTTCCACCAAGTGTATTTAGAGCCACTATGGATTGATTCTGAAACACCCAAATTGTTAATACAAGAAAGGAAATCATTAGCTGAATAAATATTAATAGGCAAGCCCCCAATTTTATCTTCCTCCTTTGATACAGTATTAAAATCCCCACCAATCAACCAAGGTTTAGTAGTGAAGGAATTTTCTAAGAAGTTCCACAGAATTTTCCTTTCAGCTGCTGTGCACTTAGCATAGACCACTGTGATTTGTAGCTGGAGACCCAAATAATCAATAGAAACCTCCATATTAACAGCTTGATTCATTTGATTAATAATGGAAATTTGAATATCTTGCATATAAAAGATCCAGATCTTATTATCTTCATGAACCAGAACTTCATCAAAACCAAACTTTCTTTTATAAAACTCTACTTTCTCAGAATCTATTTTAGGTTCTATACAAACTAAAAACATAATATGATGTAATTTACAAAGCCTTTTGATACGCCTGGAAGTAGACTTATTACCCACTCCTCTGATATTCCAAAATAGTGTATTAATCATTTAAAACTTTTCTTAGCCCCTACATTAGAGGATCTCAAGATCATAGCATCTTTAGCAACACTAGTTGAAAATTTTCCCAGTTTTCTTTTGTTTTTAGGTGTTTTCCATTCTCCTTCTTCTGGAATTTTAGGAATTTCTCTAGGAGATAATCCAAGATCAATTCTCAAGTGCTTAGAAATATCAGGAGCATCAATTAAATTATAATCCCTCATTGTCACATTATCATCAAAGTAAGGAGTGATCTTTAAAGGATTTAGAGGTGTTTCACCTGTAAATATAACCATCTCAGTGTTAAGGTTACACACTTCTTCATCTTCTATTAACACATTGTTGTTTCCATTTGCACAGATTTCTGCAGTTGGCTTAGCAGATTTTTCTTCAGAAGTTCTTGCCTCTTCTTTATTAAAGTTTTTTGTAACCCACTCCTTTGTGCTTAATTTATTTTGGGATTTGTAATAATTGGCCTTTTTGTTATTTTCTTTGGTTTTTTCACCATTTACTTCTGTCTCTTTTGCTGCTTTTTTCCCTTTCTCAGAATTTTCTTCTTTGCTTTCTTCTTCTACTATATCTAATTTAGTGAACTTACAGGCCTCTAAAGAGTGACCTATTTTGAAACACTGTGAACAGTATTTTGGTACTTCTTCATATTTGCAATATTGCCAAAAACCTTCATTATTCCCATAGTTTATTCTAACTCTGTTTATCAGTTCTTTCCTTAGATTGATTTCTACGCAGATTCTGGCTAGACCAGGTCTGGTCAGTTTCGAAGTAGAATCATCTACTTTAAGAGGTTTTCCGAAAGCTGAAGCTATACTGAATATGCTGCTTTTGTTGTATAGATGAATAGGTAGTTTTGAAAGAGAAATCCACACATGTGAAACTGGAGACTCTTTTTCTGGACTAAAATCATAGGACCATTTAAAGGTTCTCATAGGGCTATTGTCTATGTACCAAATTTTCCGCATCCAAATTCGTAGGAAATCTTCTTCATAATAACAACGAATTAAAATGTGTTTTGAATCAATAACTCCAATGTGATAATTGGCTTTCAAATCCATAGAACTAAACGTTTTACGAATTACATCTATATTAGGCTTACCGTGTGAGAATTTCCCTACAATAGTATATTTGAAAGGTTCTGATAGGGTTTTTAAATCATCAACTGAATAATGAATCATTGGTTCTCCTTCATAGGATTCGATTTCTTTTACTGGAACTTTAGGTGTCACGGATTGGGTTTTTTGGGTTTTTAAAATAGAAGCGAAGGATTTAGAAGCAGGTGGGTCTGGGGAGAGGGTTTGGTTGGGATCGGGTGGTTGAATATCGGTCATTTTATTGGCTGCTAGGGTTTTTCACCCTAGTAGTCTCTCTCTCTCTCTCTCTAGGGCCGGCTGTTAAGAATTAAGACAGTGTTGACAGGTTTCAAGCTATGTTGCAACCTCAGTTACAACCTGCTTAGACAGCGTTGGTGGTTTCAAGTACCAGTTGCAACCACAGTTGCAACCTGCTGTTCTGCAGGATTCTGTCCAGTTCTGTAAAATCTGCATTACTGCTCTTTAATGATGATTATTTGTTTTAAAGTATGAAGGATATATTCTCATATGTTCTTAAAGATTTAGTCTATGTATATTGAGAATATCAAAGTGGTAAGGAAAGATTTACTAAAAGATATAAAGAGATTAGTTATGTTTCCTTTACATAGATAATTCTATATCTCTATTCTTATGCAAATCTTTATCACTTGTGTCAATCTTTGTTCCTTATCAAATCAGTATAACATGTTTAAAAGATTGAATGAAATATGGAGTTAATGTTTCATATGTATATTTAAAGATATTATCTCTAAAAGATATTATCTTATATGTTTTCTTTTTGTAGGAAAAGACTAACTCCTATTTCCAAGCTAGTTATTAAACAGGTATTAACTTATGAAGATTGGATCAATCCCACGCTGAAGAGTCTTGTGATACATGGAAAGATTGAAGCCAATCAAAAGAAGTCAAAGCAATCATAAAAGATCTTGAAGCAAGAAGATTGTTTTTACTTATATAAATAGTTGATAAGTTAGCTTGTAAAAAGTGTGTGTTCTAAACTATAAAGAACCCATTCTTGAGAGAATACACGTGAGCTTTTAAAAAGAAAACAATGGTGGGATGCCATTGATTTATACGTGATAGTTATAAGGTAGGAGCAATATAGAGATAGGCAGAAAAACCTAGAGGGAATCTGAGAGTTTTTCGTTAAGACTTGAGTCCTATATTGTAAGCTTTTATAATATCATAATCTGGGTAAGTGCCCCGGAGACGTAGCCTAGTTAGGTGAACTCCGTTGTTAAATGTGCGTGTGATTTATTTCAAGTACATTTAACTTTTTACAGTTCTGTCCATTAATACACTTGGTTCCAACTGTGGTTGCAACCTCACTTGGAACCTAACTGCAAAACTGCAACTAGAACAGGGGATAAGAATTTCAACTAAAACATATTCCCGAAGTTCCGAGTGCAGTTACGCAGTTAGGTTCCAAGTACAGTTGCAACTGAGGTTGGAACCCAAATATAATGAAGTTAATAAAAAACATTGAACACGAGACGTTTTTAAACAGAGTTCGACATGATCACCTTGTCTACATCTCCGGAGCTCTCACTCAGTATTTATTGATATTGAAAGGAACAATGATAAGACTTGAGACTTACAATAACATGACTCCCTCACGTATATGCCTATCTTACCATCTCTAACTCACAACTATCAATTTCTAATGGCATTCCGCCATGATCTTTTTAAGTTTGTTTATCTCTCATGTACAACGGGTGTTGTTGATCTATAATATCAGTATATCTACATTGTATTCAACACACAAAATACTAAAGGCTAATAGGCTTTATATATAGCCTTTACAAAAGATCCTAACTTGATCATTAAGGAAATATTTCCTTTATCTTCTTTCCTTGCCCGACTTGGAGATCTTCAAATATATATCTTATAATTAATTAGTCTTTATCTTCTAACAAATCAGATCTTGTTTAATTCGAAATTATACAGATCTTTAATTTAATTGTCTTCAAGATATCTCCAAAAAATCTTTCCTTCTTTTGATATTTCCTTACTTGATAAGGAGTCTTCCTTTTAAGTCTTCTATTTCAATAAGAAAATATCTTCAATATATTCTTTCTATCATTCAGAGATGTCTGTATATTAAGAGTTTATTATCAATATATAAAACTATATTTTCCAATATGATGACAAACAATACATCACTAGAATCTCGGATCTAGGACCTAACAACCTCACATAATAAAACACAACTTAGCTAGACACAATATGTACCTTTTCTCATGATGAATAAAGCACGTTTATAGTATGACCATGATATATTGGATTTTGTACTAGTTTATAGTATTAACCGTAAAAAGTAGAAAATCATACTTTGATTTTTATTAAGAGAAAAAATACATTTACTATCCCAAACTATAGTACGGTTAACGATTTGGGTACCCACCTTTCAAATTTTCCAATTTAGTTACCGCACTATAATAAATTTCCAATTTAGGTACCACCGTCTTAATAAATCACGAAATTATGTCACGTGACATTTGACAAACATTAATTTGATATGCTAATTTGATAATTTTGCATAAAAATATGTCATCCTAGAAAAACTTTTAGCATATAATCCAAAATTTTGTTATTTGTGAAATTGGAAAAAATATTTTTATAAGATGACATATTTTTATGCAAAATTGTCAAATTAGTCTCTCAAATTAATGTTTGTCAAATGTCACGTGACGTGATTCCGTGATTTATTTAGACGGTGGTACCTAAATTGGAAATTTATTATATTGTGGTAGCTAAATTGGAAAATTTGAAAGATGGATAATCAAATCGTTAAAAGCAGATAGTTTGGTGTAATAAACATATAAAACCCTTTTTTATTAATGACCACGACCTAGTGTTTTGATTTCTGCCTCTCTTACCTTAAAAATAATAATTCAAATAGCAGCTTTTAACTTTCAACAAAAGTTGCAATTCGGTAAGTTTTGGAACCCTAAGATTAAAACAATTTTGACTTTAATGAAAAGAATATTGAGACAAATATGAAGTCGATTAGTCTTTTACATGACATACACATTCCTGTCTAGAGTTGGCAGTTGTTTAGACCTCAAATTGAAAATAAAAGTGATCTAAGCTGTAAATAAATATTGTATAATTAAACCCAAGTTCTTGCATCTCATGAATTAAAATCTGAAGCTAGTGTATACTGACATTAGTGTAATTTGCAAAATGTGAACTAAAGAACAATCATATACTTCCTTTTAATGAAACTTTTAACCTTCAATTGGATCGCATTCTAGTATGTATAATTTTATGAAATAAAAAATTAATATAACATATAAATCCGAAAACCTTTAAAAGACTTTTTAATAAATTTGAGAGCATCGAAGCGAGTGTGGCTTCTCTTGGGGGACTCGTTTGGTAAATGTAAATATATATATGATTTGCGAAATAATCTCCACACTACAGTTGAAAATCAGTAGAAGACCCATGCGTCTTTCATTAGCATCTGGTGATTCCATTACAGCCTTGTCAATAATGACCTAATACGGCTAGAATACTCAAAACTCATCAAGAATGCCCATAGCCCCTAAGGTTCGATCGAAAACCCGAAGTTATTTCTTCATTATTTCTAGAATGCAAATATATAATTAAGATTTTATTTGACTAAACTAGATTGATGTGAGATTTATATGGAATATTTATATAATATGAAAGATTTGTTTCTTGTTTACTACCTTTCGGTTATCTCTCTCTATATATAAGGAGTTTTATTTAATTCATTATAACTAGCACAACTAAAATACAATTATACTTTTACGATTCTACATTCGTTTTATATCTTGGCAGTTATATTCAACTACAATCCCCAAAATAAGTTTAAGGAGAACGTCCCTATTAACTAATCTACCTCGAAAACCTTCAATTTAGGAAGAAATAAGAGCAATGACCTCAGCTTTCGGTGAGTTTTACTGTTTCAGATTGTTGTTAATTATTATCTACTATATATTTGTATTATTGTATGCACATGTGACAGCAGAAGCTAAGGGTAGACCATCGGAGGCCACGACATCCCCATAATTTTTATAATTGTGATTTTTTAATTTTGACCATGTACTTTCATTAGAATATATATGTCAAAAATGATGATTTGGCACCCACATTTTTTTAACACAATATAATTGATTAAATAAATTCGATACCTCATACATCTTTCCTGTCTGGGCCGCTGATATGTGATATGACCGACTTGTATATAGAGGTTAATTAAAGCCTATGATATGGAATAAATACAGTATTAATAATAGAGGGAAATAATGGCCAATATAGGGGCCAAATATAATGTTCCTTCCGGAGATGATACGATGAGTTTTTGTACTGATTTGAGTACTTATATATTGTTATCTTTTCTACTTGTCATCTTTAATAATATTGTTTCAAAAGTATAACCAAGTTATAGGATCTCTCGACATGTACGTGCTGTCTAATACCGTTCCTGTTCAGAAACAAACAAGGAAATCGTAATCTTCTCCCATAATTGGTTTCAAGACTATAGTCCGTTTGGCAACAAACTCTTTTAGTTGATTTTTGGATTTTTAATTTTAAAAATTTGTGGGTGTTATTTTTAGTCTAAAAAAAACTAAAAAATTCATGTTTTTAAAATCTACATTTTTAGAAGATTTTTAAAATCAAATTTTTGACAAAAAAAATCTGTTATCAATAATAATGTATATATGAGTATTTGGAGTCATTATTTAATCTTAGAGTCATACACGAACAATTAATAGTCACTATCAAAAAAAAATGTCGGGGAATAGTAACTGACAATATTTTAAAAAATGTTGGTAAAGTAAGTCTAGCTAAATTTTAGAAACAAGATAACAACTAATTTTTTTGTTAAACTAATAATAAAAATTAGTGAAACTCACTTTATTAACAGTTCTCAAAAGGTTAAATGTTGTTGTCCTGACATTTTCTTATAATAAGTGCCGTGAAAAACCGCAAAAAAATGAAAAAAAAAATGCATAAAAAGGTTGGAAATTTCAAAAAGGTAAATCAAATTTTGTGTAAGAGGTACTTAAATTTAATTTTTAATTTTCCTTTTACTTTTGAGAGTTAATAGATCTAAATATGGGTGGACAAAAAACCCACCAACCCAACTCGTAACCTAATACGTGTGGATTGAAATGGGTTGGGTGTTCAAAAAATTTCAATCCATCCCGCCTCAATCGGTAATATATTTTGCAGGTTGGGTTGGTTTAGGGTTGGTGTTGCCAAAACGCGAGTTAATACGCATCAACTCGTTTCAACCCGAACTATATATATATATATATATATATATATATATATATATATATATATATATATGTTGTGTATTTCAAGATACGCACATTCTAATATTTGTACGTTTTAGTTTTGTTACTTGTTCACAAATATTCTAAACGTATATTGATTGGTTTTAATTTATATTTTTATTTGCAAGATTCAATTTTCTTTAAAATTTAGGTTGATAATGCAATTTATGAAAATTAAGAACTAAAATTAAAATTAAATAATCAATCGAACCTAACCCGTCCCAACCCGCAATTTAACTTTGCGGGTTTGGTTGGATTGAGTTTGCTTGGATTGGGGTTTGAGTTATAACGGGTTAATTGGATTGAAATTTAAATTTTAGCAATACGTCATAATCTGTCTTACACTTTATATTGTGGGTTGGGTAATATTGATCTCAACCCGTCCCGTACCCAACCCTAGTTCTAACTACAAAATTAAATATTACAAAGTACTATTATTATTTAAACTGAGGGTTACGGTACTACTTAGGGGTGTACATAAACCGAACCAAACCAAACCGATCAAAAACCGAACCAAATCAAACCAATTAGTAATTTATTTGGTTTGCTTTGGTTTGAAATTTGATAAACCAATTTAATCGGTTTGGTTTGCGGTTTCAGTGGTTTTCAAATCGAAACAAACCGAATTGAACCGATTAATTTTATTCATATATAAAATAATATAATTATTTATATATATAGATCAATAAGTTGAGGATAGGATGTTTTACTTGCTATTTGTAATTATTAATAATATATTTTGTTAAATCATTTGTAAATTTAATTGTTATTCGACTTTTGATTTAAAGTTGCAAATGAAATATAAACGAAAACTTTACTAAATTAGTTTAATTTTGAATATTGTGTTTTTCATTTGTTAAAATTTAAACCGAACCAAACCAAACTGAACGAAACTGATTATGATTGGTTCGATTTGGTTCGGTTCGAGATATTTTTTTTGTTAAAATCAAACCGAACCGATTGTTTTTTTTTTTATGTTTGGTCGGCATTTCACTTGTAAAAAAAAAAAAAAAGAAGAAGAAAAAAACAGAACTGTGTACACCCCTAAATTGGAAATTTATTCAAATCTATGGGGATCACTTTTGTGTTTACTTTCTAGTTTATCTCTGGATCCAATCATCCAAAGCTTTCCGAGAGAGAGAGAGAACCCAGAAGAAGAAACCCTTTTGACTACATAGTTACTGTTCTTCTTTAGCTTGAGGTTTACTCTTTTTTTAACTTTGTTATTTTTTATTCTTCAATTGTTTTATTTAACCAACTGTTACACTTAAGTGGTAGTAAAATTAACTGTTTTTTTTTCTTCTTATTTACTGTCAGCTAGCTTTTATTGGTTATGTATATGTAAATCTAATTGCTGTTTTTGTGTCTGTTAGTGTTTGAATTGCTTATAATGATTTGAAGGTTTCTTACTATATTGTAACAATGGTGTTATTTGAGTACATAGTTGTGATTATCTAGTTTTCACTATGTGTGTTCCTAATGTTGAAAAATTAGAGAAATTGTTTAGTTTGTTTTAAACAAAAGCAATATATAATTTTAGTTTCGAGAATAGTTGATTATCCTCGAAAACAGTTTTCTTTTTTTATTTACTGTTAGCTATCTTTTTACTGGTTGTGTGTATGTAAATGTAATTGCTGTTTTTGTGCCCGTTAGTGTTTGAATTGCTTATAAAGATTTGAAGGTTTCTTACTATATTGTAACTATGGTGTTGTTTGAGTACATAATTGTGGTTATCTTGTTTTCAGTTTTCACTATGTGTGTTCGTAATGTTGAAAAATTAGAGAAATAGTTTTAAACAAAAGCAATAGATAATTTTGGTTTTTAAGGTAAATTGATTGTCTAGCGTGGTTAGGACCTTAGGATACCCCACTAACCTCCCTTGATGCCTCCTAAGTGAGGGTTGATTATTACTCCCTCTGTCCCATAAAAAATTTCCACTTAGGTTTTTCACGAATATAAATAGATGTTAGTTGGAGCTACTTGGAGTAATAAATATGGGTATAAATTCTCAAATATACCCTTAAAATAATAATGGTATTCATGATTTGCAAAGAACAATTTATTAAGGGGCATTTGAGGAAACTCTATATTAAAAAGTCAGACTGGTCTATTATTTTGGGACGGAGTTAAAAACATTACTGGACTATTATTATGGGACAGAGGGAGTATTAAATAAAAAAAAGATAATTGCGGTTTCCACTCTCCGTTCAATTGAAAGATAACTAAGGCTCCATGTGGAAAGTAGACGATTGTGAAGTATAACATGGATAAGATCGATAGCAGGTTCACAACCTAAACGAAAATTTAATGCTACCTGTGCTACTTATATTTTAATATAAGTGACCTTTGAGGACGATATACTCAATGATCATACTAATCCCTCTAATTTAGCACCCCATCTATGTAGGTATTGGTAAATTACTAAATTCAAAAGTCTTTATATCCTGTATATCAGTTACTCTGAAATCTATGACATCCTAATGAATCTAGTGGACTTATTTCTTGATATTTTCATGTGCCTTGCTTAGGCAAGATATTTCTTCATCTATGATTTGTGATCCTCTTTGCATTTATTATTTATATCTCGAATAATGAACTTAACACCAAAATGCCACGATTTTCAGGAGAGGCTATCTGGACTTAAATTGCTCAGTGCTGGCTATGATTTAATCGCTTCAATTTTTTTTTGCAAACTAAGGGCATTCTGGTTCAGCTACTATTTCCACGTTCGATATGTATAAGCATTCTCCTAATAGGAGCCAAAGGTCCAAAGGTTTTAAGCCAAGGCAAGTTCTTCAAATATGTGTTCTTGTTGCTGTTTGCTTTTGGTTAATTTACCAAGTAAAGCATTCCCACGATAAAAAGAAGGCATTTGACGAAATTGAGGGGAATGACTCTCTCGAAACTCAACCTCGTCGTTTGAATATTGGGGGAAGAAAAGATATTCAAGATCCATTAAAGGAGAAATCTTTGGCTATGAAAAAGAGGGATGAAGAAGAAACCGAAGAAGAAAATGAAGTAGAAGGGAAAGATAGCAAACATGAAGAGAATGAAGAAGATGTTGATAGTAAGCTTGAAGGTAATGGAGAAGATGTTGATAACAAACACAAAGAGGGTTTAGAAAATGATGATAGCAAAGAGGAAGTTGATGGAGATGAGGATGATAGCAAAAAAGACGAAGAGAATGCAGAAGAGGATGATAGCAAAAAAGACGAAGAGAATGGAGAAGATGATGATAGCAAACACAAAGATAATGGCGAAGAAGATGATAACAAAAACGAAGATGATAATAAGCAAGAAGAGAATGGAGAAGAAGATGATAGCAAAAATGAAGTTAATGAAGAAGATGATGATGGCAAACACGAAGAGAATGGTGAAGAAGATAATAACAAACACGAAGAGGAAGAGAAAGAAGATGACGATGGAAATGAAAAAAAGGAAAACTCTGATAGCAGAGGAGATGGAGATGATGAGATAGACGAGCACGAGCAAGAGAAATCTGAACTGGGGATTGAAGAGGAGAGAGAAGAGGTCAATGAGAAAGAAGAAAACAAAAATGAGGATAAAGGGGCTCAAAATGAAGATACAAGCCATGTGGACGACCACGATCATGAAGCTAGAGAAGAACAATATAAGGGCGATGATGCCTCAAGTGCAGTCACCCATGAGAGTAAATCTGGATCTGCAGAAACTGAACGAGGAATTTTAGAAAACCATGTTGAGAAATCAGAAAAGAATGGTCTCGAAGATGGGGTCAATGAGAAAGAAGAAAATGAAAACGAGGATAAAGGGGCTCAAAATGAAGATACAAGCCATGAGGGTGACCATGATCATGAAGCTAGAGAAGAACAATATAAAGGTGATGATGCTTCAAGTGCAGTCACCCATGAGAGTAAATCTGGATCTGCAGAAACTGAAAGAGAAAATTTAGAAAACCATGTTGAGAAAACGGGAAAGAATGGCCTCGAAGATGGAAAGATAGTGGTAAATACTGAGGAAAGCACTGTTAATGAGGAGGATAGTAGAGGCATAAGAGATGAGAAAAGTGAAATTGCTAATGTGACAGTAAAAAAAGAAGAGAAATATGAGATTGTTTCGTCCATACAGGATGAGAACCCGATTTCGAGTTCTAATAGGACAAGGGAAGCAAATAATCAAGAAGAAATTGGTAATAACTTGGAAAAGGAGAGTAGAGAAACTAATGATACACCTACGACGAGTAGCACGGAGGCCGAACAAGGCGTAAAACCAAGTGAAGAACAAATGAGTACGAAAAACACGTCTACTAATGACACTCAGTCTGATTCAGTTTCAATTAACACTCAAAACATAGAAACTGAGCAGCGAGAATCCTTGAATTCCTCCATTGCCTCAAGTACTGATCTTTCAGAGAAACAGAAAACAAATGAAGATATTGAGAAAAAAAATGAGAATTTGGAATCTGAAAAAGAGAAGGTTCAGAGTGAAACTGGGAAAGGGGATCTAGAGAACCAGGATTTGATCGACGGTTCTGATTCTTTGATTCCTTTGGAGAAGGATGTAAAAATAGACCTTGATACTTTGCCCGATATGACAACTGAAGGAAGCAAAAATGAAGAAGTTGCTGCTGAGTAATAATCTTGACTCCATTGTTCTATGTTTCTTTGATGTAGTACACTTCTTTTTCTTTTCTTTTTTGCGTTTTTTTTTTTAGTGGTGTCTTCCTGTGGAGCTTGACGTTTGCAGCTTGTTTTAATATATATTTACCACATGAATGATAGCACCAGCAAGTGTAAACAATTTGATAATGTTCAAAGTTTTAGATAGTATAACTGTATAAGACTGCATTCTGTGGTTACCTTGAGTTGCATTTGTAGCTGTTTTTCTTTTTACATCATTCTCTACTTTTAGTATGTTGTTAGACTTGCATTTATCTATTTCAATTAAAAAAATGGTCAACATTGTTAAGATTTCAGTAGTTGGAACTTGATTGTGGTGCTGTTGATAATGTGGAAGTATAACTATATTTAGTTGTCCTAACTTGCCTTTGGGTTTGTATTATTGCAGCTTTTTAAGCTCTCTTTTCCACTTGAAGATTGAATATTTGGCAGTGTAGCATTTAAATTGTAATTTTTGTGGGATTGATTACCTTTGCGGCTTTCCCTAAATAAACTAGAAACTCTACATGGATGGCCTCAGTATGGTTATATTGCTTTCGCCCACTTTAGGAAGCCACAATAAGTATCTGTTGTGTTTTCATGTTTCATAAATCAGACAATTTGTTCCAAACAAAATAACTCATTAAATTTCTAGAGAGATCAAATTCCGTTTAATTTTTTTTGGGATACAGACTTGTTGTACCAGCTACAAATCTACAATTTTATGAGTAATTATGAAACAACAATTATGAACTATCCATGGGCCAGATTGTACTTTATCAAGGAATATAATGTACATATAACAGCACTCTGAATGTTTTTTAAGTTAACAAATTTGAGATCCAAATTTTAAGATGAGAATAAAATGAATGAAAACAAGAAACAGAATCAAATGCATATACAAAAAATGATATTCATACAGTTTACATCGCCGAATTAGCCCAACCAACTCAAATTAAAAAACAAAATCCTAGAATGATTTTAATCGCTGTACACACCACAGCAGTCGAAAGCAAAAACATACTGCTACCGGCAAACTAATAATCGAATCAATCAAAACACAACCAAACAGAGTCTTCCTAAATCTAATGACAGAAATAGAATTCTAAAAAAAAACTAAATCAACAAATCATGGCATTGATGACTCCTTAACTCCTTCCGAATCTTCCGATTAAATGGTCTGCACGCGTCCACGCTCAGTTCCAACGCCGCCGCCAGCGCTACAAACACCGCCGCATCCTCCGCGCACCCAATATGGTCAACCCCAACCTCAACCTCGGGTCTCCCTCTCCTCCTCCCCCCCTCTACAGTCGAAGACATAACAAACCCACGGTAAACTAGGTCTCCCCACGACCCTGACCCCGAACCGGAGCTGAAATCACAGCTACTACTCCGGCTCGAGGCAGCTGAACTAGGTGGTGACATAACAGGACAGGTACTAATGTCTATTGCAAACTTTCCGCCGGTCTTGGTGCTGAGGGTGGACCCGGCAAGGGTGACTGCTGAGCCGCCAGCCACGGCGTCAGGGAGGAGGTCAAAGCGGTAGCCAAGCCTTGAGGTCGGCTCGAGCCAGGCCTCAAGACGACCCCAAGGCTTCCATGTACCATCGCCTGGACGCAGGATGAGCCAGGCGCCAGGGTTGGACTTGCTTACGCGATCTGTGCCTGGGGACGGGACAAATGGGGTGACCATTGAGGCGGCTGCAACGGGGGAGCCAGAGAGGTCGTGGATCGTAATGGACCATCCTTTTCTTTCGTTTATCGATTGTTCTCTGTTGATAGTTTTGAATGAGTTGAGCCAACTCTTTGAGGTGCTCTCTTCTGTGATTGATGATCTGAAATCAAGCAAAGAGTTAAACTTTAGTTAAACCAGATAGCAAGGCAAAAAAATGGATTCAGTTTAATTTAGGGCTTATTACAATGTTGCACTCGTCTTTGTTTCTCTCCAACTTCTTAGCAATTGAAGCTGCATTTTTTCAAAGCTTAAGAGTAAAAGTAGGTTCGATTCCGCTTTTATATCTTCAAGAACTTCTATACTTGAAAAGGTAAACTAACATCGAATTCATCTTAATTTATAATAAAGAAGTATGATTTCAAGTAGACCTTTTTTTTCAAAATAATCTCTCCAACTTCTTAGCAATTAAAGTTGGATTTTTTTCCGCTTTTATATCTTCAAGAACTTCTAGACTTCAAAAGGTTAACTAACATCGAATTCATCTTAGTTTTTAATCAATAAGTATGATTTCAAGTAGACCTTTTTTCAAAACAATCTCTAATATTTAGTTCAAATACATGAAAAAAGTTCGGATTTTTCCCCTAAATATGATCTCAACCTACTAAGATTCCTAGTTCCTTACAAACCCAATACTACTTTCAACATCTAATAGACTGATACTATTAGTGAAAAGAGAGCAAAAAACAAACCTTGATCTCAAATTAGGATCACTTCTAGACCCAAACTTGCAGGTAAAAACAGGCTGTCTCAAGCTCCCATTGACTTGAAAAACCTGCGGGCTGCATTCGGGTTCCCCGTCAAACCTAAATACGAATCTCGGGTCAGGCTCAGCCTTCACATTCACATGAACCATAAAACCCGACCCTTTATCGCCAACCTCAACCCACCCACTCCTCAAAACATATGCTTTATTTTCCCAAATTTTCAACTCAACAGGTACCAAAACACTCCCCAACAGCTTCCCCGAGCCAAAACCACACGAAACGCGTCTCGACCCACGATAGATCTCAAGTTTTAAGCAACTGGGTGTTCGTTTGTTCGGCAATTTAGCGACTAAGTTGTCCAGTTGAGTCTTGTTTAAGTTGAAACAAGCTAAGGGTGTGTTTGGTATTTGGTCATCTGTTTGTGTCAAAACTGGAAAGCTTTGTGTTGGGAAGCTCTTAAGCTTAATTTTGCAGAAAAAGGGAATATTTAAACTTGTTTTAGAGAAATTTGAATTTGTTATTTTCACTGCTAAACCTCCAACTATGATTCTCAAGAAAGGACAAGGGTCCATAGCTTCACTTTCTCTCACTAAACTCTCTTTATCTCTAGGAGTGGATATGATGTTGGTGAGGTGTAGATATAGAGACAGAGTGTGTATGTATGTGTATATATATATATATATATATTATGATATGTATATGTGTGTGTGTGTATGCGTTGGCATGGGAAGAGTACAGGCTGTAATGGACTGGGTTTAGGAGGGGATAGAAATATTTGAAACATTAGTTTCTTAATCATTTCCCTTTTTCATTTTGTCACATAACTAATTTAGTAAATATTAAATATTTTAATATTGTACGATTTCCATTCAGGGAATAGTAGTAAAATAAATGAAGGAATCCAAAGGTTGGATCAATGCTGTCATCTTTCCATATTTTTATGACTTCATTTGGATTTTGTCAATTGGTTCTCATAGTTTCAAATAAATTGTAAAAAGTATCTGAATTTTAAAGAGTGTGTTTTTATGGGGCTTACACTGCGTTTCAACTAATGAAAGACTAAAAGTTAGATCTTGTTTACAATTACATAACTCTGCATAGATGCCTACTAGTTTAGGTTAATCGGAAACGGTATTAAGTATCAGCATATGTGATTATAAGATATTTTGAATTAAATGTATACGGTATACCGTTTAGTTAGTCAATAACATTAATTCTATTATATGACTTTTGGTTAATATAGCAACTAGCTCTACTAAACCATCACGATATGCTACTTTTGTCAATATTTGATCGAGATTGTTCTCTGTGTTCAGTGCATTTATAGCAACATATTCTTCAAGTGGCGAAGGCCTTACATGTGGCATTAATGTTCCGTTCCTCCTTTGTCGAGAAAGAAACAACAGCTTGTATTTTCCTATAACTAATTCTAGATGTATTGTTACGAATGCGCCTCAGTCTCCAATGTTTGAGGAAGTAAGCGAAGTTCCCAATGTGAGAGGAATAATTTCTTTCACCCTAAGGCTTCATGAAACCAACTATCGCTTTATCAATTTTTAGGGTCCATTAATGATCATTTTTTGGAACTTACGAGAGTAGAATCGATGTATTTGACCCCATAGGAAGAAAAATTAATAGGTCCCTTTATCAGTACCTTTAGATTCACTGATTCACTAATGTGATATATGTAAGTATATGAACCAAAAGAAATTACTATGTTTTTGGAGGAGTATAATTATTTATCTGACCCAATAAGAAATATCACTTGTACATTATCTAACATTAAATAGTTGGAACCTTGGAGGCATCCGAAGTTGGGATCGAGGCTGTCACATGACTCATCTCCCGAATCTTTTAAGATGGTAAGTGTCACGGGTCTGTTTTTTCGCTCCAGAAAACAGCCCCCGTGATGGCACGAACCGAAGCTTAATCACTGCCCGACTCGCTCAGCCAAACCAACACTCACGTACACTCGTGTTTCACTCACAAATCACTCGTGTTTCGCTCTCAAACGCAGCCCGTTTCAGACACAAAACAGGGCTGGTTTATGTGACAAGAAAACGCAAGAATCTAGACAAGCAAACGTAAGTAAACGAACACCGAAATTACAGCCAATTGGCCAACCTTTACATTATAATTCCGTTAATAATTACAAGGACTCGTTTACAGACTTTTCTCTCCCAAAATTGACTCTCTAAACGAAATGCTATTCTGCCATGTATTTATAACACATACATGGGCAGTTTACAAACTGTTTTTAAAGAAACTGCCAAGCCCCATGCTTGACACCTGCCCCCGGCAGTTATTTGAGTGTATTTCCCTGCCAAAATGATGTACCAAGTGTCCCTAAAAGCCCTCAACAATCAGCCCACGAAATGTTATCCAAAAGTAACCGTTCCCGCCAAAACGAACTTTGAACAACTGCTGTGTTTTGCTACTGTTTTGGCTGTCCAACACTCAACCAAATTCCAGCCACTTACACTCAAAAGTCTCCTTATCGAACAGCCCAACGAACGCACCAAAATCCGTTGTCAAATCCCTTGGCAACCATTGCCAAACTGCTTCGCAAAACCATTCCGAAACCAGCCAAATGCCTTTGGTGTTTCTCCTTGATTCTGCCCGTCGTTTGAACCATATCAAACCCGGCCCTTGACGATCCAACACGCCAATCATATCATTAGCCAACGACGTTCGCAACCCAACCATATGAATAGCAAACCCACCGACCAAGTCCTGTGACAGTAAGTATATAATACTTCAATAAATTTCTGCCCACAGTAATATATACATTTTACATACCTTGCTCCGGTACGAGTATCGAATACATCTCGTTACGATATGAATATAACGATACGTTTTTCTTAGGAACAAAAAATTAGGGTATGAACGTATTGTGTATGTCAATTTTTTATAATTTCTTAGTATATAAATATTAATAGATTTACTATGTCTATCTAAACCATTATTTAAAATCACGATAAAAGTAAAATTGATGTATTTTACTAAAGTTGAGCATACGTGGACCGAACCAAACATAACCATATAAGTCTAAGTCATATTCCATATAAGGTTTATGCAGGGGCGGCCCGCCATTGCGGGTTGCCCGACGTTTGATTTTTTTTTTGCCCTTTGCCTCGTTTTGTTACTAAAATACATTAAAATTTTGTTCTTGTTGAAACAAAATTACTTTATGATTTGTTGCTTTAACTATAATTTATAATAGATTGGGATTTATATAATTATATTTTGTTGAACTATTGCCTAGTCTGTGTCTAAGGCCCACCAAGTCTTGCTAAACTTGGGTCTGGCCCGCCCCTGGGTTTAGGTCATATCTTATAAAAATATAAAAAGTATAAACTAATAAAACTATTTATCACTTTTTAACAGCCAAATATTTTTTAAAATTTTAAAGTATGTTTTTTTTGTATTATACACCTATTTATATCATAACTATAGTTATTTTATATATTTTTATTACATTACGCGCCGCAAACACAACGCGTGGGATACGAATGTATTTAAATTCAACTTTTAAAACTTAGTCCCCGTTCATTTCATATTAAAAGTTTTACTTTCATCAGAAAATTTTATACATGAAACTTTTATTTGCCATTTATTTATACGTGATTAGTGTGTAAATTTTTTTCCACCTACCAAAGCATAAACTCTTTATAATATTTATTTTCTCCAAACAGTGATATGACATGAGAGACACTTTATTGTATAATAGATTTACCCTACAATTAAAAAGAGGAGGAGACAGACTATACTTTTAGTTATAGTCTGAAAAACTTTCCCTCTTTTTACCATTGGATTCTTTCCAATGGCTGTGATTAACTTAGTTTAAGTTAATCACAGCCATTGGAAAGAATCTAATGGTAAAAGAGGGAGAGTTTTTCAGACTATACCTAAAGGTATAGTCTGTGGCCCCTTCTCCACAATTAAACTTGAGGAATTTGGATGGAATTTGGATTAAAAAAATTATGTGTGTTCCATTATATTCCATATATGTTTCCTGTTATGCATTATACCTAACCTCAAAAATTATGAAATAATGGTTCCTTATATTTACCATAGCACAAACACCAAAATGATTATATATGTCTACAATATAAGTATGTCTCAAACAGTAGTGAGCATAAATAAAAGAAAAGAGTACTGCTATAAGCATCTAAATATGTTATCCAAAAATTTTACTTCGCTGATATGCGGGGTTAACAGTATCAATTATGTATTAAATAAAAATTATTTTACAAAATTACATAAAAAAAATGATCGGTTCATCTAATCCGTTACACCAGCCCATAAGGTTTTTGAATTGAAAAGAAGCGACATTTTTCAAAAGAGAAATGTGTTCTGAAAATGGTAGCATATGGTTTTATAACAGTTTCTTAAAAGATTTCTTAACTTTTATATGTTTGGTTCCTCAAACTCAAATAACATCTTTTGTTCTTTAGGAACCTTCCTTCTATTATACTTCCTCTGGGCTAGCAAACGAAAAAAATTATTCATAAACAAACTTGTGTTCGGTTCGTTAGGGGCTGGACTCGCGTTCTTAAATTAATTTAATATTAAACCAAACTTGAGCAAAAATACAAAGCTCGTGTCGGGCTTGGCTTCATTTAATTAATGGATATATATTTTAACATAAAACTAAATTTTATTATGGATAAATTAACAAAACATACTACTTTTAAAACTAAATTACAAAAAACATACCCTTACAACTTTAACTATCAAAAACATACCAAACAATTTTAATAATGTTTATTCTCTTCTTTCTCTATCTCTCATTTACTCTCTCTCTCCTCCCTTATTATGTCTCTCATCCATTCTTCTCTCTCTCATCAATTTTTCTCTACATCTCTCTCATCTTAGTCTCTCTCTGTTCCATTGTTGTTTATATTTTTATTTTATATCTCACTCTATCTCTCTCCCCTCTCCCACCACGAAAACCCGCCACTAACTATATATGAAAAATATATGAAATTGGTGAGATTGTTTTCTATGCCGTAATATATGAAAAATAAATGAAATTGCTGATATTATTTTCTATTTATTGAGCTTTGAGACTATTGTAAAACTTGTGGGTTTAAAGTTGAAGGAGGAGAATTTATATGTATAGTATTGAGAGAAATTTATATGTAAAGTATTAAGTTTTAAAATTAGAGTATGAAGTTTTAAAATTAGGGTATGAAGTTTTGAAATTAGTGTATGAAGTTTTAAAATTAGGGTATGAAGTTTTGAAATTAGGGTATGAAGTTTTGAAATTAGGGTATGAAGTTTTGAAATTAGGGTATGAAGTTTTGAAATCAGGGTATGAAGTTTTAAAATTAGGGTATGAACTCTTTTTTAGATATTTGATTGTGATTCAGAACATTTAGGGTATGACATTTTAAAATTAGCATATGAATATTTTGTGAGTTTTTAGTCATTTTGAGAGAGATAGATGGGTGATTAGCATGTGTTAGAAAGATGTGCGATTATCGTGTGTTAGAGAGAGATGTACGATTAGAGAGAGAGGGTTGCGGTTAGAGAGAGAGAGGTTAGATGATGGTTTGATTAGAATTAGAGAAATAATAAGTATATATAGGTATGTTTTTTGTAAGTTAAGTTTTGGGGGTATGTTTTTTGTAATATAATAGAGTTAGGGTATGTTTTTGTTAATTGCCCCTTTTATTATTAAAAAATAAGTATCAAGTATTTATATATATATATATATCATTCCTATATATGTTATTTAAATTAGGTATGATGCATGTCCATATACATTCTTTAATTATATAGTGTTGTAATACACTATTAGCTACGTATATAGGGAGACAGAAGTAGAGAGAGGGGAGAACAACATGATCTTTATTAATGAAGGAATATGTGAATGAATGTAAAATACAAGACCCCTAGCCCTCTTTATATAGATAGAGGGGTAGGGTTACAAGCCCAACTTGGGCCCATAAAGTATAAGCCCATGAGTCCAATAATCTCACAACACTCCCCCTTTGGACGTCTTGAATTCTTCGTCTTCATGCAGTCGATCTGAGTCGAGTTCATTCGCAGTGCTAAACACATAAAAACCTTAGGGCCGGAAAACCCAGTATGGGACAAAACCGGTACCTAGGAGAAACTGTGTAGCCGAATGATATAGGCCGAAATATCATGTAAGTAACTAACCACAAAACAGTGTGCCTCATCAAAACCTTGCCAGAGCAAACCCAATGGGAAAATCTCTAGTCGAAGGAAAAAGAGTGCAACAATGGTAGTCGTAGGGATCAACCACAAAACAGGTGCCTCATCAAAACCTTGCTAGAGTAAACCCAGTGGGAAAAACCTCTAGTCGAAGGACAAAAGAGTACACAGTGGTAAGAAGTATACAACAGGATACTCCCCCTAATTTCGGCAATCTTAAGTGAGATAAGATGGGAACGTGTCTCGCTAAAAACCTTGCCAAGGAAAACCCAGTGGGAAAAAAACCTTGGTCTAAGGACAAAAAGAGTACACGAGCATACGACTGGATGCTCCCCCTCACTTGCACACGACAGGGTGCGAGGATTTCGACTAAGTAGTAATTAGTGCAATAAGCATTCACCTGGATGCTCCCCCTCACTTGCACACGACTGGGTGCAAAGATTTCATATTTCAAGAAAGAAAACGAGCATTCGACTGGATGCCTCATTTACTTACATACGACTGGATGCAAGAAAATCTAACGTGAAATAGAACGAGCATTCAACTGGATGCTCTTAAACTTCATTTGTGAAGATTAATTTCGGCGAGAAATGCTAAATAGCATAATGTAGTCATGTCTCTCTTGATCAATAACAACAAGTTGTCTTCTATGACAAGTGTTTTATCTGGATCGTGAGACAGAACATATGTAATTCAAATATGACTAATACTAGCTCGAAGTCATATACACTCTCTAGTCGTCTCATAGAGCACGAATAGATCAGAGTGATTCACTTGGAGTCATTCCAAGACCTCCAAGATGTCGCCTTATTCCTAATGGTAAAGACATACCATGTTAGGAATAGCCCTTATGCGGGTCTGATAAGTAACCAGCATCGGTATAACCGAAAAAAGGTTGCGCTAATTCGAGTACCGAAGGGGGTAGGTACACTCGATGACGCAAATGGGATAAGACAAGCCCTCATCCACAGTTACCTTAAGGTAATGGGAAAATGTCTTTTATGCCATTTCGATGGCAGCGTGTTAGCGCGATGCTGTGTCGAGCTATACCATTCACAGCAGACGAGATGTTCGTCCTAGCACATTAGACCAAGTACAATAATGCGCTTATTGTACTTAGATATGAACATCATGGTTCAATATCTCTTCATCGTCACATCAGGGACGGAATGGGTCTATATCAATGTCTAGTGATCGAACGATCATGGAAGAATCTGACGACTTAGCGTCATGATGAATACAACGTCATAACACCTTCTGGGTGTAGTCTGAATCATGGACTTAGATTCAATCTTTACGGGAGTCGATCATCAGGCCGAGTCACTACCGTTTCTTCCCAAGATCCTTCATCTCGAAGGCAAATCCAAAAATGGATCGCGTAATAAAACACGCAAGGGCATAATACTTGTTCAAGTATCCCAAGCTAATCAAGTACTCACTTAGGCGGTATACCACATCCGCTCGGATTATATTAATCCATATAGTGAACGTCTCAGTCAATTGAGATCGTGTTCCATGGTCAGAAACTACTTGATTTAAGCACATGAAGTCACACAGGGACCTTCATCTATATCTCTTTGTCTAAATCCCCATAGAGATAAAACAGTGACCACAATCACATGCTGCATAATCAGTTTTTGGGAAACTACTAAACTGATAAAGTAGGGGACCGTTATAACGTCCATTACGAGGAAATAACCCATCTCGTAACCAATTCCAAGATGTGAGAGAAGCCTTGCGCTACTAGGCGAGCATTCTACAATCTCATTATTCTCATCACTTTTCCTTACGAATAACCAAATAAACAAACTAGTTTAACATTGGTGGCGTTGGAGCTACAGGTCCGAACACACTTTCGCTAAGGATTCTACTTGGATTGCAAGTTTCCATTAGTACAGTCTATTCTACGTTGACTTCAGGCAACGGTACATGGTTCCCTATCATAATTTGTTCATATTATCAGTCGTCACCGAATATATGAACAAGTAATCAATGACAGTCTCGTTTCGCTTCAATATCGTCTAAGATATCATGATCGACAGATATTTCGAGATTCTTAGGATGAGGAGGAAATCACACATCTCCTTGATCCTTTATAATCTCGTGGGACAAACGAGTTTCAGTTCACCACCTCTGGGGCTGAACGAATTAAGAACCGGTCAACTTCCTCGTATCTTGGGAAGGACGACAGACTGACGGCCGACGGCAGCGTTCTTTGCTTGGCGGGTTCGGCCAAAGCAACGTGTTACGACAGGAACACGGCGTCCGACAGGGACGTCTATCCTTGCAAGCATTTTGCAGCAGGTATAAATGATCTCGTGACATCTCATAAAGTCATTAAATGCGTCTGGCATTTAGTTAGACTTGAGGGAGTCTATGCACTTACTTATCACTAAGTGCAGTATTGGGATCAAGCTAAGACTGAGTGGGTTATGCCACGTTACTTCACGTCGTTCCTTATCAACGGTAACGTGCAAATCTCCCCCTAACGACGGGGAGAACAGTCTTAGTGATGTCACTTTCGCATATCATGCGATAAAGAGATCGCTTGCCAAGGTTACTCTATCAAATGATAGGCAGGGGATTCATAATCGACTTATGTCCCCTTCAGAGGTCCATATTTTGAACGCTAGAACGGCTCAATCAAAATATTAATTAATCACTTTAAACACGCGTTAATATGAGACTTCTGGCTCATAACCAGTAACCAGCTGGTACGCATATGGTGTTTGAGTGTCTATGGGCCTCATAACGGACCAATGCAGCAAAATAGCATAACCCCACACGGAAATATAAATCTTGGTGCGCAAGACCAAGAAATGCATGCAATCATTTGCAGCCGCATCATCAAACTTTCCGTGAGTCCATTTGGGTCTGAACATAATCGACAGGATGTTCAATTTCAATTTCCAAACTCAAGTAATTCAAATCGAAATTTCGATTATTACTCTTCGGAATTATCAAGTCGACTAGACTTTTCAGGATAATCCGGATCATGAGCCATCAACTTAATGATAGGGCTAAAAGTTTGGGAAATGCTGCATTTCTGTGGACAACAATAAAATGTGACCTTATTGTCGATGCATCAACCATAACCATTTATATTTATGGTCCGTCTTATGGTTGGATAAGTCCACAATAACTCCTTCAATTCTTTACCAGAATTCTACGAGTTCATTTCGTGATCTTTACACATACTAGTCTTTCAAAGTGAGCATTAGTGGCATGAATTTCGGATTAATCACGAAATATATCCTCAAAGAGAATCCAAATGCGATGCGATTATAAATCAAGCATCGTCTTTTGACCCGGGAATATCTAATCCGGTCAATGCCACAATATCAAAATGCTCTTATCAATCGACGACAGGCGAATGATAGTAAAGACAATCATGTCTTAGCATTTAAATTCTTTATCATTCGACGACAGGCGAAATGATAAGGAAACTTTAAACGCTTTAAAGAATGTGATAGCAACCACTTGAAAGACATTCCAACTCCTCTAAAATACGCTTTTAGTCGTATTGAATGGAGACTATGTAAAGAAATTTTAATTCTTTCATGAGCTATTACCAGGTAACACTGGTTTTCTCGAATATTTTATAACTCAACAAGGTACAACAGGACCTATAGGAGTATAACGCCTCATATTTGACAAATCAATTTGGCTTTACCAAAGATTTCGATTTGGAACGACAGGTCCAGAATCGCTGTCACTGAGTACACTTTTAGGCAAGTAGTTGGTGAAATTATGTGGTACACTGTTACCCACTATTTCCAAAAAAAAAAACCAACTAACCACAAGTATTGCCTAAAATTTCATAATTTAAAGTTTGGTCACATTTGTCAAAAGAATTTGCTCAAAACACTTTAAATTATTTCGAGAAATTTCGTAAACAGGCAAACCATAATCCAAAAGTATGTCCAAATGGAAAAATCATAATCCAAATGGAAAAACATAATCCAGATGAGCGAAAAAATAGCTCAATGATTTATCAAAATCAATAAAGAAAGGTGTCAAACTCATTTGAGCCACAAAATCGGGGGTCTCAAGAGTTTCCTTTCAATTAGCTTTAACCACATTAGCATCGGTTTTTCCACCTTTATAATAGTTGTGAACTATTTAAGGAGTACCGTGCATGACCTTTGTCTTTATAGCATAGAGTTGGCTCCTTGAGCATCATCTCTTACTTTGTGACAACGGCCCATATTGTTCCTTTCAATTACTGTCTTGGAGCCACAGGTTTCAATTTCGACGATTGTCTAAAATCTCGCTTGGCTAAGCGATTCATCGGGATCGCGACAGTTCGAGACAAATAACACTTGTCTCGGTTCTCGATTCGTGAAAAAAAAATGTACACGAAGAGCATTAATATCAGGCAAACAATTCGCCATTGACCCAATAGGATTAAAACTACTCACCGGGGTAATTTTCTTATCCAATAACAGATGGGCGATAAAGGAACATGGTGAATATAAATTCACGATACTGCTTATGGAATGCAATTTCCAAGCTAGTATTTTGGTGAAGGATTGCTCCAATATGTCAATTTCAGACATTTGTTCACCATAGACGTCATCACGTCTCAAATGTGGCGGCGGAATAAAATCAACGCCTTAGCATTCATCTCGAGGGTAACAACAAACTCGTGTTTTACTCATCAAAGATGACATCCAAATAATTTGGGTATCACATGCTCACACATCAGGGTGACTAACATGTGGTGACGGAATAACATCAACGTCTAAACAGTCATTTCGCAAGTATGTTTTGCGATTTTTCTCATCATAGATGGCATCCAACATGTGTTGGGAGTTCTGAATTATTTTTCATATAAAACGACTGGTTTATATGTTTATGGTTTGCACAAGCACAAACTTTAATTTCGAAACGACAGGTTCGAAAATAGTTTTGCTTTTAATGTGAATTGGTTCTCATTGATCGAACGACGGGTCGATACTGAGACACCAATTCGGCGAAACATACATCACTCTATAAACACATTCGGGGAAATTATTATTTAGTCAACCCCTTTCGGTAGCTCTACTTGAAAAACGACCAGGAAAGACGGTGAGGGTGGAGGGCACGAATGCCACTTAAAACCCGACCTCATTAGGATATCGACTTCCGCCTATATCTTTCCTAGACATCGTATCCAAATAGGTGAGCCTATTTAGGGAAGGTTCATAATTTTTCCAACTTAAATGTGAAAATATATGATTTCGCAATTCTACCATTCATGGCAATAAATAACAGGTATATCTTTTCTAGATAACCACATATATACAAGGCAGTATAAAATATATTCATGATATATATCTAATCATGCAGTAGATTTGGTGATAAACTAAATCAATTCAGGATTATCAATCACACAAATTATATCATACCAAATCAAATCAAATCAATTAACTGCCATATGGTATATTTATATTTATGGTAATATCAAAAGATATGTTGATTATACTAATAAGATATCAATCAATTATCTACGGTTTATTGCCATATAAGTAATTCTATACATGGTAGTTTTAACATGCAAGCAAGCAATATATTTTTAATTACCAATCAATTCTATATATGGTAAAAAAATATTTTAACATGCAAAAAGGTTAAATTTACATGGAAACATATCAATTTATTCAATTAACATGCAATTTTTTATTCACTTGCCTTTTTAATAAATATATATATATGCTTGCATGATTAAATAATATAGCAGTAGCATGGTAGTACATATTAGTACAATCTAAATTTACCAATTTACAATATACACGCAGGTTACATACATGGCAATTCACAAGATTCATTATATCATGAAAGGAATCAAATATTAACTCATGGTAATTTGTCTAATTACATTAACAAGTTCCAAATTTGCATGTATTGACCAGATTCTACGTGAATTCAAACAAATGTACTGTTTTGTATGTTAACAATATACTACAGGACCACACGTGTAATTTCAGTAAATTAAATCACTATTACAGAAGTATTACCTAGTCAGTACATAAGTTTCACAAAGTTTCATACTGGTTCCTAACGTTTCTGACTAGAACAGTTTTAATTCTGGAGGTTTTTTTTTTTACTAACAAATTAAACCGAGAATACTAACAGTGCTTGCAGACGACAAAATTAGTCCTTTTCCTAGCAATTTATACATGTAGTTTGTACGTGCAGTTTCAAGTCCTACATATATCATGTGTGGTCGTTTACAAATATTTCTATCAACCTAAAATATCAATATATGGTGACTGTTATCAATCATATTACAATCAAGCCTTCACAAGATTTGATTTATGCACGTCATATGTGCGATGTCATCTGCAATTTATATAATACTGTATATAGTATGTGTAAACATACAAGTCAGGCCAATTTTTCATGCAATATTAAGAGAATCCACGTATTAGATTACTATTGCTATAAGAGGGTAAGCAAGAATTGCATACCCGTAACTGTTGGGTGATTTTATTTTTCTGGTAGTGGAATCGGAAGAGCAAACACTAGCCGTATTTTTATAACTCATTCCAAACTTTTACACCAATCTCCGCGAGCATCGTGCTGATAACGTGTTGTAATACACTATTAGCTACGTATATAGGGAGACAGAAGTAGAGAGAGGGGAGAACAACATGATCTTTATTAATGAAGGAATATGTGAATGAATGTAAAATACAAGACCCCTAGCCCTCTTTATATAGATAGAGGGGTAGGGTTACAAGCCCAACTTGGGCCCATAAAGTATAAGCCCATGAGTCCAATAATCTCACAACATATAGTAAATTTTATATTTTTATGTAATTTTCTTAATATACATTCTTCATTTATTATGTTAATTTCTCAATTTCTAAGTTTTATTATAAAAGTTTAAATTGTAAGAAATTGTAAGTAGTTGCCATCCAAAAAAGTGAAAATAATTCACTAAGAAAATAACGCTGATAAACTCAATATACTAAATTAAAGTTTCACAATTGCATGTTTAAAACAATAAGTGTCCATATTCATTTCAGTCAACTACAATTAACCCTAACCGTAATAAAACATCCACCTTTATAATTTTGATCTAAGATACTTTATTTTCATAAGTTTGAGTAATATTTAACTAAATGTCCAAAAAATGATATTTTAATGTATCCTTATTTAGTTGTACTTTACAAAACTACGTACAATTTTGATCAGTCGAGACCAATATCAAAATTACCGAAATAAAAATTTTCTTAAATTAGTCATATTTTCAAATTTTAAATTATATTAACTAGTTTTTAAAAGTTTCATTTCAACAAGAGATTTCATATATTATAGATTAAAATTAAATAAGAATGTAAGGAGTAATATGTAACCCACCTAGCTAGCTTACTATTTAGAAAAAAAACAAATTAAAAGAAATTATTAATTGTAACTCGTTGTTTACAGCCAATATTTTCTAAGGACAAAATAACAATTACAAAGAAGTTAATAAGTACTTAAAAAAAAAGGTATCTAAGATCAATTGGTTTAAAACGAAATACAAAAAGAGTGGCACGATAAAATATAAGAAGTGAGACACATCTCAGTAATAGAAGCAAACAGAAAAGTACTGACCAGATTCAAAATGAGAGGAAAATCGAACATGGAGAATACCAAGGAGCAAATTCAAATTGAGGGAAGAAACCGTCATCAATTATCGAATTCCGCCTATAAATACAAGACCACTCACATTAGAAGAAGGCATCAATAAAGATCAACAAATACATTTGAGCAAATTTATTATCCAACAAATTAATTTATCTATTACAAGTTTTATCATTCAGCATATTTGTCTTGGAGCAAGTTTACATTCCGAGTTATTTCCTTTCCAGTTTCTAGGAGTAGTTATTAGGTGTTAGTCGTTAACCGTTTCATGCACGTTGTATCAAGACAATCACATAAGATAAATATAGTTAGGGCAGTTATTTACTCTTTTGGTCTCTTACTCTCGATATTAGGGGTGGGCACGGGGCGGATTGGGGCGGATTGGTCGCAATCCTAACCCGTCCCGTAAAATAAATGGCGGGACGGATTGGGGCGTATTAGTGAAATTCAAATCCCAACCCAACCCAACCCAACCCATTATAATTAAAACCCCAACCCAACCCAACCCAACCCAACCCATTATCAAGCGGGGCGGATTGGGTGCGGGTTGTTTCTTAAATTTTTATTTTAGTCATTAATTTTTCATTTTTTCGCATAATTTACCTAAATATTTTTAAAAAAAAATCTTTCAAATAGAAATATAAACTAAAAGCCAACCAAAATACGTTTAGAATGTTCGGAACAAGTAACAAAGCTAAAACAAAACAAAACAAAACAAATTATTCTTCATCAACATAATCAAAATAAAGTTCAATAGCTAATTGAATCCACAAGTTCAATAGCTACAGATTTCGTAATAACTTTATATAACTTCATATTTGGCTATACTTCAATTACAAATAAAGTTTTTAAAAATAAATTAACCACTCATACTACCTAGACCCAGATTAAAAATTCCTTCTTTTTGTAAGTACGAGATAATACATTGAATTTATAAGACAATATATCAATCGAATCATTAAGCTTAAGTTTGGACAATCCAAAGATTTTTTGTATATATATATAATTTTTCTTAAATCAATACTATTATAATATAGAAACTCTTATTAAAAAAAGATCTTGAGAAAATTTATATTTATATTTATATATATATATATATATATATATATATATATATATATATGCGGATTGAAACGGGTTGGGGTGGATTAACCCGCGGTTTGGAAATCCCAACCCTAACCCAACCCACGAATTTTTTTACGGATTGGGGCGGGGCGGATTTAACTTTTTTTGACATCCAACCCGCCCCAATCCGCACGGATTGGGTTACGGGACGGGTTTGCGAATTTTTTGCCCAGCCCTACTCATATGAATCTAGATAAATTCTTAACTAATGCACTTTAGTGGATTGAATCCGCCTTTGTGAGTAACGTTGGGTTTGACGATTATACTATCATAAATTTGTAAATTCCCTAGTAACACTCCCCCGTATGTCATGCTTTGAAAACAACGCTTTTTAACAATTTGAAACAAATTCACTTAAAAAAATAAATGAAAACATGAAACTTCTGAAACAAAAACCATTTTTTACTTTTGATGTGAGGCTATATATTATTGTCGGTCTAATATGATTTTAAGTTCCTATCAAAAATGGGTATTTCAAAAAAAAAAAAAAAAAAAAGGAAAAAGATTTTAAGATAACAAAATGAACGGAGGAACACTAATAGTTTAAAAAAGGAAGAAATAATATTTAATTAGGAAGAATCATTGATTAAGTACATAAAAACATACGTAATTTTTAAAAACCCGAATTATCAAATTTTATTTAACATTTGGTACATATAACGTAACTTAATGGAGCATCAAAGTTATAAACAAAAAGTAAAAAAAAAAATAGTATCATGTAACATGTGTATTAATATTTAAAACTGTTTTAAAATATGAGTTTTATTTAATAAAGTATTATCATTTTCCTATTTAATTACCTAAAATTAATATAAATGGCTATTAAAAAATAGAAAAATTGGTTATAATGATGAAGATTGAAGCGTGTGGGTTGGGTAGAGAAATGAGCTGTGTGCACGTACACAAAGTCGCCAGCAAAGCACAACACATACTTCTTCTGTCTCTTTCTTAACTCACTTATGGATCCAACTCTTGTCGTTTTCTCTATCCATCTCTATATTTTAGAAAAGTGAATTAATTTGGCCGGTTTGGATTGGATTCCTTCCCATGAATAAATATTGGATGAGGCTGCTAAAAGCCTAAAACGATTTTAAAATTATTAGGTTTATGCTTTAATCACAGTACCATTATGAAAATCGATAACAAGAAATTATAGTATATTAAACAAAATCAAATGAAATTCGTCTAAAACCTTATTTGTTGATGTGACGGATGAGCTGAAACAATAACCCGTCACATCAGTAGATAAAGCCATTACAAAATAATGTTTGATTTAGTGAGAATTAAAAGATGCCACAAATCTGTCACTAATTTAAAAAGATGTCACAAATCTGTCGCAAATTGACTAAACTGTCACAAAAACCGTCGTTAATAAGCTCGTAACAAAAAATACCGTCATTAATCCGTCGCTATTTGAGTATTTTTTTATAGTAACTATTTTTGATAATATATTTGGATGGATATACCAACGATGAAAACAAAAATAGTTGTGAAACATACCCAACCAAATTAATTGAACTTATTTTGCATAAAGGTAAAGGGAATCCATTATTAAATTGTACTCTGATGATCAAGGCGAAGCAAAATCATGGGCAATATATTACGTATATGATAATTACTTGTCAGATAAGTATCTTGAATTCAAAATGTGGGCAATTAGCAGAGATTTTTTTAAAGCAGTATAAATGAGCTGTATATAACTCAAACATATAAATGAGCTGTATATGTTTTAGTTCATAAAGCAGTACTTCG
Source organism: Primula vulgaris (assembly GCA_963920805.1). Lineage (NCBI taxonomy): Eukaryota > Viridiplantae > Streptophyta > Magnoliopsida > Ericales > Primulaceae > Primula > Primula vulgaris. The sequence continues at coordinate 13,144,935 of OY987217.1, read as the reverse complement.
AAATAAAAGACTTCGGTGATTATGAAATAACCCTGCTTGTAAAAGTTTAAAATGATCATATGTAACAATTAACTTGTAAAAAAGTAGATTTTTTTTTTTTTGAAAATTAATGTGAGAAATGACGTTAAATGGATTTTTTTTAATACCTCTGTACAATCTGGTCATGTTTGTTTACGGTATAAAAGATGGTATAGGATTATTAGTACCGTGCAACACATGTTATAATTTGTTTGTTTACACAAATTTTATTTGATATTATATAAGTGATAGTAATAATTATTATATAATTTATTCTAATAGAGAGTATAACTAATACCATCTATATATATGGTGACATTATCTATCCCACTAATAATAATTAGTTATAAACTATATCATCTTATATTATTCTGAAAACAAACATGAAATATTTGCAATAACTAATAAGGTACATGCATGTTTGTTTGCGGGATAAGAGAGGTATAGTATTAATAGTATCGTTGGCCCTACTTGTATCATTTTTGTTTACACAAAATGCAATTAGTACTATATGGGGTATTTAACTAATTATACGACATTTTAGCCCAATAAGGAGATATAACTAATAATACATATATGGTGGTATTTGTTAAACAAACATCGCCTAATTTGTTAAACATCAAGCCCACTTGTCGAAAAGAGGGTGGTTGGGATAATCTAAACGCATATTTCTCAAATTTGACGCATCAAAATTAGGGTGATTGGCTCCACGGGCATTTAAGTAGTAATAATAGTCCGTGAATCCAAAAATCCATACTAATTGGGTGGTTAGGTTTGGATTGAATCGACTTTAACTTTAACTTTTAGGTTTATGATTCAAAAAGCATCAATCCCTTTAAAAGGATTTGGTTGAAGTCTATATAGTTGATATATTAGTGTTGACAGAGCTTGTTAGGATTGTTGTTGTCATTGTTATGAAACTTGAGGATACGGTGCAAAAGGGGGCGAGTACTGGGACGGCATGTAATGCATGCGTGAGAAACGGACATTATCCACTACAACAAACTTAAGAATTGTAGACAATTTTTATAGACAATCAAATTTTGTTTCCAAATGGTAACTTTTCGGGACAAAAATAATATTTTAAACACAAAAATAATTTTTTTACCTAAATTTAACTTTTAGGTACATAATTTGAAAAAAAAAATTGTCTCTAAAGACAATCTTATACGGATATAAAAAAACAATTTAATTTCGTCTCAAAAATTATTTGGAGACAAATTTTAATTGTCTCTTTATGTTATTGTGTTTGAAAATAAAAAAAAAATCAAATTATGTGCCTAAACGTTAGATTTTGGGACAAGAAATTTATTTTTGTGTCTAAAATATTATTTTTATTCCGAAAAGTTATCATTTGAAAACAAAATTTGATTGAGTCTAAAAATATTGTCCATAATTCTCAAATTTGTTGTAATGACCGCTCCTAAATGACAGTGTTCCAGGTTTGAATCATGTCGTTATTTCTCTATTTAACTTGGAGCTTAGTATGCACTTTTTGGATTTCATGCCTGAAGAGTTGATACCTAATCTTGTTGAACTTGCAGCAAGTGTATTATGATCCGGTGAGAGTTTCACAAGTGCACTGAGTTCTCCATTATCTTTATAAGTAGGGTTTGTGGGTCAAGACTCATTCATTCATATTTTGGCTAATTTAGAGACAAAGTTTGCTTTTTCTCTTTCTTTATTTTCGTTATGTTTGAGTACGTACGGCCGAGATGATAAACGACCATAAGGCATTACTAGTTGGTTTTGCACTTGTAAATGCACAGTAAAACTGAACCGGTTGGATGAAAGTAGAATGTGAATTCTATGAGTCTGGTGGTTTGTTCAAATTTGATATAATGAAATCTGATTAGTTGGGTCAACGAAGTAACACAAAAACAAATAAAAGAGTTTCGGATATAACTGGCGAGGGGATGTCGGCACCCCCTCGTCCGGACCGATACCAACTCCACAGCAGGCGATCCGGGCCTGTCAACCACGGGTAACGTGTCACCCCGGATCTTGAGGGGCCGGACCGTGCCTAGGCCGGCCCGGAGAAGCTTGTCGAGCACTCTTCTCCAATTAATGCTGCTGCTCCCTTGGGGGACCCTTTACGTGTTTCATCGACGTGGCCCAATCACATGCCAGCCCTGTGGGCCCCAGATGATGAACAATGCCATTGTCAGAGTCATAAATGACCTGAAGCCGTTGGATCTTTATTAGACAGTGCAGTGATCCAAGGGCTAATAACACCTCTGATCAGACTATAAATACCCCCACTAATACCAATTAGAAGGGGACACAAAAAGACAGAGAGGAGAGATAAAGCTAAAACAACCCGGACCACCAGAATATTAACCGTGACATCTGACGCCACAACTTGTAACTGGATCAATCCCTCATCCTTAAATATATTCTTACCTTCAACCTATACTGATACTGACTTGATCGTCGGAGAGGGAAAACCTGGTACCAACCCCGGGCCCCTGTTCGTTTCTTGTGCAGGCTTAGAGAGCACCCCGACGACGAAGCAAATACCACCTACGTCAACGACCTTGGAAGATCGGAGCCGACGCGAATAAAATATATAAGCCGAGCTTGGGAAGAAAATCAGGCTCGCCAATTGGCGCCGTCTGTGGGAAATTCAAAGCGCTAGCTCCGACAATCCATTTCCAAGGAACGATGACGGATAATGAACAGTACGAGAGCCCTCCCCCACGGCATGCCCCAGTATTTGGAATGCCGAGGACCCTCTCTTTTGGCACGCCGGGAACTGCGCCTGAGGGGCAGCCTACTCCACTCAATGCGGTCCAGGGGACGCCCCGGTCGCGCGACGAGCTGACTCGCATGATGCTAGAGATCCATGAGAAGGAACTCGTTGCCTTGGCGGCTCAAAAGGCGTTGATAGCCTCTATGATGGCATCTGAGCCCGGACCCGTCTCTCGTGGCGTAGAGCAGCCAGAGCCCGTTCGCATCCCCACCAAGAGCGTGATGTCGCGGTTGGGACCCTCAAGACGGCCCCCCCTAGAGGTTCCTGAGGAGCCGGCTAGGGGAGAGGAGTCGAGGCGTTCCCACGAGGGGAGTTCGCGCCGTATAAACGACCAGAGCGTACACTCACGAATCAGCCGACCAGGTGATAGTCACGATTCACGGCCCGCTTCGAGTCATGCTCGGACTGAAAGGCCTCCCCGGAGAAGAAGGAGGGGTCGTCGCGCTGGCCGAGATGAAGTCGCGGACGAGGCAGCGCTAAAAATCGTTGCCTCCACCCGCAGTACCCCGTTCTCGGATGAGATAGAGTACAGTGAGCCCCCCGGAAATTTTACTGCCCCCGTTCTCCAAGTGTTCAACGCAGATTCTGACCCGGAAGCCCACCTCCGGCACTATCGATACCAGATGAACCACTGGTCCCACCTCGATCGCCTTATGTGTAAATGCTTCCCCGCCAGCCTGGGGAGGCTCGCAAGTAAATGGTTTCAGTCTCTGCCTGCCAACTCCATCCACTGTTAGGATGATCTGGCCTATGATTTTGCACACCGGTTCATCAACTTGAAGGAAAGGGCTGCCCAACCGGAGCAGCTGTACCAAGTGAAGGCCCAACCCAAAGAGACCCTCGAGAGCTACGATAATCGCCTTGGTGCTCAAATGTGAGAAGTGCCAGAAATACGCCCCCATACCTAGAGCCCCGGCCCAAAAGATGAGCAGCGTGACTTCGCCTTGGCCCTTTGCCCAATGGGGCATGGACATCGTCGAACCATTCCCTCGGGCCCCGGGAGGCAAAAAGTACCTCCTCATGGTCACCGACTACTTCTCGAAGTGGGTAGAAGCCGTAGCATTAGCAAAGATAACGGAGGCCGAGGTGATCAGGTTCCTCTGAAGGGATGTAATCACGAGATTCGGAATCCCCTACTCTATAGTGGCTGATAATGGGGGCCAGTTCACCGGGGCTAAGTTAAAAGCGATGTACGCGAAGTACCAAATCCGAAGCTATTTTTCCACCCCTTCGTATCCCCAAAGCAACGGCCAAGCCGAAGTATCGAATAAGACCGTCCTCGACGGAATAAAAAAGAGGCTGGACGAGTCCAAAGGACGATGGGCTGATGAGCTGCAGCACGTGCTTTGGGCCTACCGAACGACAAGGAGACGGGGCACCCAACAAACGCCCTATAGCCTGACCTACGGGATGGAAGCGGTCATCCCGTTAGAAATCGGGCTCCCCTCGCTCAGAACCGACATGGTGGAGAACGGACTGAACGAAAAGATGATGGGGCTCGAGCTCGAATATGCTGAAGAACGAAGGGAAGTGGCGGCCATCCATAACGCCGAATACAAGAACGAGATGGGACGTTCCTATAACAAAAGAGTGAACGCCAGACGTTTCCAAGACGAGGACCTAGTGCTGCGGAAAGTGAACAACAACACTAGGGTACAGTCTGACGGAAAGCTAGGCCCCAACTGGGAAGGCCTCTATCGAATCCTCGGTGCGGCAGGCAACGGGGCCTACCTGTTGGGTCGCCTCCCCAACGACGTCCCGATAGATCGACCTTGGAACGTCAATAACCTAATGAAGTACTATCAATAGGGCTCGACTTTTGCGTTTTGATGTAAAGACGAGTATGGTGTAAATGTGCCCAAGGGCTTTATGAATAAAACTGTTGTTATTCCGAAATCGCCCCGTTTTGCATTTTCAGTTCATTTTAAATTCTACAAGTGTTTCAGAACACCCGAGCCTATACGGCACCCCGGTTTCCATTTATTTGAATTTTTCAGTTCATTTAAATTTTACAAGTGTTTCAGAACACCCGAGCCTATACGGCACCCCGGTTTCCATTTATTTGAATTTTTCAGTTCATTTAAATTTTACAAGTGTTTCAGAACACCCGAGCCTATACGGCACCCCGGTTTCCATTTATTTGAATTTTTCAGTTCATTTAAATTTTACAAGTGTTTCAGAACACCCGAGCCTATACGGCACCCCGGTTTCCATTTATTTGAATTTTTCAGTTCATTTAAATTTTACAAGTGTTTCAGAACACCCGAGCCTATACGGCACCCCGGTTCCATTTATTTGAATTTTTCAGTTCATTTAAATTTTACAAGTGTTTCAGAACACCCGAGCCTATACGGCACCCCGGTTTCCATTTATTTGAATTTTTCAGTTCATTCAAATTTTACAAGCGTTTCGGAATTGTGAGTTATGTAAAATGAGTGTCCCGACGCCGAAGCATACGGGCCCACTCATTGGGAGCACATACATACATACATAAACGGAACACATGATGAAGAGAAAAAACAGAAAAACAGAAATAAACACAAGTCCAAAGGCCAAAATTGTTTTTCATTTCATTCGATAAGAAGCTATTACAAGCTCAAGCTATTACATCGAAAACAAAACAAAGAAAAACCCCTAGGCCGCCCCCTCATTATCATCAGCTTCATCATCCGTGAGGGCTCGAGGGGTTAAGGGGACCACCTCGGGAATGGGAGCAGAGGGAACGGGAACCATGATGTTTTCCATGTTCCACACCGGATGATCCGGTCCCGCCCTCATGAAAGCCGCTGCCTCAGACCAGCCATCAACATAGAAGAAATTAAAGTCCCTCTGTGTTGATAGTTCCAAGGCAGCGCTCGTCTCCGCCTCGGCGGCTTGAACCGCAGCCTTCACCCTATCAGCCATCCCTGCCTCAGCGGCCTCAACTGCGGCCTTCACCTTGTCGGCCAAGCTTGCTTCAGCCTCCTTCAGAGTTGCAACCGCAGCTCATTCACGCTCCTCGGCCTCAGCACCGGCCTTCGCGGCCTCAGCTCGCCGAGCTTCCAAGGTATCAACGAGACCCTCGGCCTTCTCTGCCCTTATACGGGCCCCCTCCGCCTTCTGCAGAGCATCTTCGGCCTGCTTAGCACTGGCCTCGGCCTTTGACATCCACGACCTCACCAGTTGCCCTTGCTGATAGACATACTGGTTCATCGTTAAGTAGGCCTACAAAAGAAGAGGAACACTTAGCAAAAAACTTAAGAATGGCACAATGAAAACAACATTTTACCTGAGGGATCATCGCCATGGCCGACTTCATGGCAGAAGCAAGGTCGCGGCCGCGATGGTCGGCCTCGACGGTCTGCTGCTGAAGCGCGGCCAGAGCCAGCAGGCCAGCAGAGGGATGGCCCTCCATGATGCTCCGGACCCCAGTCGTTGCCTTGACCTCCTCCGGGGTCTGAATAGGCATTCTTGGTGACGGGGAGCCAGGACCTGAGCTTGAGCCCGAAGCGCTAGGCAATAGACCCTTCGCATGGGTAGTTGGCATCTCTCGCTCTTCGGCGACGACCTCCGGTTCCTCAGGCTCAAGGATGGGTGCAGCATCCTCCCTCCTCTCAGAGTCCCCGGTCCGGGCCTTCTTTGACTCACGAGGGGCCTTCGCCTCCTCTCTCTTCCTCTTGTCAGCTTCGGCCTTTCGAGCGGCTCGTTCTCGCCTCGCCTGCCCCAACAAGCCCCCCAACCTCTCTAAGGCTTTTGCCTTAGCATCAGCAGGGGCCACCTCTACAACCTCCTCATCCCCCGCCACGACGACCTCCTTCTCGACGGCCTCGGGCTCTACAACCTCCTCTTCCTCAGCATTTTCCTCCACCGCCTCCTCTTCATCAGAAAGGACCACCTGCAAAGACCGAATAAGTTAGAAGTTATATTCGCAAAAATTTAGCTAAGTGTGAAACTGAAGGCATAAAAACAGAAAAGGGCAAACTTACCCTGGTCCGCGAGGTGCCCAAGCCCGGGCCGGTGGGTTCGGCCTCAGCAGGGCTATCCTCCAAGCGAGGAGGGCTCACTACCTCGGGCTCCCTAGACCTCAGGGGAAGAACCTCTGGCAGAGGTTTCCCATGTTGGTCTATGTAAGCACGGGTACCGTCTGGCCCCACCCTGAAGTGGAGGACGGTACAGTCCGACCGGGTCTCAGTATGAACCCCGGCGGATGCAGGCGCGAACGAGGCGCCGGCCAATGCAGGAGCGGAGGTCGCCGTCACCGCCTTCGCCTTGCTGCCTGTCTTCAGCTTCGGCTTCGACGCCTTCTTAGCTGCAGGCTCCACAGTGGCCTCAGCATCCTCAACGGCCTTGGGAGGGAGGGTCGACTCCAGTCCCTTCTCCTTCTCCCACCTTTCCCTGGAGTACCCCACGGGACAGAAGGTCCTGTGGGGCCATTTGAAGCTGTTCCCCTTGCAGGAGGTGGGGGAGCCACAAATCAGAAGACGCTCCGCGTCTCGGGCCCCTACGTCGGTCCCGTCTCGACCCCACCAATTTAGGGCCACCTCCAACGCCTCTACGTTGGGGTCACCGAGGCCCCTGAGCTTGGCGGCCACGGTAAATTTGTTTTCCTTGTTGCTCAGCACCCTTCCCGGCCTGAGCGGAAGGACCAGGTCGTCACGGCTGAGCCAGCGGCCCTCCACCACGACCACGTCTTGTGTGTAACCCCGATTCGAATCGGAGTTACCCGTGATCAGCTGATTGTGGGACCGACACCTCAGGTAGGGCTGCCGGCTCTTGGATTGAGAGGTCGGCTTGGTCTGCAAGAATTCGTAGCAGGCCAAGAGCTCTTTAAGCCCCAGTGGCTCCGGGATGTCCGGGCCCAATGCGATACTTAGTGCCTCTATTCCGGCACAGATGCGATGCGCCTGCAGCGGCCACTGGCACGGAAGGGTCTGCGTCCAGGCGCAGAGCTCCGCCAATAGCTCTGGTATGGGGAGGTGGGTGCCCCCGTATAAAAGAGTAGAGAGGGAGAGGGTTACCATACTCTTGGGATCCGTGACGATCCCGTTCACCTCGTCAGCGGTCGCACAGGTCCGAAGTCGGAACTCCTCCCCTATGCCGCACAGCTGACGGAACTCGTCCAGGTCAGCCCCGTGCTGCCTGACCATTATGCTGTTGTCATTTATCGCCACGGATATGGCCGGATCGATGACCATCGCCCGGAATGGCAAGGCGTTTGCCATTACCTCTAGGCGTCGTGGCTTTGGGGCAACCATCGGGCCTTTTCCGGCTCCGTGTTTGATTACCATGATGGTTGGTTGTTTGATGAAATTTGCTAAGTATGAAGTGTGAGGGAAGAGAGAGAACGGGCTGCTGTGTAAAAATTTTAGTGAGAGAGTGAGAAAGTGAAAATGAGATTTCACTGAGGGTATTTATAGGCCCTCACCAGAAGATGAAAAGACATTTACCAGAAGGTGAAAAGACAACGGCGGCTCATTACACGAACTCCCACGAATAAATGCTACCACTCAATCGACGCAGTACACGTGTACAGCATATAGAGGTCAACTGCCAAGTGTCGCTCACCAGCCGTTTTGGCATTGATGACATTGATGGAATCGAAGAGACAGAGGCGGCGCCTCATAAATGCTTGATGGGCGTGCTCCACGTGTCAAAAATTCCATAATACAGGAACACGTGTCGGACTACGCCGAGGCGTCTCCACACCGTCAAGCCTAAGAACACGATGACCGGAGCCCCCGTAACGACTTAGAATCCCTGGAGACCCCGTCCTTAACGACGACTCCGGACAGGGAGCTGTTGGCGAGGGGATGTCGGCACCCCCTCATCCGGACCGATACCAACTCCACAGCAGGCGATCCGGGCCTGTCAACCACGGGTAACGTGTCACCCCGGATCTTGAGGGGCCGGACCGTGCCTAGGCCGGACCGGAGAAGCTTGTCGAGCACTCTTCTCCAATTAATGTTGCTGCTCACTTGGGGGACCCTTTACGTGTTTCATCGACGTGGCCCAATCACATGCCAGCCCTGTGGGCCCCAGATGATGAACAATGCCATTGTCAGAGTCATAAATGACCTGAAGCCGTTGGATCTTTATTAGACAGTGCAGTGATCCAAGGGCTAATAACACCTCTGATCAGACTATAAATACCCCCACTAATACCAATTAGAAGGGGACACAAAAAGACAGAGAGGAGAGATAAAGCTAAAACAACCCGGACCACCAGAATATTAACCGTGACATCTGACGCCACAACTTGTAACTGGATCAATCCCTCATCCTTAAATATATTCTTACCTTCAACCTATACTGATACTGACTTGATCGTCGGAGAGGAAAAACCTGGTACCAACCCCGGGCCCCTGTTCGTTTCTTGTGCAGGCTTAGAGAGCACCCCGACGACGAAGCAAATACCACCTACGTCAACGACCTTGGAAGATCGGAGCCGACGCGAATAAAATATATAAGCCGAGCTTGGGAAGAAAATCAGGCTCGCCAATAACTACCTCTAGCTGACCAATAACAAGAATTTGGTTTACCTATTTCGGTTGTTTAGTTGAATGCAGGCTGGCTATCCATGTTTGTTTTTCTTTTCTAAACTATTCAAAAATCAACAGTCAATGATTAATAAACAAAATTAGAACATTTCAATAGGCGCTTAAGAGTCTGAACAAATTATATATATACATATATATATATATATATATATATATATATATATATATATATATATATATATATATCTAATTTCTTGGACACTAATCAGGACCATATATAGGACATTTCTACTTTTCTTCACAGGTGTATATGCTGTTTACTTTTCGATGAGACGAAAAGTAGATCGTCAATAAATTAATCCCCAATTCATTAACAGCTAATCTGAACAATGTAAAGTGAGTCATGGTATGCGCTAAAAAATATGCTATGAAATATTGCTCCAAAATTTACATCAAAGTTTGAATATTTCTAAGTTGGCAAAATTTAATGATTCATTGTCATGGATTGTAAAAAAAACAGATCAAACTCCACTTAATAGGAGAATTGGAGGGAAAACAAAATTACAAAAAAGCAGGAAAATGATTGTGCCAGTGAGGTACTCAATTACTACTGGATCTAAAATAATTTGTTAAATTGGAGTAATCAACCTTAAAAAAAATCCATGAACATGGCCAAAACCATGGATCATATCCATAAGATTGTTTGTAAAATGGTCAGCTAGTCCGTCACCATTTCCTAGGAAGAAAGGAGAAATTCTTGTCACGCATATATTTTTCGATCGAGTTCCTCCATATATATAACTCAAAAGTTTTAGCTAGTTTTAGCCGATCGGATTGAAAGGAGCTTCCCACCAAAACTAAATTATCCTCACAAGCTTTTCGATTGTCATCTCTCGTACTCTGGTGAGCCGTGAACCTCGAGAAGATGTCACGTGTGACTGCCCTCCAAACGTGTTTTTTCCACGCAAGAAACTGTCGCAGGAGCATGACAACAGTTGTAGTAAATAACGGGTAAAGTATCAAGTTATCAATCCGGGGACGGTATAGAGTTTAGATTAAATTATGTTTTCGAGAGTTTTAGAACGTTTTCACTTTTAGGGCGTCAATCATAATCATGCAACTATGTGTGAAGTTGTTTGAGAATAAATTAACGAGTCCGAAATGGTAATTAATCATAACAACTACAAGTCAATTTAATTTAACTATAGGTTTAGATGTCCTCTTTTTATTAAGAACTAATCAATCATCAACTTTAAAACAATTAGCTATGGATTTAGCGAGTTAATATTTAATGTTGTACTACGTGCCAACGGATCCAAAATAAACAATAATGTGATAAAAATAAGAGAACGATAAATATCACTGAATCGACAATCGTCGAGAACGACGAATGTCATAGAAAAGAAACACCTTATCAGGCAATTATCGAAAAATATGAAGTGTTTGTATAAAACTTGTAATCTCTCTCTACCTCTTTATTTTCGAAATTGTATTCTGAATGAATGTTACAAGACCTCTCTGGTCGAAATATATAGGAAACCATAACAACAAATCCTAAAACATGATTTTAAATGAAAAAGCCCATGGACATGACCAGTGAGGTATGCTTCCAGAATATTCTTTTAGGATGGGCTTGGCTTATTGGACTTTCCTTGTTCCGTTTTTACTTTAGTGTGAGGTGATTCCAGACCCTCCTTCATCTTCTGGTTTATTCATTTTAGTCCTTGTTTGGGTACTCTTTCGTCTTGGTCTCGTTTTTGTGTTAATTCCATGTGTTTTTCTGCAAAAGTGTAAAAATGTGCAAATAAACTAGCAAATCGCAGAATGCACTAAATATTGCTTAAACAAGCTATAATCACGACAAAACCAATATAATAATCATCAATTTAACCCATAAATAATACTATTTTTGTTGAGTTGTGGAGCCAAATGTGTTTTGGCCATGTTCATTGGATTATCCCACATCACTAACGATTGTAATAAGAGCCGGTATGAGTTCTATAAATGTCCCACCTATCTTTTATTTTAATCATCACATATTTGAGATATAATATTGTAAAGAGAGAGTTCTAGTTGTGAGAGAACCATAGATTTGTGATCAAGCTAGATTACGTTTGTAATACTCCTTATAATATATATATATATATAAACGCCACGTGTAGCGGCCCGAACACGTAGCCATTGTTGGGTGAACTCTGTTATCAAAGTGTGCGTGCGGTTTACATTATTGTCTTTCTTTATAAGTACGCCTGATTTCTTAACAATTTTGAGGTCTAATCAACGTGCAAGGATGGTTTTGAGAGCGAACCGTGTTCCGGCACCGGGACTTGAAAATTTAAGGACCCAATACTTCGAATTTTGTTAGTATATAGGAATGTATTATATATTTAGATTGTATTACATTTTATTAGATCAATTAGTATAACAACTGACTTAGTAGCTGAAATGGAAAATCACTGTCTTAGTTGTGTAGTGTTTGAGGAGTTTGAAGCTTATTTTTCTCACTATTAATTTCATTTTGTTCTGTTTTATCAATTCTCTTCATCACAATGCGTAGCATTAATGTTGTACATTTTATCACTATTAATACTCCACCCGTTCCACTTAATTGTCCACTACGAAACTACGTGCAATTTTGACCGGTTTATAACTTGCATCAAAATTGTCAAAATGAATTTTTTTTAAATCTAATCATAAAATTTAACATTTGAACTATAGGATCAACTTTTGAAAATTTTCATTCCGACAATTTTGATACAAGTTTTTGGCCGATCAAAATTGCACGTATTTTCGTAATATACAATTAAATGGGAACAAATGGAGTATCATTTTGTTCTATTTTATCAATTGGCTTCATCATTTTACATTTATAGCACAAGACATGGTACTAATGTTGTACATGTATATTGTATACCTCATAATTTTCTTTACAAACTAAAACTAACCTTGTGAATTTTCTTTTGTCAATTTCCTTTTAGTATTTTAAAAAAAAGGACATCATATGAAAGCAAAAGTTTAATAAAATTTTAACTGATACTCCATTTCATTTCATTGCATACAGTAGTGTTATAAGTTGGTAAAGAAGTTAAGCATGCTTATTTTTTGAAGTTATTAGAGTATTTTACTAAAATATTAGAAAATGAACGTTTTTCAATTTTCACACAGGGTATCAAATATCTTAGAATCATGTGTCATGTATGAAGTTAAATGAGAGAATATAGTACGTAGTGATGTAAGAACTGTGTAAATTGAGAAATATACAGGTCATTACTACCCCACCCCAAGAGGCAAAATTGAAATGAATGAAAATCGTCCATTGTGGATAGGACATAGGTCTTCTAACCTTTGATATAGGTTCAAATACTATTGGACACAATGTATTTCCATCTTCTTTTTTTTTATTTTTATAACGATAATGCTAATGAGCCAGATACACTTAACCAGACTCTCAACACACCAGTCCTTAATGTAAATTTAAAATTTTATTTTCACCCCGAAATTTAAGAATATGTTATTCGGCCATATATTGAATATTTTTAATTATTATTTAAGTTTAGGGTAGTCTCAAATATGGTTCTATAATATTATATTTGAGTTTTTATTTTGTTGAATCGTCAAATAAAATATATTAAAATCATTAAAATTTTAAATATTTTTAATTAATATTTAAGTTTATGGTAGTCTCGACTATGGTTCCATACATATTATATTTGAGGTGTTATTTTGTTGAATAGTCAAATAAAATATACTAAAATCATTAAAATTTTAAATATTTTTAATTAATATTTAAATTTAGTGTAGTCTCAACTAGAGTTTCATAAAATATTATATTTGGAGTTTTATTTTTGTTTTGGTTGGGTGTCAAAAGAATTCTAAAAATTACATAAAAGACTGTCTGGTATTCGGTCTGCTTGAGCCAGTCTGGCTCTATAGCGTTACCGTTTTTATAATGATACATATACTATTCTCATACACAGTAACCACGTCATCAATCATATTTGGTATGGATCAAAACAAAATTACACCAAACATGTTTGAGTGTTAAAAAGTTTATTATATTTACGTTTCGATCCATATAAATATAGAAAGTAGTATGAAAATAGTATATATATTATTACCCTTACTCAGGTATCAAACATTAATAGTTTCCACAATGAGGGGTGTAATTATATTTTTATTTATTTTCATTTCCTGGTAGTGCTAAGAGCTGTCTTATTTGAGCAATCAACCAGCTAGGCCTATTCTTTACACTTAAATCTGGAAGAAATTATTGTCATCTAATTAACGTTTGGTTGCCAGTTTCTTTTTGGGTATTATTAATGTTATGATTTGGGAGTTTGAGAAATCGTACTCTTTTTTATAAGGATGGTTATTTATATTATATGTAACAAACTAACATCCTATTTTTACAATTAACAAGCCAGCTGATATCTTCCTTTCATGGTCAACTGATAATTTTGTGTCCTTACCATAGCAATAAGTTCGAGGTAATGTTGTCCAAAAATATTTATATAATGAAATGCATGCAAAAAAATCTTTTTAAGTCAAATAATTTTATATATTTGACGTCATTGTTTTGAGGGAAAAATCTACAGGGTCTACGCTATTCTATATCATTTCTACAAAACAAAAAATTCAACAAAGCACTTTTAATATAGAAGGAGAAACCTTTAGATTGAATAAATATTTAGTAATTTGCAAAAGGACATAGACACTGCTTGCATCTGGATCTTAATAAAAATTTCTCTGAAATCTTACCCATCAGTTGTGTATATAACTAGCTAGACAAGTTACTAATAAATAACATGAAAGTTATGTATATATAGATGTTTAAACGTAGACTATTTACCCTAGCTAGCAAGTTGAACTGAGTTGTGGTAGTATTGAAATTATAAGTTCTCGTACCTATTACATTGCCTGTACAAATCATGAACTTTTTACTGGATATTTGTAAATGTTCTTAAAAGAGATATCAGGATTTTTAATACTGTATTTGACACTTCGACCTAAAATACTATCATGAACCAAGAATCTGCAAGTAAAACTGCCATAAGTTTAAGCGTGCATTATGAAACTAGAAAATATGAAAACTTTAATTTTCTATAATAACCATATTTACCTCCATCTGTCATAAAACTATCATATCATTCTGTGAGTATATGTGAGAAATATTTAACATTTAACGATAGTGAATTATAATGAACGGAGAGAGTGATACCGAAAAAGATCTATATGTTCCTTTGGAATTTAAAAAATTGGCCATAATCCCATTAACCATGAACGAAAGGTTCATTAGTCACTTCATCTTCAGATATCACAAACCGTAAATAAAAAAAATAACGACAGCCACAAAATAAAAGGTTTCTTTAACATGGCATTTATTTGGTAACTTTTTTATCTCAAAAAAAACCCCGCCCATTTCCATTAGCCTGCCCGTATCCGTAGCCACGAGCATATCCTTGAGGTGCCATCGAGATCCCGAGACCCGGGGCCTGTAGATCAGCTATTTGGCCAACTGGCCCATTAAGTGCGGGGCTCAGGCCCATTCCATAAAATGACATATTGGCGGAGGTGTTGGCGTAGCTAGGATTGGGGGGCTCCAACATGTGAAGCTTTTCGGCTTGGTTTGATATATTTTTCTTGAGTTCTTCCATAGCAAGCTTGAGCTGCTTTAGCTCTTCGATGGACATCTCATCAACCGGAGCCTCCCACCAGCATCTATCTTGATTCTGCTTCTTCTGTGACCGAAACAGAAAAGAAAAGAAAATTGAACATTTGATTATTTAAGATGATATGCGTGAGAAGACGGATTAGCAAGTTTCTTATTTTTGGTCTCATGTAAATGAGGGAATTTTCAAGTGCTAACTTCTTCCAAGGGACTTACTTTTCTTGTACTTTCTTAGGATGTCTATAGAAAAATGAAATTTTCTTTTAAAAACAATCAGGTTTGATCGAGGGATATACCAAGAATTTGATCTGTGCGTATGGTCCAAACAAAATTAAGGGGATCTTATTAACACTTGTATGTTTGGTGTATGTAAGGTTTTTTTTAATCCCTGGCACATAAAATAAGATTGGTGACGTGTTTAGTATGGTCGTGACTCATGAGTGTATGAGTTGTAAACTTATTATTTTCCGGGGTTGAAACTCGCATATGAAGTGAATTTTTCCTACGGCGTGCAAACTATTACATTGGAATGTTGTTTTTGTCTTAACAAAGTGGTAAACATATCTAATGTCTTTCTTACCTTTTTGGTTTAAAAGTCACAAGTATTTCGAGAATTAAATAACCAAGTAGATAATATTCACATTTACACATTAAAAAACATTTTAACAATATAAATAATTTTTTTATTAATTTAATCCAACTGGTTTAATTTATCAAGTCATGCAGATTGAAATACACTACCTTTCTCGTCTTGTTAAGATCATCTCCTCGCTTCTTCTCTATCTCCAATAGATTCATCGCCTCCGTGAGCTGCAAGTTCAGCTCACGGACGCCGTTGTTTCGGTGAGCATCCACAAGGTGTGACGTGGCATTGCTCGACGACCCATGCATAGAGTTTTTATACAAAAACCTATCGGCTATCGCTTCCACTGAGGGGTGGCCAAAGGAAAAGGCCTTTTTCCCCGGAGAGAATACAACAATAGCTATCTCGGCTCCACAGAGAGTACAGAGCTCGCTCGCCTTTTTGAAGAGACCAGATCGGCGTTTTGAGAATGTCACGAGGAGGTTACTCTCCTTTGACATCCTCGTCATCTCAATCTTTTGCCTTCCCTTGCTTTTCTTAGCCATTAGAGTGATAGAGAGACTAGTTTTTTTTTGTTTTTTTTGACAAGCAAAATTTAATCGAGAGACTAGTTATGATTCATGATAATATAGCCATTTAGGATGTATATATACACGAGTATATTTTTTTTCTGACTATGTAAAATCTGTTTCTCTTTAAGGTTCAATTCTTAATTATGTTACGTTTCATTTCTACACTAATGAAACAATGATGTTGGTTGTTTCTTATGGATATCATTATGGCAGAGATATTGTATATACACATGTTTTTGGGAGAATTATGTACTGAAATACTTCATGTCTACATTTGCTTCCATTTATATCTATTACAATGAACTGTTTTGGTTCTATGAACCAGCTAAATAATCATATTAATGGGTTGCTAATATGGGGTTTTTCTCACCTTTTATGGATTCATGAAAATTAAAAACTTAAGATTTAATATACCTTCCAGTCGCATAAGATCGGTTCTTTATATGTATAACCAAGTTACTCACCGACTTCATCGTTATATCAAGAATGAACCACAAATACAATCGTACCTCATATATTTAGAACCTTGTATACATATAATAATCGAACCGAAAAATGAATGTACCTCACCTAATTAACGATAACCCCTGGTGGTCGTTACCTCTGCTGCTGTAAATCCAGTTTAAGCATTACTGTATGTCGTTTAATATAAATTTGGTGTATAACTTCTTATTTCTATATCCATTTTAGTATGTAGTTACCCTTTTTGCTCTTGATTATCTTATCTCACAATCGATAATGTGAATCTGGTCCTTATTGTACTCTCAGATTTTCCGTCTGACCGATGCCTTATAGCGAGACAAAAATGTGGTGTAACTAGGCTTTTGAGATGATTATTCGAAACAACAAAAATTAAATATATAACTTTGAAATGATACCGAAACCAAAACACCTACCAAAGTTCATTTCAAACCCGAACAGATTCAGACTTGGTTCTATTCTTGGTTTAATTTTACAGCTATGCCTCTATGGCATGACTCCCTAAATTTTAAAACAGTTTCTGCATATTAACTATTCTTGTGCTCAAGAAGGTTAATGATGTTTCTCTTAAATATACAGTAGCAGATAGTATATAAGCAGAAAGCTAAATGTGAATCATCAGACTGTAAAAGCATGCATTACATGCTGTAGACCACTGTTCTCGAAACTGTTTCTGAAGTATTTGCTGCTCTACTGCATAAACATTTTCTGCTTGATGTAAAGTTTAATTACCTGAATATCCCTAAATGGTACAAACTATTATGTGTTCTGTTCTCAAATGAAGTATAAACTGTATAATAGTAGTTTTTAGGAAACTTTCATTGGCCTCTTCAAGAATTCAATATATGACCAAGATGTCCCATATGAATTCTGAAATGTCATCATATATGTAATTATAGATCAAAGAAAAATATTATATTAAATACCCTGAATTGTAGAAATAAAAACATAAATGGATGAAAAAAACATGGTAGAATGAAACACATTGTAGGACTGAATAGATGAAATAAATAAAAATTAACACAAATTTTGAGAATTACAGAGCAACTTAAGCATACATCATCTCGAATATTTCTGCTAGAAAAGAAGATAAAAAGAGAAATGGTTCTAAATCCCACCAATCTTAATGAGTTTGAAAACTGAAAATTTACTTTTCTTTATAATTCACAATTCGTATGAATACCAAAAATTAGATGAACTGAAGCTACTTGGTCTGAAGTGACAGATCCTGCAATTGGTAAGGGTCCACCTGTGAGGGTGAATGTGTCAGTGCACACTGAGCGGTTGTGGTCTTCGGAAAAGCAATTACGTCTCTGATAGAACTAGCACCAGATAATAGCATCACCAATCTATCTATGCCATAAGCGATTCCCCCTGCACCATATACACGGGACAAAGCGTATAACGGCCAAATAATACTATCCAAATTCTGAAAAACAAGACTAGTCCTTATAAAAAACAGGTACACATATGGTTAATCAAATAAAGGAAGTTACAACATCTGTAATAAATCTGTTTTGGTTACGGTTGTGAAGAACACAATAGCAACCCCAAACTTAATGTAACCTTTGACTCGTCAATTTTTTTGGTAACCCCAAACTTAATGGTCTGGCTTTGCCCCTATTTGAGTATATATAGCCTTGGCAAACTAATTAGTTAAGTTTCAATATCTAAGAACAAATTAGCAGTTATGAAGGATGAAATAGGTCCAGATTCTCTTCAATCTTATAGAGAATAGGAAATAAGGTTTTTATCAAACAAACATAAATATTTCCGTGCCAGCAGAAGGGGCATGACATCTATATCTTGCAAGTCGACTAACTTATCTATGCCAAAATAACCTTATAGATATTATTACTTTTTTTATGGAATAGAAACTGAATGTTATTTTATTACTTTAATTTGTTTTCCAACAAGGTTGGAGCTTATTCATTAGAGTCTCTAAAAAAGACTATAGAGAGAAGAGGATACCATGAGGAGGAGCACCCATATCCAATGCCTCTAGAAGGTACCCAAACTTTTCTTTAGCCTGTAACAAAAGACTGATCCATCAAGGAAAGTATACGATATTAAAAATAAGCACACACTGCATTAATGACCTACAGCCGTTGACATAATTGAGAGTTGAAGAAATTATTTAAGCAGCTCTCCACCATTTTTTACAATACCAAATCAACATTTATTCTTGGAACGATCCGACTTTAATTGCTTTTTTTCTTTCTTTCTTTCTTTTGCATAGGTATACGAGACATGGTTTTTTCTCCAAGCAAAAACTATTTTCTAAGAATGGAACGTTAAAAATAGATAAGAATGACTATTTTCGTATTAGCAGTGTCAACAAACAGAGGACCCCACACTGCAAAAATTTGAAAGAACATTGATGGAGCGTTAAAAATTACCAAGACATAAATTGAGTGCTCAACTTAGACAGCTTTCTCAAAAATAAAACCCTAGTAACAGCATCATGGCAACAACGTTACACATGGGGCAAAGTGGCAGGAATGTCAATTCACCTGCTCGGGAGAAATGCCAACGATTTCCAAAACCTTTTCTTGAAGCTCGCGCTTATAAATTCTCAAGCTTCCTCCTCCAATCTGATGACATAAGCAATCATCTAATGACAACACCGTAATTCCTACAGGCTAAATGTAAAACAATAGTATATGTATATGTGTATACCTCGACACCGTTGTAAACCATGTCATAAGCTAATGCACGAGCAGAGCAAAGATCACTCATATCTTCAGGATTTGGAGCAGTAAAAGGATGATGCAAGGCCTTCAAAAATCAAAGAAAACACAGACAGCTATGAGATAGAAAAGTGCATATACATGCATTATTATATCGCTGTATAAAAAGTGTGTAGAGTGTGAAATCTTATACTCCCAAACAGGAATATATTTTTTTTGCAAATTGGGAAATGATACGAAAAAGTAAAACTGTTTCTATATAAAAAGATATTCAAAATAACACTTGAAAGCCACAACTGGAGAGGCCTAAATAAATAAGAAATTTTAGTAAAACCAAAAACCCTGAACAAAGACTTCATTGAGATCATTACTTTTTTAAGAGCCACAACTGGAGAGAGGCCTAAATAAGAAACTTCTAGCCCACCAAAAATGCTAAAAATACTTTATAAGATCATTACTCTTCTTTTAAGAGAATGCATCACAATTTGATATTGCAAAGACAATCTACAACTCCTCTTTACATAAAAAAAGATGGGAACCAATAAATATAAATTTTGATTATACAAGACATACCTCAAGCCTCTGCTCTAAACTGTTCCATTCAAACATCGGAAAATCGGTGACCCAGAGTATTGAATGCTTGGACTACATTCCATGAAATAAGAATAATTATAAATTAATAAATCAAAAACACAGAGGTAAAGACAACGAGGAAGGAGAGAACAAGAAGAGCAAAAGCTCACATGATTAACTAAGCACAGCTTATGAGCCAAATATTCCCTTAGCCGGCCCAAGGTTTTATTAACAGAACCTTGGTCACCTAATGCAAACAAAATCAAATCACCCGTTCTTGCAGAGAATCGACTCAGTAACTTATCTGTATTTACTTGATCTAGACTTGTCACAGGTGTTCCCTCAACAGACACTGCAAGAATAATATATAAGTATTAAGATGTTAAAAATCGGGTTTTACAGTTTTGTACAATAGCATATCATTATATCATTAAAGTTCTATTTTGTACAACAACCTACAAAAAGAAGGCAGTCAAATAGTATACACATTATTAAAACATGATAGAATTTTTTTTTGGTATGATAACTATTTATTGTCCCCAATTAGTACACAGACCTATAACACTTACAAATTAGTGTTCTAGGTGGTTGAGAACTGTGACATTAGCGTACTAATTGGTAAAATTTATAGGTTGGTGTACAAAATCAAAATCTGAGGATGATATGGATAGCCCGTGAAAATCATATCCAAGAAATAAGGTGGTCTGCTTAGGTACTCACAATCATCGAGGACCCTTACGTAAGGCAAACCTTTTGCTCCGGATTTGATTGCTTCTTTATATATTTCACCCTTTTTAAGAGCTGTATTGGAATGCTTGTCTGATCCAGAAGGCACACATATTGCCTTAATAATTCCTCCACTTGATAAGGTGTCGGAAAATATTTTCAAGGGCGAGTCGGTAAAAATATCAGATACCTGCCCTTCCAACAAAGAAGAAAAAAGGTATAAATTTCCATTCATGAAAACAAGAGAGGGAAACCAATAACTGTGAACAACAGAAACTAGAGAAATGGAGAGAAAAGGGTGTGTTACATCTCTGAGTTCCAGATCAAACCGGGTGTCTGGCCTGTCTGAACCATATCGACTCATGGCTTCTGCATATGTCAGCCTTGGGAAAGGATTGGGTAGATGAACACCATTAATCTCCAAAAAGACCTGAAATCAGCAGATATAACCTCTGATTAAAAAGAATACATTGTATGACTAAAGGGAAATATCAGGTGTTATACAACTAACTAGCAGCTTTTACAACTGGTTAGCAATAAGAACAAATTTCACGATTTAGATAACATGATACATCTACTTAAGCAAGCAAATTATATTTCCAACTCAAATGCACAAGTAGTAAGCTCCAATCTACACGATAACGAAGAAGTCTACACCAATGTTAAACTTTAAGTTGGCAGACTATTTGTGTAGATTGATATAAATAGTGAATTTTGATAGGTTGATGTACAATTTGTTCAATTTGGTTTGGAATGGTGAATAAACTAGGAAATTTAATCGTATCGTGTACTTTAATTAGGTGGTTGTACAAAAGTGGTCATCCCCTAATTATAAATGATCTAGAAGATACGTTCACGCAATTACTGCCATAAGCTTGTCATTCAACTTAAGCTCTAGTGGAAACATAGGAGTATATTTTGTCTTGCAATAAAGAACTTAGAAAGAGCAAGGAAAATGAGCCAAGGCTTTAATTGAAGATTACAAATAGGAGATCTGTCATTGTAGATTTGCTCAAAACTTATGTTGCATCAATATTAAATATAGCCATTTATATGGCACTTCTACAGTTAGAAACACTGAAATTCATCTAAAGACACACAAACCTTTCGAATCAAATCTTCATTGAGCTTTAGCATGTCCTCCAAATTGGGGAAAGCCATCTCCATATCCAATTGTGTAAACTCTGGTTGTCTATCAGCCCTAAGATCTTCATCTCGGAAACATCTATAAGTAAAAACAAAATCAGCAGACACAAGCAACATATATATGCAAGTTGTAACCGAACTCTACTTTCACTCTCAAGATGAGTAAAAACACCTTCGAAATAAAAGAGACTGGGCCAACTTAAAAGTCCCCAATACTTCGGTTCAAAAAGATTATTTAAGGAAGCAATGGACAATAAAGGCAAACAACCAAACCAGATGGGATTAAAGCAATGACTAAAAGGCTTACCTGGCTATCTGATAGTACTTATCAAACTGAGAGACCATTAGCATCTGCTTAAAAAGCTGTGGACTCTGGGGAAGAGCATAGAATGTCCCTGGCTTCAGAAGAATACAGTACAGTGATTATTTGTACTCCGAAGTTTTCACAAAATCTTCATTAAAAAGCACAATTTATTTCTGGATTTATAAGATTGGACGTGGTTGCATACCTGAACCCTCGAAGGCACTAAAAAATCTCGAGCGCCTTCTGGAGTAGATCTAGAGAGTATAGGGGTCTCAAACTACCTTACAAAACTGGAAAGTCAGGGTCAAAGCAACAAGTAAATGTAAAACAATAAGCAAATAGTAGATTGGTAGAGACGGAAGTAACTAAGAGAAACGAACAAGTACCTCCATAAAACCATGAACATCCTCCAAGTACCTTCTGATTAGTTTCACAACTTTACTTCGCAAAACTATCTTTGAATTCATTTGTGGGCGACGCAAATCAAGGTATCGGTACCTGCAGATAATGCATTCCAGGCATATAAAGAAAAAAAATGAGAAAAGGGCTAAATCCACATCAAACTATAAATTATCATATTGCGTATTTGTAGGTGCATGGAAGTTTCTCACTTTTTAATTAATCTTTAGCATCTAAAAAATATATAGTTAACATGAATAGAATTACGATTCTCCATGCAAGACATTTCGAAGTCTTTAATAACATACAAAAATCGGGAAAAACTTGAAGGAATTAATCTGTATACCACTTGAAAAATTACAACAACCGTTATGTTTCTCACGAAATCATTTCAGTATTTCACCCAAGACTTGAATTAGGGGATTAGAGACACTTCCCCTTACGTCAGAATTTTTGTCAGATAACCAGTAACGACGACTTTTAATTTCTCACCCTTTTTCTATTATTAATAAGAAAAGATACTAGTTATGTACCTCAGACGTATTTCCTCTTTAATAGAATCATTTGCATCGTCTGTTGTCGTGACCAAGAATGGCAATTTTGATCTTACAGCATTCAACACTTGAACATTCTCCGCAGCAACCTATCATGCATACATACAGAATGACGTAACATAGAATAATAAAGCAAAAGCAATCCGACTTAGTCCTGGCATTGAGTAATTTGGAGTAGACAAAACTTAAAGTACCTCAATTGTCCCAGTCTTCATCTTCTTATTAATAGACTCACTGGGCCTGGACCGAATAATGCCTTCAACACTGACCACGTACTCCAGTCTTAAATCATTTATAGTTGAATGTGCATCCGGGAATTCACTGGGAAGTGTTGTAACCTAAAAGAAATATGTTATGGTTAAAACTCAAAAATAAAATAAAAATGAAACTCTGCCTGTATAAGACGTCGCTAGTTAAAGATACTCTAGGAACCCAAAAAAAAATTAGACGCTAAGGAATTTGTGCGATGCTTTGGATTGATAAAAAGGGACGATATTCTACATCAGGTACAAATTGTACTTTTGTTTAAGATGAACAGCTTACACCGTTTTCAACTTGAAACAAAACATACAAACTAGTCAAAATGCATTGCAACCGCATTTCTTGAAAAAAAATCCTTCATCATCTAAAACATAACTAATGCCCTTGTTTTGTTATAAATTTTAACCAAACCTCAACTAGAGACTTTATCATCAACAGTATGCAGTTGAAGGTTACACATTATTACATACAAAATCTTACAAGATTCAAACTTCACATTCAGCTTCAATATTTTATCAATAACATTCCAAGGGCTTGTTACCCCTTAGCTTATTAAAAAAAACAACTTCAAGGATATGATTCTCTGATGTTTTTTCTCTCTTCTGACTAAATGATATACAGACTTTAGCCTCAATGATGCTCCGCACTTTTTCTCACATCTCAAATGGGCTTTTATAATTCCCCAGAAAAGTTTGCAATATATATATATATACTTTTTGGGCCTGAAAAGTTTGAAGCTTTAAGCTGGTTGAAATTGAATTCAACAAACTTATCTTAACTTAGAACAATTCAAGTCAGAAGTTTTTTTCCAATTTTCTCTTTAATCTTTTTTGCATTAGAGAATTTTCGAAGCTTAAAGTTGGTTGAACCCAACAGTTTCCTCTTAACATGAAAGAAATACTATTTAGGGATAGCTCTCTCACCCTTGTGGTCCTACCCGACTTGATTCCGGATGTAGACGGGCCCAATGTGGTCTACGGATACCGGGTGGTTTAAGAAAAAAAACATCTTTTCTCAAGTAGGTAAAAAGGATCTAGCCAAAAGAGTAGTTTGTAACAGGTAGGTGTAGACTACAGAGGTATACTAAACGTACTTACTGCAACAGATACACATATATTAGACATAGAAATAAAATGGGTTATCTCAACGCGTTCTAACTTCGTTTACGATCAACTTTAAGGTTTTCTAAAATAAGTACAATATTCTACTAAGATTAGTTTAGAAATAGGAAAAGTGTGAGGCAATAAAAGAAGACGGTTTTGTCTCTCGGTTATGTAACGTAGGTTTGATTGTTAAATTGAGATAGTGCCTTGATCATTGGACTTGACTGGAAAGAAGAAGAAAAAAATTACAAAACCAAAGACAACTAACAAAGAAAAAGCAAAGAACGAGTACCAAACCACACGCATGAAAAAATGAAAGTAGAGAAGGCTAGTAATCAGATGCTCACCAAAACCATGATGTAAGAGATTTGCCTAGTTATCCTACCCTTTTTAACAAATATCGGGAGAATTGAAAATTACAGCATAAAACACTGTATTTGGCCATTGGGACTGGACACCAAATGCAGCGCTCAGAAAACCCGTGTTTGGTTAGGTAATGTAGGTCCGGGTTATAAATTATGGTCAGGCATCAAAACATAGTAATCCGACTATTTTTTCAAAACCTACTCATTATCCGACGGGATTGTTAGTCCTGCAACCAAATGAGTCCCTAATGGAAGACATCTTCATTTATTTCTCTCTCTAACTGTAGAACAAAACAGTTGTTCAATTTATGCTCATAGCAGAGTTTATTCTATACAGGAACGAAACCATGAACTTTGAACGAAGGGAGCTCAAACGCTAATTTTCCAAAATTTTAATCAAAATACATACAAGGGGAGGAACTAGTAACAAGCTTGACAGCACCCCCATATCAAGAGTAACCGATCTTTTAGCATGTATCTTTATTTATTTTGTATCGATTTTCGCATTTAAGCACCCAATAATTACGGGGGGAAAAGTTCTAGTTCTTCCACTGAATACATAGGGAAAAAAATCATCAATTTCTATAACGCGAGTTGCAGCACCCAACTATCTCCACCTAATTCATTCCTTGATTTTACAAAAAAAAAAAAAAAAAACCTTAAAAATTGAAGCTTTAAGCCTTGTTTGGTTGGTGTACTGTTATGGTGGGATAGGATATCATATACCATGGGGCCGGCCCACGTATCCTTTATTTGGTTGGTAATTTGAGATCGGACTAGTAGTTCTTATGTGATATCAAATACACCCAAATGGGTGTCTATAGAATACTAGGGGAGGTGGTATCGATGGTCCATAGGATAGCCAATACACATACATAAAAACATAATCAGTATAAAGTTGTGCGTACTAAATGACATGATATTTCGAGGGATGCTCCCAAAAAAATAAAATATATAATAAGTAAATAGATAGATAGGAATATATATATATATATATATACCTGAACAGTGCCAGAGTGATCTCTAAGAGTAAGAAAAGTGAGACCAGAATGAACCCTATGAAGCGCAACCCACCCACACACCCCACATCCTTTTCGCTCAAATCCCCACACAAACCCGTTCGCGTGATCCACTTTAAAGCCTCTTCTTTAAAAGGGTACTTTCGGGACAATTGAACTAGGTGGTTATATCAGTGTTTCTAAGACATTATTAGGAGTAGCCTAATTTAATTAACAATTCATTTCAACCCGCATAATTTCAGTAAACGATACCGAATGCGAATATTGTGTTCACATTTAGGAGATTTATGTCATTAATTGTCGTGAAAGTCATTGTTACTAGTAAATACATAAACAAATAAATAGATAGATAGGGATATATATATATATAAATATACCTGAACAGTACCGGAGTGATCTCTAAGAGTGAGAAAAGTGAGACCAGAATGAACCCTATGAAGTGCAACCCACCCACACAGCCTCACTTTTTTCCCCACATCGCTCTCGGTCAAATCCCCACACAAACCCGTCCGTGTGACCCATTTTAAAGCATCTTGTTTAAAAGGTACTTTCGAGAGTATTAAAGTTGGTAGTGGTGTTATTAAAGTAGTTTCTGAGACATTATTAGGAGTATTATTAGAAGCAGAAGCAGAAGCAGAAGAATGGTTGAGACTCTTTTTAAAGACTACTTTCGGGATAATTGAACTATTGTTCAGGAAGAGTAAGAGAGAAGAGATAGAAGGGCGGAGAGAAATGGAGACTGCTGCTCTCATGCCTGCTCTCTCTCTCTCTGTGTATGTGTGTGTATATATATATAGAGAGAGAGAGAGGGAGATAAGAGAGAGAGATAGAGATGGAGGAGGCTTTGTTTTTTTTATCTGTGTACAATGGTGAGAAATAGGGGTTTAAGTAAAAAAAACGGAGAGTTTTTATTTTGGTAAATTGACATATGTTTTTTTTTAAGGATAAAATTGAGGATAAATGTAGTGGTAGAGTGATGTTGATTTGAGAAAAATATATATTAATTTGATATACGAACGAGTTTGATGGTCGATGGTTAGGTTTTTTTTTTGATAAAATTGAAGAAGTTTTTTTTTTTTTTTTAGATTGGGAGGTTTTTTTTTTGGTAAAATTGAGAATAATTGTAGTGGTAAAGTGACGTTGATTTGATAAAAAAATATATTAAATTGATATACGAAGTAGTTTGATGGTTGATGGTTATAGTTTTTTTTTGATAAAATTGGGAAAGTTTTTGAATAAAATTGGAAAAGTTTTTAGATAAAATTGAGGAATTTTTTTGATATACCAAAACGAAATAAAAAAAACAAAACCACATATAAAAAAGGAAAGAAAAAGGGATTGCAGCAATCCCACGTACCTTATAGTCATAAGTAATTCGCATATGTAATAAAGAATCCCCCATGGAGGAGGCTTTGTTTTTTTTATCTGTGTACAATGGTGAGAAACAGGGGTTTAAGTTTGGATGGAGGATTTTTCCAATGCACTGTTTTCACGTTCAAAACCAAAGGAACCTAAGTTAAATTTATGTTTTGAATTTTGATCTTTACACTGTGAAATTACTAAACTGTCCATTTGTAGAAAATCTGAAATTTTTTCATAAAGTTTGGTCGATCAATCGGCAAGTACCATCGATCGTCCTAATTAACTAAAAAAACATTTACGGACCGTAATCGTAACTTACGGTTTGATAAAAGGTCGGTTAATTTGTTTCAAGTAACATGATAAAAAGTTATTTCGAATACTAATCATTTAAAAAAATGGTTAATTTGTTTAAAATGAAATTTGCTTGCTTATGTCAAAAAAAATATTTACAGATCGTAATCGTGACTTACGGTTTTATAAAAGGCCAATAAGTTAATTTGTTTCGAGTAACATGATAAAATGTCGTTTCAAGTACTAAACGGAACTAAATTTGGAGTGAGTCCGAAGGAATAATTTATAGTTCCACAATATACGATATCGAAAAAAAATATGAATAAGTCACGATTACGGTCTGTAAATGTTTTTTTTGAGTTAATTAGGTCTCTGGAAAATTTTCCAGAGAGCTTGGCCGGTCGATCGGCCAAGCTCTCTGAAAATTTCTCAGATTTTCAACACAGGAACAATTTGGTAATTTCACAGTGTAAACCGTAATTTTGACTTACGGTCCGTAAGTCAAAATTACGTTTCGGAAAAAAATATTATGATTTGAACGTGGAAACAAATAAACTGTAATGGAAAAATCCAGCCTTTGGATTTTACTTTTGTTTTCTGAACTACTTATAAATTAATACCACACAGTACCAACACCTGGATTAGTGATAATATTTCCGCACAGCAAATGTTTGTTCTACCGAAAATGCGTGGTGTAACACGGTTATTTGGGTTTTTTGTATTTTATCTATTTGACAGGGGTTGTTTATTTTTTAACCGTTCATCGTATATTTGAGTGTTTTGTATTTTATCTATTTGACAGAGATCGTTTGGCAAATATCTTTGCCGGCTTCATATTAATAGAAAGATACTGATCGGTGTGCTTTTTTTTTTTAATGTTGTCTGAAATAGGGATACAGAATCCATTGCTTCCATAAATTTTTGGTATCTTAGTTAATCTGCTTATATGCAGAACTATAAGTGTTTTAAAATAAAGGTTCAGAGGGAAATCAGGCAGGCAGATGCTAAAAGCTTTAGCTAGGTGTTAAGCAAAATTAGGCAGGATTAAACGGGATTAGGCGTTGAACGGTCGAGTTTTGCCTATAACCAGTTGCGCGCCTTTTATAGCATTGTGAACAACCGTCACGAAAAGAAATTTGAGCACAACGACCAAGATTTGGGTGTTGTTTCCATTCGTATATATATGTATGCCATGTTATTGCCTTATCAGTGTACTGAATGAAAAAAAAAACGTATTATCGTGCTTGGCTTGTATCGCGACCGACACTCGTACCCGTCTCTCGGGTTTTAACTTTTTCTATAATCAATTTCTAGCTGGACTGTATATTCTTAAATATCAATGTCGAAAATGCATGTACAAAGCCGATGTCTCAACGAATAGCATGTACTCCGTACTCACCCTTCACGAAAACGTCTGCACATGGATGTTGGAACCTTCTAAATTATGTGATACTATTTTTTTCTATTTTTGTAAGTTGATGATACTGTTCCATAGAGAGAGACAAGTTTTTTTATGCCTTCATCTTGCAACAAATTGGTTCTCATATTTTGGATTATAATTCTGTCTGCTCACTTTTACATTTTAAATTACTAGCTATTAAGGAATATCCACTTGTTTTGCCTGATAGAAATGCAGCACAGGCATAACCTTCTCAGTCACCAGCAATATCGTTCGCAATTGATCAAATCAGATCGCCAGCTGAAATTATTCAAACTATCAGGACGAATAGCGCTGCAAAAACCAGATCATGTGAATTACTCTTTAGCGATGATAAAGGTCTAATTGTGAAATGGAAACCCTTTTCAGCAAAAGCAGACCAAGCTACCCAGCTCTGTCGGTCCAAAAATAACCACCAATGGAAATATAAGAGCAGGTGACAAACCAAAGCTTTGCTAAGATGGATAAGAAGCTACCATTTTGCACAAATTATTCAAATGAAATTTAAGAAAACATAAGAGTGACCAATAAACGTCATCTACATAACCAACATAGAACCACCAAAAGTACCAAATGAACATTAACGACACAGGACACTTATCATCAAATACACTTGTTTTATCACATAAGAATAAAAAATCAATATGTTGAAACAATAAGCAAATATTAGGAAATGTTACTCTGTTTCTCAGGGCCTTGATTACCATTCCACTATTGCACTTGGAGCAAAAAAATAGCTTAATCGAAGTATGCAGCACATCCTTGTAAAACCACAGCAAGGTAGCAGATGCATCAGCAATTCCCAGCTTGCTCTTTATCCTCGAGAACAGACTTGTAAACGCTTAAGTCTATTATAAATGGGAAGAGTTTCTCCTGATCTTAAGTCACTGGTATATATATTTTTAGCCCATCCATAACTTCAAGACTCTGTCTTTGCCACCAGAAGCTACCTTCTCACCATCTGGACTCCAGTCGACAGCGAAAATCTAGGCAAAAAAAATCTCAAAACCGGAATTTTACAAAATATTTATCTGAAAATAAAATACGGTTTTAACTATTTCCTAAAGCAACACACCTCATCTGCATGACCTGGCAGGTCTTGCTTCAATTTCTGTGTCCGAACGTCCCAAACCTTCAATGTCGAGTCCTTGCTACCGCTTAAAAGAAGCCTACTGTCTGCAGACCAACTGCAGAGAAATATTAAATTTTTATTAGATGTTAAGATATGACCTTGAATTGTGATGCCATGGTAAAAATGGTAAATTACAGGAATGATCCCCATATTCAAGAAAGAATTATTTATTTGAACACCATAATTTCAATTGCAACAATTTTGGTCATCACAATTCAAATAAACTACACTAGTGGTCCCCATAGTTGACTACGAAAGTATTGATATCCATAGTCAATAAGTTACACCATCCTATGGGGTGTGATACGTGTGACCATTTAGAATGTGGGGACTATTAGTGTCAAGTACTCAAACTATGGGACCATGTACTAATTCTACCTGAAGTACAAGGACTACAGATGTACTTCACCCTGATAAACAAAATACTGACCTTATCTGATAAACGGGGCCCACATGGCCTCGGAAAGCAGCAACGAATGCTCCAGTTATACCATTCCACAACTTGACAGACTTGTCAAATGAAGCACTGGCAACCCATTGACCATCCGGAGAAAAGTAAACATGGTTCACAAGCTGTGCAAGCCGGAGAAAAACACTCAGGCGATAAACTATTGATCTTTCGGAGAAAAAACATGGAGAGAAAATTATAAATTATTGGCATGACTTTATCTTCGGTTAGTCACCACCAAAAAACTTGTTGCCTTTAGTTTTAGTAAGGAACAATAAATGGCCTATCATAATGCCTCCGATTGGTATTAAGGCCTAGTTTGGTACCAAGGAGTTGAATGAATAGATGGTAATGATTTCTGTCATAGAAGGTTGAAATGCTTAACTACTAAGGATCATTTGAACTTTGTATTCCACCCTACAAGTATGTTTCTCATTTCTTTGAAAAGTAAAGATTTCTACAAGAATTTCTTACCATCATGGTTATTTTAAGTGTATACTTTCATGTTTCTCAATGATATTATTTCATTTCAATATGTGCACCTAGGTTGATAGCAATTTGTATCACCTATGGCCTGTATGCTGCTTATGACAGGATATAGTAGCAGATACAAGATATAACCTTGTAAGTTGTAACACGTGTCCTTAATGCAGAAACATAAAGACGGTATAGATTGCAAATGTTATACAGAGATTTTGAAATTACCAGGATGCAATTGAACTATACTTGCAATATGTTTGAATTTTAATGTGTACCTGCTGATGACCTGTCATGCGAGTTTTGGGATGTTTGCTGACAGAGGGTTCCCAGAGAAACATGGTGAAATCATCAGAACCAGAAACTAATCTTTCAGGCCCATTGCCTTTCATTTTGTTATACCTTTCCAGAGCCACCTATAACACAAGAGGATATTAGAAATTGTCATAGAACCAAAACTGTATTTTATGAAAGGGAGAAAAAGCAATGAGAACATCACAATAGTTTGGCTGCGTTGGCAGAATCAAAAGCTCATTATATACTGTACAACAAAACCACCTCAAATTGTATTTAAATACTTGAACATGTGCAAAGTAAGTCGGTAATAAGCACTGTAAATGAATGTTCAAGTTCATAATAAGTACAACTGAGTAGCAAGGGCCAAGGTCTGCCTAGTACATACTCAAGAGCCAAGACTGCCTTAAATTACATAAAATTACAATTTGTCTACATAATAAAGCAAACAAAAACTATATTTCTAAAGATAGATGCAGCCAAGTAATAATAAAAATATTTTAAGGAAACAGCACAACCATCAATACCTCCTTCATTTCCTCAGGAGATTGATATTGCTTACAAGTATGATCAAAAGCACCGGTTCGAAGGACATACTCAGTGCTTAAAGCAAGTGAGTTAACCCAATGTCCATGGCCCTGTATCATGACAGAACAGTTAGAGAACACGAAAAGGGGGCCAAAAACTACCATGTCATATGATGACATCATTGGAATCCATATAGATTGTATCGGCAGAAGCATATTTCATTCAATTATATTGAGAAGAAAAGGCTGCCAGAGAAAGAAAAAAAAGAATACTGATAGTGACCTTCAGTTCTCGAATCAGCTTCCCTTGTGTGGTTTCCCAGACTTTGATTGTACAGTCCTGAGACCTGCACACATAAATCCAATATTTCATAGATAAGTGCAAAAACATACCAAAAAGGTCGATGAATTAATGTAAACTGCTAAAAAAAACTCCATGCTAACTGAAATCTCTTTTTTTAGCAGTTTACATTAATTCATAAATCCAATATGAATTAAGTTCAAAGTGCCACCTCCAAAAATTGAAAAATAATCAGCGTTCAACGTCAATAAAGCCAAGTAAATATACATAGTATAGGTGCATTGACTGCATTCAAATGGACAAAAACAGTTCGAACCTGACTCTAACAATGGTTAATACCCACGAATTATATATTTTATTGATCTCGATTCTGGAGTTGGCATCACAGAAATATCATTATAGTCATCAAAGGGAACTTTTCTTTTCCAACTTACACCGATCTGCAAATATATTACACAACCAAAACATTTATAAGAACTTAAAAGAAAGACGTACCCTGTATAGATAAATCCATCTCCACCCCATTTGACACATGTTACCGCTAGAGTGTGGCCACTGAGAGAAATTAAAGTCCTCCTTGTAGTGATATCCCATATGCGTGCGTCCCCATCTTTACTTGAACTTACAAATCTACGGCAAGGAGCACTTAGATGTACAGGCTCCCATGATACACCCGTTATCCATTTCTTGTGCCCCTGCAGCACAATATTGATTTTTACTTCTATGATGCTTGGTTATTAAGTATACTTCCACAGTTCATGTGACTAATTTTAAGGGTAATTCTAGAAGACGAAATCTATCTGAAAACATACGCAACAGCAACAAGCAAGTTTACCCAATATAAGCTTTTTGACTTTCTTTTTAGTGCATTTGGATGGTCAGCTTAAAATCTGAGCTTTTTTGCTTTCTTGCCTGATAAAGCTGAGTTAGAAACAGTTAAAACCAATATTTTGCTAAGCCTCAACACCATAACTTATTTACTTAAAACGTGCAGACAAACAAGCACGAAATAAGGACAAAATAGAAACCTAAAATCCCAATCTAGTCGCTTCTCAAAAACCACTTTTAGAACTTGACTGTAACTCAGAAAACTTAAAATGGTCAGCGGGTACTTCCAAAACACAGCAGCATCGGTGCAAAAGGTAAATAAAATAAAACTATCAATGTTTACTGCTTCTCTTCCACTCCAAAAACCACCAACAAAGAGAAAATTAACATGAGTAAAAATTATAAATAGTCAATGGTCATGAAACATACAATCAGTGCACCACCAACGGATTTTCCTGTTTGTGGGTCCCAACATTGAAGCTCTCCAGCCTTGCTTCCGCTAACAAGATACTTCCCATCCGGTGACCATGCAATACAGAGAACCCAATTCTTATGACCTGTAAAGTAAAATAGTGGTCATATAAGAAAAGTTGTTACCAACACAAACAGTTAAGAAATAAAAGAAAAATGAAAGGACAAGTAATACATCATAGCAGATAATGATATTTCAAAACACTACTCGGAAAATAGTTTTTTTCTGCAAATATCAATATCGTGACATGAACACTGATAATGGCTAAGGGTTTCAACAAGAAAAAAGTACAAAAGGGGAACAAAGAATTGCAAGAAATCTTCCAGAACACTGAGGAAAATGTTTTTATTCTAAATTTAACTAACAAAAGCCCCAATCACCCATTGTAAAATGAATACTAATAGCGAGCAAAAAAAGGACTTGGCACGTATTACAAATATAAGGCCCTAACCTGTGCAGGTGAACAAAGGTGACTGGGTGTCTAAGTCCCATATACGCACAGTGGTATCACCTGAACCACTAGCCAGCTGTCTACCATCTGGACTAAAAGCAACTGAAAGGACAGCCTCGGTATGACCTGTCACAAAGATATAACAAATAAATTTTCTTCTAGACAGCGACTAATACAGAGTGATTATACAGCTAAAAGTATTCGATGTCACAAAACACTACAAAAAAAGGCTGAATGATAAAAGATATAACTCAATTATCATAAAGGTGCGAGATAGATAAAATAATCTTACCAGCAATAGTAGCCGAGCAGCGGCTAACTGGACGAATTCGAAAAACTGCTTGGGGTTGATACACTATTGTCAACACCTTCTCCACCGAAACTATTAATGTACAAATAAAATCAGGAACTTAATGAAAAATATTACTACCATTCAAAGTTTACTGTCAGGCTGACTCATAATATTATGTGCTAGAAAGACATTATTCCAGTAATCTTACCTTTATTCTTTTGTAAATAAGTCTCAAGTTGTACAACGAGCTCTTGGTCAGATATATAAAATGCGTAGGGCATTTTTTCCTCCTGCATAAATCAAAAGCAAGAAAGGAAATCCTCATCAATTGGTAAATACTACATATCAACATAATGTTGGAATCTATGAGATACCACTATGCCAGCAAATCTGTAACACTAATGAACATAAACATGCACTCATAAAGCCATTTGTCAATACCAAACTCAGTAATTAACGTCGAGAGAATAGTAATCAATGTATTTAATTGACAAGTCTTGGTTAAAATATACGAATCCTTTTACATTAGACAAAAGAAGATCCGAGGTCCTCTTATAAAGTGTGGCGATAGTTTTTTAAACTGTAACATAAGAAAGTTGTGTGGGTGTCTAATCACAGTTCACCAGTTGACTCAAATTACAACTATCAAACCACAACCAAGAGAAGCAAAACAGAACGAAAATTATAGTTCACAACCTTATTGTGCACTAATAATGCTTGTGAACTAATAATGAATGTAAAAGAGCTTTTGATCAACTGGTCCATTCAAATTAACATAAATCTGAATATTAATTATTCATGTCATAATGATCAACTCCCAACATAAGTAGAATTCAACTCACCAGGTTAAATTATTGCAGCAAGTATCAAAATATTTGACAGGCTGATTGGAAAAGTTTTAACTTGTTGTGCATACATAATATTTTAAGGCAACCATTGGTCACGAAGAATAACATGATAATAATATATCTCACTGATTGACATCCAAGAAAATTGAAGCTTCTATTTTGGGATTTCTCAAAACACACTAAAGGCAATTAGTAGCAACATCAGAAGACTACTAGAAAATATCATATGCAACATTGGAACTTCTAGAGCAGAAAAATTTTACAAAATAAAATCTAAATATCAATAACTAGCATCTGTCAAATACATAATGGAAAAAAAATTATTAGCTCAAGCAGCATTAGTATCTGGCAAATACAGAATTGTAAAAGAATGAATATGTTGAGTGTGGCAATTACGTGCACAGTGAACTACTATGTGTATTTTAATACTATGCTTTAGTGGATTTGTTACGTTCTGTAGCATACTTTGCGTCTTACTCTTGTATGACTTTCCCTCTCGGGCTGTGAGAGATGTAAAATCCAAGAGTCATTTATCAATTGATACCTCATACTATGATGGAGAGCGCATTGAGCATAATCGAACTATCTAGTTCTTGTGGTTACTTAAAGTTCTGCTTAATTTCATCTAAAAGAATAGCACAAAAAGAAAAAAAATGATTTTATAAAACTGAAAATCCAGGTAGAGGAAATGCATATTGGAGAAATATTTTATAATAATATGTTCAGCTCTAGGGGCAGTATTTGTCAACAATAGGTCGAAAAAGATTAAACGCACGAACCAATAACCATCCTGAACAAACAATTAAACAGGAAAAGCACGGGCCTTGGATGAAGTTGTCAAATCTAGCTTGTTTAGTTCCAACTTCAAAGCAAATAAGCAGACAAGTGGGCTAATTTAAAATCAAGGCCAAAGGTTCATTTGATCATCTTCACTTGAAACCTTAAATCCTTCAGATCAAAACATTAAAAAACCAAATTTTATCAACCTGAGCAATCAACCGCAGTACAACTTTTTACCTATTAGAATAAACAAAACAAAACAAAAAGTTTAAAAGGTGTATCCACAAAACCTTTAGGTAATAATTTCACAACGCTTTCAAGTCCTGAAAAATAAAATGATCAGATGACAAAAAACCAATTATGCAACAATTGTGCAGAAAAATACTGAATCTTCAAAAAAACATATGTCATATCGGAAGCGACAGAACTGGAAAAAGTGTCTGAGCCTAAACAAACTTTCAAGCTGACCAATCAACTGCAGTACATTTTCTTAGGTATTAGTATAAAAAAAATCAAGTTTGAAAGGTCTAACCAAGCAAACCCTTTATGTGACACTTCCACAGGCAACAATACTAAAATATAAAATTCCTCCAAAAAATGACCACTCCACAAACCATAACTTATTGAGTAGAACAAGACGGACTCCATCTATAAAAATGCAACGTATCGTAGACCACGGAAATGGAAAATGAGAGGGGCCTACAACCCTCAAGTATCTCCACCTATTTACTTCCCTGTAACCAAGCAAAACCTTTATGTACACTTTGACACGCCATAACTTACATTAAGATTCCATTCCTCAAAAAGGAAATAAACCATAACGTATTATACAGGAAAAGACTGAAGTTTTAAATAAACACATAATGTAACGTAACGACGACAGGATCATAAAAAATAAAGGGTTTTTTGGGCTATACTTACTGTGCAGAACAAGACTGGATCCATCTATAAAAAACACAACGTATCATAAACTAACGAAATGGAAAACGAGAGGAGCCTACAACCCTCGAGTGTCTCCACCTAGTTACTTAGTTACTTTTCTGCAACCAAGCAAACCTTAACACTTTGACACGCCATAACTTATACGAAAATTCCATTCCTTAAAAAGGAAATAACCACTTGACAAAACCACAACTAATTGTGCACAGGGATTGAACAGGAACTTTAAATGTGAGGGGCTGATATTCTGTATGATTTTCATACTCTATATAAGTTTTTTATCGTAATATTCGAGGATGGTCTGAAACTCTAATTTTTAATATTAGAATCAAAATATAAAGGAAAAAATTACTTTTTATGAACTTTTATCAAAAGGGGAGGGACTGCAGCCCTGATTGTGCACTAAAAGACTGAATCTTTAGACAAACATACAACATAGCGTAAACGACGGAATCGTAAAAAACAAAAGACTTCATCATAACTTAAATGGATTTGCATGCAAAAAAAAACCATTTTATGCAGCAACTATGTAACACTTCGACAAGACATAACTCACATGAAAATTACAATCCTCAAAAAGGAAATAGCCACTTGACAATACCATAATTTATTGTGCAGGAAAAGACTGAATCTTTAAGTAAACACACATGACACAACCTAACGTAACGACAGCAGAATCATAAAGGAAAGAGGGTTTTTTGGGGATGTACATTGTGGAGTAAAATTCATCTAAAATGAAATAACCACTTCACAAACACTAACTTATTGTGCAGAACAAGACCGAATTCATCTATAAAAGGCTACTAATCATAAACCACAGAAATAGAAAACGAGAAGGGCTTACAACCCTCGAGTGTCTCCGCCAAGTCACGTCCCTGTAAGTATAACCAAACAAACCTTTTATGCAACACTTCGACACGCCATAACTTATACGAAAATTCCATTCCTCAAAAACGAAATAACCACTTGACAAAACCATAACTAATTGTGCACAGGGATGGAACAGGAACTTTAAACGGGTGGGGCAAAGATTTATATGATTTTTTTTCATATTCTACACAAGTTTTTATCGTAATATCGGAGGAGGGGCTGAAACTCTAATTTTTGAATATTTGAATCAAAATACAAAGGCAAAAAGTACTTTATTTAATCATTTTTTTATCAAAATGGAAAGGGCTGCTGCCGCCCGAATAATGTCTCCACCTAGTTACATCCCTGATTGTGCAGGAAAAGACTGAATTTTTAAATAAACACACAACGTAACCGCAACAATGCTAAAATATAAAAATCCGCTGAAATGAAGTAACCACCCTTTGTGTAACACTTCGACATGCCATAACTTACAGGAAAATTCCATTCCTCCAAAAAGGAAATAACCATTTGACAAAAACATAACTTAATTGTGCAGGGAAAAGAATGAATCTTTTAACAAACACACAACGTAACCGCAAAAATACTACAATATAAAATTCCTCTCAAATGGAGTAACCACCCTTTATGTAACACTTTCACACGCCATAACTTATACGAAAATTCCCTTCCTCAAAAAGGAATAAACCATTTGACAAAACCATAACTTATTACGCAGAAAAAGACTGAATCTTTATTTAAACAAGCAACGTAACATAACAGAATCATAAAAAGTAAAGGGTTTTTTGGGCTATACATTGTAGAGTAAAATTCCTCTAAAGACTAAAATGAAATAACCACTTACTCCCCCTCCGTTCCCAAATAATTGTCCTCTACAAAATTACGTGCAATTTTGACCGGCTTATAACATGTATCAAAATTGTCGAAATGAAAATTTTCAAAACTAAATCATAATGTTTGAACTATATGATTAACTTTTGAAAATTTTCATTCCGACAATTTTGATACAAGTTATTGGCCGGTCAAAATTGCACGTAGTTTCATAGTGGACAAGTAATTGGGAACGGAGGGAGTAACAAACAACAACTTATTGTGCAGAACAAGGCCGAATACATCTATAAAGACGTAACATATCGTAAACCACGGAAATGGAAAAGGAAACAACCACTTGACTACTTGAGAAATCCATAACGTAATTGTGCAGGGAAAAGACGGAATCATCAAACAAATACACATGACCTAATGTAAAGTAACAACGACAGAATCGTAGTAAAAAAGAGAGGAAAGATGGGGTTTATTGGGAGGTGTAGGTACATTGCGGAGCAGCTTGTTAACCATGATTTGTAGGTCTTTGGGACAAAACACTAAAATTCCATTCCTCAAAAAGGAAACAACCACTTGACAAGACCATAACTTAATTGTGCAGGGAAAAGACGGAATCTTTAAACAAACACACACGACACAACGTAACGTAACGATGACAGAAAGTGTAAACGAAAAAAGAAAGTGTTTTATGGCGGGTGTACGTAGGTTGTTGAGTAGATTTTTAATTGGGGGGTTAATTGGGG
Source organism: Primula vulgaris (assembly GCA_963920805.1). Taxonomy (NCBI): domain Eukaryota; kingdom Viridiplantae; phylum Streptophyta; class Magnoliopsida; order Ericales; family Primulaceae; genus Primula; species Primula vulgaris. The sequence continues at coordinate 13,105,928 of OY987217.1, read as the reverse complement.
GGATGTACGTACATTGTGGAGTAGCTTACACTAAGCAAAGGAAAGTTAAAGATTCAGTCATTTTATGTAAAACTTCGACACGATATAACTTACACCAGGAGAGGAACTAGGTACAGGCTAGAAGGGACTAGAGCACCCCCCATATTACGAAAAACATGAAAAAAATTAATGTATTTTACTAACAAAATTGACGATTATAGTATTTCAGCACCCCCATAAATACAAAAATAGTAATAGTATAAACATATAATTCAGCCTCACCCATATATAAATCCTAATTCCGCCCCTGACTTACACTAAAATCCCATCCCTCAAAAAGTAAACGAACCACATGACAAAACCATAACTAAATTGTGCAAGGAAAAGACTAAATCTTCAAAAAAACAAACACGACACAACGTAAACAAAAACAGAAACTGTACAAAAAAAATAAAAATAAAATGAAAGAGGGGTTTAATTACATTGTTGAGTAGCTTGTTGACCATGATTTGAAGGTCTTTCGGTCCTGCGTTTTGGGGAAGGTACAAAGCAGGGCCTAAAGGGGCACCATCTGGGTCTGCCAGCTGGCACATCACGTTGTTCTGAGTTTCCACAATTCCTTCCATCTCCATATCCAATTCTAGAGAGAGAAAGAGAGAGGCCCTTTTCTGCAGGTGTTAGAAGAAAGATAAAAAAGACACTGTTTATGTAATGAGTCAATTAGGGTTTTAGGAGGGGTTTTATTTCAGTAATTAGTATATATTGCTCAATTTCTTTTACTACAAACAAATTTGTTCATTTTTTCTTTCTTTCTATTAGTTCAATATTACCAACTTTAAAAAATATACTACCAATTTTAACAAATAAAAAAACTATAAATTTTAAGAAAAGGTAATACAATAGAACATCTATCTACAAAAATAAACTCGGCACCGGAATAAAATATTCTTATGAGTAGCTTATTACTAAATAGATATTGATATATAAAAAAATAAAAAAATAATTAAATAAATGTTCCGCGTACATGTTTAGCTAATTTAAATAATTAGCACAAATATTCAAGGCACAAATACATCATTCTAGTATAATAAGACAACTCAAGTCAAATGAGTCTGTCTATTTTAACCAATTTTTTCCCAAAATTACCCATATACTTTTATATTAATTACAATAATATTATAATCACATAAAAATATAAAAAGTAAAAACTAATAAAACTATTTATTTCTCTTTAACAACAAAAAATTCTTTTAAATCTCAAATTATGTTTTTTTTATTATCCACATATTTATATCATAACTATACATGTTTTTTATATTTTTATTGCGTTATGTGCCGCACACGCAACGCGTTGGGCACGATTACTAGTGTATCTACGTAACAAGTCAAACACGTAAATCCAAAAGAGTTGGAAAGTCACGAAACTAGCATATTTATGAATTTAATAAAATTTAACTGAGTATATATGTATTTGAAAATTTAAATACATGTATTTAGAAATGTGGAAAGTTATCTAAAAGCTTCTGTAAAACTTATTTTACATGTATAAATACTACAGTAGAAATCCTATAAATTAATACTCATGAGACCACCAAAATTTGTTAATTAAAAAAGTTATTAATTAATCGATAAATTATTAATTATTAATTTATATATTAATTAATATTTTATTAATTTATAATGAAATACTCAATTTACAAATACATTTCAAACTTTCACTTAATTATTGTACAATGCATGTATGTATATCAAATGAAGGGCCCAATTTGAAATAACCCTTCAATCTCTCACTTTATTATGCTTCTTGTGTTCAATGTATCACTTTATGGACATTAAAAAATATTTTCTATATAAATACAAGATCAAAATATGCTAACACAAACAAATCATACACACAACATGGCTTCCCATCTTAAAGGTGTGAAAAAAACAACAATGACCGACGAGATTCGAAGAGCATTATGCAAGCACAACAAGGATAATCCAAGTCTCACTCAAAAGCAATTGTAAGAATGGATTCTTAGTAACTATGGTTTGCAGGTGAGTCAAGTGACAATATCGAATACAGTTAAGCGGTCTTCAGAGTATCTCTCACTTACTCCCGAAAGAGGTGATGTTAAGCGACACAAACCGATAAAATTTCCTGACCTAGAAAAATCTCTCTATGAATGGATTCTTCAATATAAAGAAGATGTGAATATGACAGGTGAACTAATCATCGAGAAGACGAAAAAGTTCATGAAGGATATGTATCATGTGGATACTCCAGACTTTACTTTTTCTATTGGTTGGCTTGGAAAGTTCAAAGCAAGATATGGAATTAAAAAATTTCGACGTTTCAGATAGAGTGGATCAGTTGAAATGGAGGGCATGGAGGACAAATTAAAAACCATAAGAGACAAAGTGGATCAGTTTGAAATGAAAGACATCTTTAATATGGATGAAACAGGTTTGTTTTTTATTATTTTTTATTTTGTACTTTAGTGATGTAATTATTTACATGTTTTGATCTTAAACATGTTTGTTTTTTAGACTTCAACCGGATCATTCCGAAAGACTAACTGTTGTTATTTGCTGTAATGAGTACGGTTCAGAGAAAATTCCTTTATGGATTATTGGGAAATATGCTAAAGCAAGGTGCTTCAAGAATGTAAACTTGAACAGTTTGAATTGTGAGTACCGTGCTAACAAACGAGCTTGGATGACTGGGGTGTTATTTGAAGAATATGTTCGCCAACTTGATAAAAAAATGGTTGGAAGAAAAATTCTCTTGATTGTGGATAATTGCCCTGCTCATCCAAAAATTATTGAATGATTGCGAAATGTTGAATTATTTTTTTTGCCACCAAACACAACTTCAAAAATTCAACCTTGTGACGCGGGAATCCAAAAATTATTGAAGGATTGCGAAATGTTGAATTATTTTTTTTGCCACCAAACACAACTTCAAAAATTCAACCTTGTGACGCGGGAATTATACGAGCTTTTAAGATGCATTATCGTCGTCGATTTTATAGAAGTCTTTTGGAGGGTTATGAACTAGGGGTTCCAAATCCAAAAAAAATAAATGTGTTAGATGCAATGAATCTTGCAATTTCAGCATGTACTATGGATGTTCGTGCAAATACAATTGCGAACTGCTTTCGTCATTGTAAACTTCGATCAACAGATAACATGGCTTTTGAGAACTCCGATGAACAAGTAGGTGGTGAAAGCACTCAAGAATTCCGAAATTTGATCGAACTGTTGGGTTATCGCAATGCAATGGATGTCGAAGATGTCCTGAACCACCCAGAAGAAAATGTAGTTGCACAGTAGTTGTTAACTGATAAAGAAATTATTGAGAGCGTTATTGGAACTGATAAAGATGATGATGAAAGTTCTACCATGGAGCCCCCTTCGCGAAATGAGGCTATTAAAGCGGCAATCACATTGAATAATTTATTCTTGAGCTATGAGAAAACAAAACCAGAAGTTCTTACAATGATAAGGAAAATTAGAGACGAGAATCAAGATGAAATTGATTTCAACAAAAAACAAAAGACAATTGAGTCATTTTTCAAAAAATATTCATAAATCATTCAAGTAATATATAAGTATATAAGGAATTATTAATTTATATTTTATATGAGGTTTATAGAAATTATCAAAAATGTATTATCTTATAATTTTAGCGAATTATTAATTTAGCACCATATCCCCGAGTCGGGACCGGCCAAAAATATTATCTTAGAGAGTTTATTAAATAATCGAGTATTAATTTATCGAGTTTCTACTGTAGGTATAATATAGCTTAAATTTTCATTCACTTTTTTCTATCTAAATCAAATTTATACAATGACACCCAAAATTGAACGTACTCAAATTAATAAAAAAATTCGAATCGAGTTGTGCAAAATGAAAGAATAAAACCCCTTAAGTTATAGCATAGATTAATATTTTAAATCGTTTTAAATTTAATGTAACGACATATATATACTTTTACACATTTATGCAATTTATTCCTATATGGAGACAAATTTGTTAAAGCGGGACCATAAAAAATCGTGAAATATTACAATATGGAGGTTATTCTTATTTTGAACTGAGGCGAGTTGGGACCGGACATTTTTATTCCTATAGGAGTTTATTCCTATATAGAGTATTATTATAGAAAGATTCTACTGTATTGATAGTATTTTAAAATATATTAGCATCGAAAATTATTTAACAGTATTTCTAGTGAATTAGTTGTATTTTTTAAAAATTAGTAGTACTTTTAGTGGTTTTGCTAGTATTTTTCTTGAATTTGGTAGTAATTTTTTCGATAATGCAGTAGTATCGAAAAATAATGTAGTAGTATCGAAAATTAATATAGTAGTAGCCATTGTATTTGATAGTTTTTTTAAAAAAATTGGTACTGTAATATTGATATAAGTGAAATAAATAATCTGAATCAAGTGAAATAAATATTGAATATCTTTGTTTTTCCTAAATAAGTATAATAGATTGTTACTTAACTTCATTTTTCCTTCCTTGAGAGATTGTAATTTTTTTTGTTGAGATTACAATTTTTCCTTCCTATAGGAATACACGTATTACTAATATTGAGCAACATACTTTTCTTTTAAGCCTATTCGGTCTCTACATTTGATTTCTATCCCTTCCGATTCGGTCTTGATTTTCGTTTAAATGACAAAACATGGCTGAAATACACTTTGATACTTTTAATGTTTCTTTGTAAGTGAGTTAACAAAAAAAGAAGTTAAAGATGGGTCGTTTTAGTTAATCGATATTGTTGATCAGTTGGGTACAAACAAAATATAATGTTTCAATTGATGAACAAATTTTCAACAACGCTCTCTGCTATACCTAAGCGATTTGGGATATTTTAAAATACAAAAATGTGAACGCAATACGTTGATGACTGTGAGTTGAATACTAGTTTTCACCTAAACGTGTTGTATTATTAAATCGGAAAACCTTCCACTTTGAAGATACTCATTAAGGGTCGTTTTCACTTAATTTATTTGAAAAGTTTCAATGGATGTGGGTTTTGTTTGTAGTCAAGTGATCAACCATCTCACTTCATTGAAGCACCTTATAATAATTATTTTTCCTTTTTTCAATATTTACAACCTCTTTGTAACTTTTATTCAATACCAATGATCTACTTTTTATTATCATAATAATATGATTTTTCATTAAAATAAGATAATCCCTCTTTACCAAAATAAGTCCACGAAACCACGTGCAAGTTGTAAGTGGGGGACCTGTTAGCTTAAAAAATTGTAAGTATATGCTTATTTATATTCTTGATCCAGAATATGTTTGCTTTAGAAACTAAAGATTATGATATATGTATTATTATTTTTTACTAAAGAGTACATTTTTCACCAAATTTACATTGCATCTACATCTTTTCATAATTTACATCAAAACATTATATGTTTTATTTTCTACCAAACACACTCATTAGCAACACTATAAAGTCACTTTCTAGTGTAATATGGCAAAATATCCACCAGAGTCATATAAATATGAGTAAATTATCTTTTTAGTGTATCTTTTCAAAAATAATTTTCAAAAAATAATTCTCTTCTCGTTCATCTTTTTCCCATTCACTTGAAAATACTGAAGTGAATGAGTTTTTATTTGATACATTCACTTGAAAAAACTAAAATGAATGAGATTTTGTTTGTTATTTTAAGGTGAATGAACTTTTGTTTGCTGCATAATATTGAAGTGAATGATCTTTTATTTGATTTTTTTGAAGTGAATGAGCTTTTGTTTGGTGCATTCACTTCAAAATATTGAAGTGAATGGACTTTTTGTTTGAATATCATAAAGCTATGACGACACTTAGTCCTCGTGCTAAAGTATTTGACACAAATGCCAAAACTGTTTTAATATAAACAAATTTATTAAAATCTGTTGAGTACATAGTTGTTTAGTGTGGTTTTCACTTTTGTGGGTCTATTTGTAATAACTTTTCTTTTGATAGACTAGAATATTAATAGGTGAAAATTTAGTCTCTAGAGCAATAATCAATTCTCTGTATATAACTCAATCTATGGCTTATGTAATAAGGTTAAGATGTGATAACATAGATGAGTGAGTTAAAAGCATACTTGTCTTTCTTTATTTACACCATCTATATTCATCTGCAATCATAGATTTATCATGGCATCAGAGCAGATTAAATCGATATGATCTTACTTTTAACCTAGACTTCTATTTTCTCTAAAACCTAATTTTGATTTGGGTAAATGGCTATTGAAGAAGTGAGCACTATTACGTCCTCGGGAGCCGCGAGCTCTGACGGGGTTACTACTGAGGCATCCGGTTCATGGTCTTCAACTCAAGGTATGAGTCCTATGAGCCCATACTATCTGAGTAATGGTGATAACCCCACATCAGTTATAGTTTCACCTCTTTTAGATGGTAATAATTATCACTCGTGGAGTCGAGCGATGTATATGGCTGTAGGATCCAAAAATAAGCTAGGTTTTATAGACGGGAGTATCGTTGAACCAATGTCCACTGACCCGTTACATCCTATATGGATTCGATGCAATTTAATGGTACAATCGTGGATTTTAAACTCTGTTATGAAAGATATAGCTGCCAATATAGTATATTCGCCAAATGCTTTTAATATGTGGTGTATACTCAAGGAGCGGTATACACAGTCCAATGGACCTAGAATTTTCGAACTACAAAAGGATATATTTATGTATGTGCAAGGAAATCAGTCCGTGACGGATTATTTTACAAAGTTGGAGACCCTCTGGAATGAGTTGCATCAATTTTGTCCTGTACCGACTTGTGTCTGTGGTGGGATGAACAAATGTACATGTAAAGCCATGGAGCAGGTCCGGACCAATGCGGAGCAATTTATAGCTATGAAATTTCTCATGGGATTAAATGACAAATACTCATCTACAAGAGGTCATATGTTGTTAACTAGTCCCATGCCGAGCTTGAACCAAATTCTGAATTTGGTGGTTTCGGAAGAAAGGCATAAGACCATGTCTTCGCCCATTCATTACCCTACAGAAGCTATGGCAATGTCTAGTCAATCACAACATTTTGATTTGGGTAAGCTGCATCTCGATAATTCTCCTAATCAGTCTTCATCCTATCAAACTCATCCGCAAGCCAACTATAGCAATTACAGGCTGCCTTTTCATGTCGCTGTTCAAAATCAAGGGAATTTTTTTGCTAAGGGTAGAGGAAGAGGCAAATTGTTTTGCACTTATTGTCAAAAAGATAACCATGTTAAGGATAAATGTTACAAACTACATGGTTATCCTCTGGGACATAAGTTTTACAAACCGTCAGCCGCCATCATTAGTCATGGTCCAGAGTTTAATCCTATATCTAGTTACGCAACTCCGGCATCACATAATTACCAAAATCAACCTTCGCCTTATCACATCCCTGAAGAAGCTAATTACCACCAAAAGTTGCCTGTTATGCACCATCAATATCACCAACTCAACCACTCAATCCAATCTCCAGCTCATGGTTTTTCTCAAAACTTGGGAAATAATACTATGAACATGGGTTCGTTGGCGAGTGATCCTCTGAGTATGAGCTATTCTGGTAGTGGTGCAAATGGTACAAGTTATGCAAATCTAGCTTCTGCTCATTCTTCAACCGCTTGTTCTGTTTCTACTCATGGCGCCTCTGTTTCTTCTTCACATTCTCCCATATCAGGTACTTGCGCTCATTCCTCTGCCTATAATTTCATGCATACGTGTCCTGCACCTCATGTTTGGATATTAGACTCTGGGGCTACTGATCATATAGTCCATTCAATCGACGCTTTCACTTCTAATATCAAATTAATGAATGTTACAATATCTCTTCCCAATGGTCAGATTGTACCTGTGACACATATGGGAGACATCAAATTAAATACAGATTTAACCCTTCTTAATGTTTTACATGCTCCTTCGTTTTCGGTAAATCTTATATCTATTAGCAAGTTAACACAAACCAATCCTTGCACTTTAGTTTTTCTGTCACATACTTGTTTAATACAGGACACTTTCAGCAAGAGGATGATTGGTATTGCTGATTTCAAAAACGGATTATATTATCTCGCTTCCGCTCCAATTTCAAGTACAAGTTGTTCTTCAATTGCTAATTTTGCTTCGCCTTTTGGGTCTTCTACTGAATTGTGGCATTTTAGGATGGGGCATGCTTCATTACCTAGACTACAAGTTTTGCAAAAGTCTGTAACTGACATCGGTCATGCTAAAAACTTTCAATGTCAAATATGCCCGTTAGCTAAGCAACAAAGACAATCTTTTCCTACCAGTGTAACTCATAGCACCTCTATTTTTGATTTAATTTATGTTGATATTTGGGGCGCTTATCGTGTACAAGCTATTGGTGGTTTTCAATATTTTCTTACCATCGTCGATGATTTTAGTCGATGCACTTGGGTCTATCTTATGAAGCATAAATCTGATGCCACTGTTATCCTAATTTCTTTCTTTCAATTTGTCTTAACCCAATTTTCTAAGAAAATAAAATGTGTTAGGAGCGATAACGGGCTTGAGTTTCGCTTACCTGAATTTTATTCTAAAATGGGAGCATTACACCAAACTAGCTGTGTAGATACACCACAACAAAACGGTGTGGTTGAAAGAAAACATCGACACTTACTTAGCGTTGCTAGAGCGCTAAGATTCCAAGCTCACCTCCCTCTCCGTTTTTGGGGTGAATGTGTATGTTCTGCTGCATACTTAATTAACAGAATACCGTCTCCCGTACTAAATAACAAGACCCCTTTTGAGCTCTTGTTTTCTCGTCCTCCTTTATACGATCATTTGAGAGTAATAGGATCTTTGTGTTTTGCTTCTACATTATCTCGTAATCGACACAAGTTTGATCCTAAAGCTAGAAAATGCATTCTTTTAGGATATCCTTTCGGTACTAAAGGCTATAAGTTATATGACCTTTCAACGCACCAGATTTTCATTTCGAGAGATGTCGTCTTTCACGAACATATTTTTCCGTATGCTCCACCTCCGACTCCTAGCAATCCTTCTCCTGTTCTTCCTTGTTCTATTCCTTTAATTCCAGAAGAACCACAAACTATCTTGCCTCCTGTAAATGTTTCTACTTCTACTCATGATGAGTCAGACATCACAAGTTTAACCTCAACTCCCCCTATTCCTCAAAGAAAGTCCACTAGAGTTACACAACGTCCTAGTTACTTGCAAAACTATCATTGCCAGCATGTCGTTTCTTCTCTCCCTCAATCAAAATCGCTTTATAATCTTTCCTCACATATCTCTTATAAAAATCTCTCTTCTTCACATAAAGCTTTTGTTTGTGCCATTAGTTCACTTGTTGAACCTCAAAATTTTAAACAAGCAATAAATGATCCTTTATGGCAACAAGCCATGAATAATGAAATAAGTGCTCTTGAAGCGAATAGTACTTGGGTTCTCTCTAACTTACCCTCGGGTAAGAAACCTATTGGATGTAAATGGGTATATAAAATTAAATTCAAGTCTGATGGTTCCCTCGAGCGATACAAAGCAAGACTAGTTGCCAAAGGTTTTAGTCAAGTCCAAGGTTTAGACTATGAAGAGACATTTGCACCTGTGGCGAAAATGAGTACTATTAGATGTTTACTTGCTATAGCTTCAACCCGAAACTGGTCACTCGTACAATTAGACGTTAATAACGCTTTTTTGCACGGAGACTTAAATGAAGACGTTTATATGAAAATACCTCCTGGTTTTGTAAAAGAAGGTGAGCAAAGAGTTTGTAAACTCCTTAAATCTCTCTACGGTCTGAAACAGTCGAGTCGCCAATGGTTTCAAAAATTATGCTCTGCTCTTTTCAGTTTTGGATTTATTCAATCAAAATCTGATTATTCCCTTTTCACACTTACAAAGTCTGGCTCTTTTCTTGTACTGCTTGTTTACGTTGATGATATAGTGATTACAGGCAACGACACTTCCTTGATTGTAACAGTGAAGAATTTTCTTAATACTCAGTTTCTCACCAAAGATCTAGGTGTCCTAAAATACTTTCTAGGACTCGAAGTTGCTCATTCTAAGCAAGGTATTTCCCTAAGCCAGAGAAAATACACACTTGAACTTTTACAAGATACAGGATATTTGGGGTGCAAACCTTTAGAATTTCCCATGAGTTCTAATATGAAATTATTTAAAAAATGATTCTTCTTCTCTACTTGACCCTACTGTTTATCGGAGCTTAGTGGGAAAACTTTTATATTTAACAATTACAAGGCCGGATATCTCATATATTGTTCATATATTATCACAATTTATGGAGGCGCCTACTGAAAATCAAATGGCAGCAGCTTATAGAGTGTTACGGTATTTAAAAGCAACTCCTGGCCAAGGACTATTTTTCCCGAGACAGTCCTCTCTCCAATTAACAGCTTATTCGGACTCCGATTGGGGAGCTTGTTTGGATAGTAGACGATCTATCACAGGTTTTTGTGTGTTTTTAGGCACTTCTCTTATTTCGTGGAAAAGTAAAAAGCAAACGGTTGTGGCTAGAAGTTCAGCAGAAGCGGAATACAGGGCCATCGCTTCCACGGGCTGCGAAATATTATGGCTGTTGAACCTATTACGTGATCTTGGCATTATTCATCATAAACCAGATTTGGTTTTTTCCGCCAGCAAATCTGCCATCTCTTTAGCAGCTAACCCCATTCACCATGAGCGCACAAAACACATTGATATTGATTGTCACTTTATACGCGCAAATATTCAAGCAAATTTGATACACACTATGCATGTTCGTACATCTGAACAGGTTGCAGATATACTTACAAAACTGTTGGGGTCTCGACAGTTTCACTACTTGTTGGCCAAGATGGGAACTCTGAATATTCATCCTCCTCCATCTTGAGGGGGCATGTTGAGTACATAGTTGTTTAGTGTGGTTTTCACTTTTGTGGGTCTATTTGTAATAACTTTTCTTTTGATAGACTAGAATATTAATAGGTGAAAATTTAGTCTCTAGATCAATAATCACTTCTCTGTATATAACTCAATCTATGGCTTATGTAATAAGGTTAAGATGTGATAACATAGCTCAGTTAAAAGCATACTTGTCTTTCTTTATTTACACCATCTATATTCATCTGCAATCATAGATTTATCAAAATCAGATGTCCAGACTCCTCAAACTATTAAATGGGAAGATATTCAACCTCCTACAGAATGGAACTTATTGTCAGCTAGCCCAGCTGAACCAGTTGAAAACAAAAATATTGAAGAAATTATTCAAACCAAAGGACATGTTTTTGTTAAATTTGATAAAGGCAAAAGATTAGCTTCTAGGAGCTCTTTTCCAGATTATGAAAGTTCTTTTAAACAAGGACAATTCTCTAGGTTTTATACTCCAAACCCCTCTTTAGCATCTTTCAAAACTTCCAATTTAGTTTTTGATGGTGTTTGTAATTCCCCACAAGCTATTCCTTGTGCTATTTATCATGAAGAAAAAAAATGAACCAGAAACTTTATCTGAGTTTGACAATATTTCTGCTATTAATGTGTTATCTATTCCTTTCACTTATGACAGACAAGATTGTGTGAAAGACTTAAATCAAGAAAAATATGCTTCTTTTCGCAAATGGTTCTTTTCTACTTATAGTCAGAAAGAACAACAACATTATAAAACTTTATTTTACAATCATATTGATTCTATCCAAAATTTAGTTTCTTTTCCTTGTTGGTTTATTAATCAAGCCACTACAGAAAATAGTCCGTTTTTAAATATGTTAAAAACATTTCAAAAAAATTGGACAACTGCCAAAGGAGAAGTTATTTCGGCTATTCACCCTCCTTCCGAACATTTAAAATTAGGTGCAGGAGATGTTACTATTGATTTTGTAGCCTTTTCTAAGGATGAGAAACAGTTAAATTATACTAATTTAACACTCCAGACCATTTGCTCCCAATTAGGTCGTATAGAAGAAAAGAGTGTACTTATAGTCCACAAACAAGATACACCCATAGATATGCCTAGTACTTCCAAGACTAAGTCTAGTGCACGTCAGCAGGTTATTGAACCTACTATATTAAAACTAAGTATTGATATTACCCTTTCTAATAATAATAATAATGATATCATTACTTTATTAACGCAACAATTAGAAAGTCTTAATATTGGTAAAGGCAAACAAATTGCTACTCTATCAGAACTTCCTACTGATCTAGCTAGTATTAATAATTTTGAAGAACAATTATTAGATATGGAACATACTCCAGAACAGGCTAGTATCAACCAGAATGTCTTTGGTAAATCTACAGCTTTTGGTAAAAAGACTATTCCCACTGCCCCTATGCGGCATTATTATTCTAGACCGACACCTCAAGATATCCTCTATGAGGAATAAAGTAGTAACCTAGCTGCTAGCTTTAGTGTTAGGACTATTTATGAATGGAATATAGATGGTATGACTGAATACCAAATTATGGTATTATTCTATCGAGTTACTATGTATTCTATGGTTTGTCTTAGTGCTAATAACACAGACCACCAGATTGCAGAATTTATTGTAGCAGGTTTTGATGGAAACTTCTGTTTCAAGATACCACCGTAACCAATATTAGATGCATCAGTTTCAACAATTTTAAAACTAGTGGGGGAAATAAGAGCCAAACAAGGTAGGCTTTTAACTTTAGACTTAATAAGTCGTACCGCATTAGTGTGAATATCACTCCACATAGGTGGATTCTTTTTTAGCCTTTCATATAAGGGAGAACTATCTCTAGAGAGATTTTTATAATAGTCAGCAATATAATTGAGACTTCCTAAAAATCTTTGTAATTGGGTTTTTTCTTGTAAAATATCAGGGAATTTGTCCGCAAATTAGATTGCCCTATCAATAGGAATAATTTTCCCTTGATCAATTTCCTGACCTAAAAATCGAATATGTGTTTGAAATAAGGACATTTTAGTAGCAGATACTACCAATCCAGCATTTTTGATTAATTTAATAAAAATATTTATATGCTTAAAATGCTGGTGTATAACTTGCGAAAAGATGAGAATATCATCAATATAAACAATGCTAGAAGACGAATAGGGATAAAAAATATCATTCATAATGCTTTGAAATTCAGGAGGAGCATTTTTTAACCCAAATGGCATCACATTCCACTCATAATGTACCATAGGAACAACAAAAGCAGTTTTAAGTTTATCTTGTTCAGCAATCTGAATTTGCCAATAGCCAGACTTTAAGTCAAATTTTGAAAAACATTAGCAGATTGGATCCGAGTAAGTAAATCCTTCTTATTGGGAATAGGATACCTAATCCATTTGAGAACTTTATTTAAAGGTTTATAATTAATAACTAATCTAGGAGCACCTCTTTCTATATTTTTATAAACATAGAAAGCAGTGCAACTCCAAGGTGAATTGGACTTACGAATAAGGTTTTTGTGTAATAAACAATTTATTTCTTCTTTGCAATATTCAATAAGATCGGGTCCCATTTGGGCCGGTCTAGCCATAGTGGTAATATTGGAATCTTTAAAATCTTCCTCATAAGGAAGTGTGACGATATGCTTTTTTCTGTCCCAAAAAGCAGTGGGAAGGTCGCTACAAATCTCTTTTTTGATGAGATTAGTGATAAAACTAATTTTATCTTTTTGAGAAATAATTTGTTTAGAAATATTCATAATTTTTAAATCTTTTTGCAAGAAATTGATTTGCTTTTCTTTATAAATCAAAGTTTCTTTTATCATATCAATTTCTCTAGTTTGGGGTTTAGTAATAAAGTCAAACATAATATCTTGACCATTTGTTTCAAAAAGAATACCCTTTGATGTAACTATGAAAGGTTCGGTTAAAAAATGGAGTACCTAAAATAATCTGTTGAGTCAGGCCACGAACCATAACAAAAGTAGTCTGGAAACATATTCCAGAGTTACAAATATAAACGTTAGATAACTTATACTGGACCCATCTGCAGTATTTAAAGATTGTGACGTTTTATCATAATACTGTGTAGGAATTAACCCTTCACATATACAATTTAAATCAGCTCCACTGTCAATAAGAGCTTGACCAGAAAACGTATATTCCTCATTAATAACAATAGTGACTTGAGAATGCCATTTTTGATAAGTAATTTTATCAATAGTATTAAGAAAGGTTTCATCATTTGAACTAGAACTAGCATTTTCTTCAATAAAAGGAATATCCTTTTGAATAAAATCTTTAAGAAATTTAACCTCATTTTTTAAAGTATAAATTTCACTGCGCAGATCAGAAATAGAAATTTCTTTTATTTTGAAAATACTAATTTCTTCTTTAAGAGTTTTTACCTCTGGGTAAGGACTGAAGTCCTTGAAATATCTGTTTTAAAGAGTAAGCTTCTTTAGGCATATAAGGGGTCTCTTTTTGCTTACCTTTTGTAAGAACATCCAAATAATGTTCAATCATTTTTTTCTTAACATCAGAATTATCAATTTCATTAATAAGATCTAAAATAGATTTTTCTTGAGATGTAAGAACATTAATACTTAAACCATTCATATCAAGCATAGCTTTATAGGGATTATCCTTACAACCACAATAAGAAACAGACGAGCTGCTATTCTGATCAGACTCATATTCTTGATCAGACTCATAGACGTCATCTATATCATTAATATCTGACTCATCATTAGATGAGTACAACATAACAGCTATAAGTTGCTTTTTCAAACCTTCGTCAAAAATTTCATTTAATCTCTGCTTAGTCCAACATTTATTAGCATAGTGGCCGGTTTTTCCACATTTTCGACAGACAACTGAGGCATTAAGCCTATTTGGTTTGGTTCTAAACTTAGAAACATAATTAGGAGGTTTAGGAGGATGACGACTTTCTCTCTTAGGTTTGGAGGAGTTTTTTGAAAATCTTTTTGATTTCGAAAAATGTTTTATTTTCGAAGAAACCTTTTTATAATGGTTGGGAGGGATTTGTAAATCAAATCCAAATTGGTCACAAAAATCACCAATTTTTTTTCGACCTGTCAAATTATGACTCTTTAATTGGGCTATAAGCTTTATGTCATTACAAAAGGCTAATCCTTCGCCAACACATTCACTAATAAGCTGTCCATAAGTATAATTATGGTAGGGGATAGTGTATCTTTTCAAAAATAATTTTCAAAAAATAATTCTCTTCTGGTTCATCTTTTTCTCATTCACTTGAAAATACTGAAGTGAATGAGTTTTTATTTGATACATTCACTTGAAAAAACTAAAATGAATGAGATTTTGTTTGTTATTTTAAGGTGAATAAACTTTTGTTTGCTGCATAATATTGAAGTGAATGATCTTTTGTTTGATTTTTTTGAAGTGAATGAGCTTTTGTTTGGTGCATTCACTTCAAATATTAAAGTGAATGGACTTTTTGTTTGATATTTTGAAATGAATGATCTTTTATTTGATTCATTCCCTTCAAATTTTTGAAGTGAATGAGTTTTTTTTTATGTCTTTTTTTAAGTGAATGAAATTTTGTTTGATCCATTTACTTTAAAATCTTGAAGTGAATAAATGTATTTTTCTAGAAATTTTTTCATTTAATATTTTTTTTTTTTGATTTTTTACATTTATATATTTTTTGAAGATATTTTCGTTCGCCATTTTTGGCATTTTAATCCTGATTTCCGTAATGTGATAAGACTGCTTCCGACGCAGGAAGGATAACTGAGGGATCAAAGCGTTACATGTAACCTTACGGACTGTTGTTTGGTTGTATGTGAAGCATATTAGCATATTTGTAATGTGTGTGAAAAGCTGATGTGCTTTCGGTTGGACCCTTTTGAAGCTGATTTTTTTATTCTTGCTTATGTAGATAGAAGTTTAGGCTGGAAGAAATTACAGTCCGAGGCTCAAGTAAGTCATTGCTTTTAAGTCGTTGCCAAACAAGCGCAAAAGTTTTCTTACAGCTGTCAAGTTTCATTATATAGCTAATTAATGGCTGTTTAAGAAGAACATGATTTCAATCTATAAGGAGTCTTTTTAAGTAGCTTTGAAGTTGAAAAATAACTTGATTCGCTACAAGACTACCCAGTATATTCAGACTTAAACTAGCACACTCAGATTTGAGATTTCCGATCCTTCTCCTTCTTCTTTTCAGTTCTATTCTTTTAAATCGGTACATTTTCTATTAGCAAACAAGTTTTGGAGCGGACTGATAGTGTTAGAAGACTACTCACTACCATGAGCCTCGACTTTCTTCAGTCATATGTCGAAAATCCTGGAAGACGCGAGTTGTACCCGTTAAGGCTTCAGAAGAGGCCTTTGCTTTTTTAATAATCTATGTTCAATAAATATCTTCAGTCCTAGAAAAAATACAGAATGTAGATAAATCTTTGAAACGTTAATTTGGGTGCTACTACCAAATTTTGTAGGGAAACCAAACCTAGAATTTAAGAGGAATAAGTTTCATATTTTTCTCAAGTATATATTTGGTAATTACAGTAAGCGTAATAGCGTATTGTAGCTCATAAGCATCAGCAATTGAGGTAAAACTATAAAGGCATTTATTTCCATCAAAAGTAGCCACTACAATACAAACCAAAAAATTATGTTCTCATTTCATTAACTTTTCAATACAATGAATCAAGATTTATGAATCGGATCAATATGATTAGTCAGCTACATAACCCCTCACTACTCTTGCACATTCCGATTCATGTTTTTCGAGATTTTTCTCTCGCCAGGGGATCAAGGGTTGGAATAATTTACACTATAAAACCCTCCTGTCAATCTTTTTCCACTGAAAAATTTGTGACTTGTTCATGTTGAGCTTCTTTTTCACCATCTAGTCATAAGACGGCCTCTGGTAGGCCTAGCTTGTTACTACTGAGGAAGAACCTATTGGGGATCTCGCATTTATTTAATCCCGATAATGTATCATTTTGTGGCGATGTTAATGACCCTGCTGATGCTAACAAAGGCTCTGAAGTAACTTCATTCACTTTCCCCTCTTTTCTCATGTCATCCAATACTGCTTTGCTAGTGTCTATACCTGTTCAAAATTATCATAAAAGCAACAAAAGGAGATGTTATATACACAAATATGTAGCCTTGTAGGCATATGCATCACCTATTTTAGTATCACTCCACTTCCCCATATCTTGAGGTTACAGGAAAAGCTTTAGCTCTAAGATATCACTCAAAGATTTTTATTATTGGAACTTTTTGCAGAAAAATGGCTTACCGGCAAGGTATCCCCCGTGTACGTAACCGTTGAATTTCTCACTTGTATGTTCTCCAGTAAAAAAAACACGTCCTACAGGTGCCTGATCAAATAAAAGAGCAAAACATCGCTTATGTCACAATGCTCGTGAGACATGATTATATGTGCACATACTAAACTTAGACAACTAGGGACAGAAAATATAAATGGGATAAGAAGTTGCAGACCTTAATATGATCAACAAGTTGATGATAAAAATAAATGGGGTAGTTGCTGTAGCTGCCACGTTGAAAACGGTTGGTATACCAACGCGGCACGAGAATATCACTGGCGTTTGGTATTTCAGGTCCGAACATATTTCTTAAAACCTCCATTGCTTCTTTCAAGGTCTCCTTATCTGATTGAGATTCCACACGTTTTGATTCTTCGTTTGTCAATGTCACCACCAGAATATTCGAACCTGGGTATGCATTTTCCATGTGCTGGAATTTGCAAATGATAATAAAAAGGTTGGGAGTCTTTAGTAACCACTAAACTAAAATATCATTTGCCAAAAAAAGAAGAAAAATAAGTTGTGATCTCATGGATTAAATAGATTTCAGTTCATATTGTTAGTGTGATACTTTTCCAGATTATATTTAAGTATTTAACAAGATCGTTGAAAGAATAACTAGCACAAAACGACAAGAAAGTTTAATCAAGTTTATGCATTGGAATAAAATTCAACATAATTCAAGATCGTTCTCTGGTTAGTTGATTAATCGCGTTGTTAACTGGTAGTTGTTTGAAGAGTTCTAACGTCAGTGATCTGTAATATTATCAGCTGTAGCAAGAAGGTCTAAAACATAACTTGCAAAACAATATAAGGATTAACATTCAAGATGGTGTGATTAGTTTACTCCCCTTTATTTAAACAAACTGAAGTGCTACTTTGTAACTGCTAGGTGTTTGAAGAGTCGATTAATAGCAGCATTTTTCCAATGTAAGATTATGACGGACTACCAAGTGGTCAAGTATTTGATTTCACATATATTAATTACCTCAAGAGTCAAGTCTACTGGATTGGAACTAGCATGTACTACAAGATAACTACAGCAAACGTGAAACACTACAAAATGATTCCTCTCACGCAATTAAGAAAGTATTATAATCTGTAATGAATTGTAGAGACAAATGTAGGACCAAAGACTCCCTAATCAGTGTTTAATGAAATTAATTTGTTACGAAACCTGCCAGAATGTGTAGTAGCCTCTGCGCTCGTGGGCATAAATAAAGAACTCTTTGCCTGGTCCACATGGCCAAAACTTATACGGAAATTTTAAGAAGATCTTCGTGTATACCATTACTTCACATTTCCCAATTGCCTCATTCTTCCACCTCTGTTTATAATCAAAGACACGTTTTATATAACACTAACTAAGCTTACATAAGGAATTAAGTTTACAACCATGAACCACCTTACTTGAAAGAATTGGACGGGTCAACTATTTCTCACAGAAACATTACCAATATCAGAATAGAATCTTGAGAAAGAAAAAAGATATGTAAAGAAAATACTACTATGGAATGTACAAAATAACAATATAAAACATCTATTTCAAAAAAAAGAAAACAGTATAAAACATGGTTCTACGTTGGTTAATTGTTTAGACAGCGGATAATAATGTCTAGAAACTCATTTCATCCATGTTTATTTTTTAATTACTGTCTGGAAATAAATAGCTGTCTTGGAAAGCACATATCATCCACAAAAGATACAACCAGAAAAGAGTTTTTATTTGTGTGCCAAACATAACATAAAACAAAAGACTACCTAACTGCCCAATGTAGCTATTAGAAAAATAGAATCCAAGGCAACACATTTAACAAGTTATTTGTGAGCCAGTGGACCAGAATTCTGTGGATTTGTGCAAAGATGGGAGTATTTAATAGAGTATTGGAACCCACCCAACAGCCATCGCCAATTAGCAATTATGGTCAAACTATTTGTGGGGACTATGACATACTAATTCACTAATCATGTTTCAAACATGCAAAAGGAGCATTTGCTAACAGGAAATATAAAATATTTTTTTCCTTCTACAATAGTTTGTTTTTCGTAAGCTTAATTTATAAAATGTAGCTATAGACTAGCTCGGATGTTCCAACTCATTAGGGGACCCTAATAGTCTGTCAATGCATTGTCCAGCTTGGCTTGCTTGTAATTTTTTTTATGCAAAAAAAAACCAAGTAGGCAGTAGCAACGACACGTTCAAAGGTCAAACCCCCATTCGTGGAAGAAATAAATTTGTACATACTAGTATTTTAAGTGCTTGAAGAAATCTGAAAGGAATAATTAGGTGGCATGTAACTGGGCACCAAATAAGATATTTACACTATAGTCTAATAATAATGATAAAGAGCTTCTACATTCAGTTGATTTTTCAATAAAGAAGTGCATAGACTTACAGGCAAAGGTGGCATGAAGGAAATGAGGTCACTTTGAAGAACACCAATGCTAACGGATAAAATCACATAATCCGTTTCATAAACACAACCGTCTTCTGTTGTCAACTTTACGCCGTTTCTTGAGTGCTGCAATTCCCTGACCACCTGCCCCAATTTATTTAATCACACTATTTAAACATCCTAATAGAGTAGTATTATGCATACTAGAACTTAAATTATGAATCTCTAGTCTCTACGACTACATGATGCAAACTTATTTTGAAAATTTATTACTTTTACGACTTCGCCCTTGCTGTAAATATATTTTTTAATTGCTGTGTGTGTGTGTGTGTGTGTGTGTGTATGTAACTTGAAGGGATACCATATGAAGTATTCTAAACAAGAATAGTGAACAAACAGTAGTGAAGATATATAATGTTACAATGATTGTAATTCCTAGTTCAGTAGTCATTCAACAACCACTATGTCCGCGGACAATCATTAATTCAGTTTATCAATTTTTCATTACTATTAGACATGGGTAAAAACTGTGGTGATCTTAATTCTGTGGAGATATCAGGGCAAGCATACAAGTATACAACAAACACCATTGAATTAGGAAAAGACAAGACGTTATACTAGGAGATACAATCATACAAGCATTGAGAGATCTCAATAGTTCATGAAATGGACACTTGAAATTTCATTGATAGTAGGGGTCCTCAAGAAACTAGAAAGTCTTCAAAATCTTATCATTGCAGTGTATGCATTAAAAACCTACAGAGAACCAACTTGGCCACTCATAGTTTACTAATTTTTTTATGGAACTAATTTTGTCAATAGAGAGCTGAAAACAATAATATTTTAAGATTAATTAATGTAGTATGATAAGTACTCCCTCCGTTCCCATTTAATTGTCCATTACGAAACTACGTACAATTTTGACCGGCTTATAACTTGTATTAAAATTGTCAAAATGAATTTTTTTAAAATCTAATCATCAAATTTAACATTTGAACTATATGATCAACTTTTCAAAATTTTCATTTCGACAATTTTGATACAAGTTCTTGGTTAAAATTGCAAGTAGTTTCATAGTAGACAATTAAATGATAACTGAGGGAGTAGTAATTAACAAACAAAGTATGTTTATCTGACATCTTGAAAGTACTCTTTAGTAGAACCTCAAAATGAACTCTTGCGGTTTGACAAAATTCCCTAAGTTGAATCATTTAAATGAAATTGAGAAGCCCGAAATAACATTAATGTTGCTTCATATTCCAAGGACTGAAGATACCCATCCATTTTCCCAATAATTTAACCTAAGGGTAAGGGCTCAAGAGAGATTCCCTTGAAATTGGTCATAGGACATTTAATTATAGTGGGCACAATTATCAAATTCTAGAAGCTGATAGCTTAACAGAACTCTCCAGAAACAACTAACAAAAAGTAATAGAGATTTAACAAGTGAAAACTCAAGTGATTAAAATAATAAGATCATTTGCATCAAGTCTCCGTGAGCTAACATTAACCTTGAAGGAAATACTAAAATCATAAATATCTCCAAGATAATTCCTCAAGCTTCCATTATTGCATATTTTAACGTTAATTATGCTTTTGTCAAAGCCAAAGTGCTTTCCTCTGAGAACAAGTCATCATTTTATTCTAAAAGGAAATTCTAAGCTGCAGTTTTGCATTGACATTGATAAATTATTACTCTTTTGTACATATAGACTATAGTATTGATGACTTGACAACACGTACTTATCAGGTATTAAAGATTCCAGGAAAACGATACATGGACTTAGGAGTATTGTATAAGTAGGCAAACTAGAAAATGTAGAAATAGCATTGATAATACCTTGTTGAATTTGAGACGGTTATCCAATATTTCATCAGCCTCTGAGGTTGATAGAAACGTTTTCGCAAGCTTGTACACTAAGTGCTCGTATCCTCTTTCATCAGCAACTAAATTTTCCCTCTCTCCAAAGTCAACAAATGTCGATATTGGTTCTACTTCTGACTCCAAATAAACAATCTCAATCTCAGTTTGACACTTCATATTACGTATATAAATATAGTTATACTTGGCATTTTTTTTATATCATTATCATTTGGGAAAACGAGTTGTGTGGATCGAAAAGAAAAAATATGTTATGACCCAGGTTATTAGGAAAGCAAACAGATAAAATAACATACCCGCCATTTCGAAGTCATGAAGGATGAAGTCAATTGCCAGTTCTATTGGTGTTTTTGGTGTCCTGTTCAGTTCCAGAAGATAACAAATTGAAAGGCATTAGCTTGGGATTTTACTTTTAAGTGTTAAAAGTACCATGGTGTTAGTATCAATAGAACGACTATCATTGATCAATGTATAAAGGATACTGGATTAGTAAAGAACCTGATACTTACTTACCCAATAAGAAAGAACTTAAACTAACAGAACTTGATAACGTGTCGGCAACAAGAACCGATAGAATACCAGTCGTAATTACTTTTTCTTAGTGTTAAAAACCGCAAACATACCAAATAAAAGACAGCGATTACTTGCTAAAGAAATTGTTCCTTTATCATAGTGCTTACAATTGTTGGTCAGAAGCTATAGCATCATGATTGGCCTCTTGGCTCCTCAACTTCTGTATCGCGGAGTCCACTGCCTTTTTGTATGACTGAGCCGCAACTCCACTCGGAAAAATCTTTCCCCTGTACAGAAAAAATCAATACCGATTACTAAAATTGCAACTACTGCTAAGACTTTTTATAGCACCATTAAAAAAACATAGAAGTTCAATATACATAATTACATCAGCAGCAGTGGATTATTGTAAGTAATATATTGTTTGACATCAGATGTCAGAATTACATAGTTTAGCTGACAATATGAACACAATGTCTATGATTACCACACACACAAAAATAACACAATGTCAACTATTTGATATCTATTTAACAGCAAGGTAGGAGTTAAAATGTTTCAGTTAAAATCAACTCCTTCCAAAAGTTTCTCCCTGTGGCTTGTTTGGTCGTAATTTTTGACAAATAAAATGAATTATAGATAAACTGAGTAAAACATTGGGTTCATGTAGCATGAATATCTAGTTTATAAGTCACAACTAAAAGAAGCCCGTGTTTAGTCTGTAATAGAAGTACCAAACACACGTCAAGTATTTTACTTATAAAATGGGACAGAACAAGCCTTATATACAAAAATTTCTCCCAGCAACACTGATCCGACGCCTACATATAACTATTGATATGGCTTACATTTCTAATTTCTTCTGGTAACTCATCAAGTCGGTAATGACAATACACCGAGAATTGCTAAGTAATATTCCAATCAGAAGACTCGACATTTTGATTAAAAAACCCATAATTAAGGGGAAAAACTAGGGCTCCGTATTTTGAATTTTTTTTTTTTTTTTTAATTAAAGAGGACATTATCCTCAAATTTTATTTCATCAAAGTAGGGACCAAACCCAGTTACAAGCATTTGGAATAAACCAAAACGATAACCTATAACCATACATCACCCTGCAAATCTTACTAAAACAAAAATACTACATTTTTTTCCAGATATCTGTATTAGTACTAAAACATAGCAAAATACATGTAAAATAAATAGTTTAAGCTTAACAGCTTCCACTATCCACTATCTTTTTCGGAAATTAGTTATCCCATACCAGTCCATCAGATAAGGACCAAAAATAGATTTAGGCAAGTCATTTCCACTACAATAATTTCCACAAATTCCCTTTAGCCCCATTTTCGAAAGCAAATCTGCTGTAACATTTTGCTCGCGCCAAACATGGGAAAAGCTACAACCCACCAGACTAAAGAGCTCCAAAATATCTTCCCACGCATTTAAGTAAGCAATGGGAACGAGAGAAACCTTGATAAACCCGTATTTTGAATTTATACCATGTATTTTATCAAAAATACCTAGCATTTTATCATTAGCCCTGTTCATTATAATAAAATATCTCCACACGATAGTTCTGCCAATGCCAGGATTCAAGAAAGAGGATTTATACTTTCATACTTCAATCTCAATACACACCTATGTATTTACATACACATAACACAAGTATTCCATAAAAGAAGAGATAAATATATACCTGCAATCGTAAATGTTGTATCGTGCATTGCTATAGTCGGAGAAACAAGTTCTCAATCCGGACTCTCTGGCTAGCTCCCAAACAGGATTGACCTCGTTTCCGCCTATGCCAACAATCCACCCCGCCCCGAGCTCCACCGCCACGTCACCAAACTCCTCCTTCTTTATCCTCCCTCCTATCCTCCCCGACGCTTCCAGTATCACCACATCTTCCACCGCATTCTCCGCCAACACTTTCGCTGCTGATATACCTACATACATACACATTTCAATATATATATATATATATACACATTTCAATATATATATATATATATAACAAGTTGATTGATTACAAACTTGAAAATACACCTTATTCAATAATATATATTTAGAATACTCCGCTCCCAATTAATTGTCCACTACGAAAATACGTGCAATTTTGATCGGCCAATAACGTATATGAAAATTACCAAAATGAGTTAACCATATAGTTTAAATGTTAAATTATATGATGAAAATTTGAAAATTTTCATTTGGACAATTTTGATACAATTCGTAAACCGGTCAAAATTGCATGTAGTTTTGTAAATGACAATTTAACATAAACGGTGAGACTAGTTCATTATGTATTTAAATGTGCACATGAAAGTAATTAATTAGGTGTTAGTTAACATTTGACAAATTTTGACAAAGAGCTATTTACTCAAATGTAATTTGATCAAAATCTCTAAAAACATGGAATCTTAACCACCTCTCTCCTATAATGGGAAAAAAAAATAAGTATATAAAATCAGCTCCCACATTCAAGATTTTTCATTATAATAATTTTTATTTAATACATGAATGGTAATTAAATAATTAATTATAGTAGTGTATTCGTACCTGAAATTCCGGCTCCGACTATAATAACGGAGGTGTGAGCTGAAGATTCCATTATATACATATATATGTATATATGTATATATGTGTGTGTTTGTTTTAGTTAGAGAAGTAGTTTATAAATTTGCGGGAGTTGGTTTGTTTATATATATATATATATAGGCACACGGTATGTTTCTGTACTCGTGTCATTTTCTTGATTTTTAATTTAACTACAAAACTTCTCCTTGTAGTTTTAAAATATATCATTTTTTGGTACACACGTCTTTTAGTTGTTACAATTACTTACAAAGTGGAAAACTCACTAGCCCTTTAAATGTTAAAACGTGTGGGTTCAGTGGCGGTTTACGAGTTAGACAAATGAGACAATCATCTTATTCTTGGGCGCTTAATGTTTGGAACGGAAAGCATATGCATGTGGATATGTTCTATTTATCTATCTATGATATATAGAGATACTAGTTTTATATTCATATAAAAAAAAAAAAAACCTGGATAGAAAACGGTTGTGAGAGTAAAAATGTGTCTATCAATATGTATTAATACTACCAGTAACAATCTCTTTAGCTAGTTATTCTTTTCTTTCAAGTTCTAACATTTT
The DNA here is from genome assembly GCA_963920805.1 of Primula vulgaris. NCBI lineage: Eukaryota > Viridiplantae > Streptophyta > Magnoliopsida > Ericales > Primulaceae > Primula > Primula vulgaris. The sequence goes on along the minus strand of OY987217.1, from coordinate 13,080,758 downwards.
TTGCTTATTTCATATTTCATATAATTTGCTGATTAAAAGGTCGGCATTTTTATAAGACTGTTTTTTTAATAAATATTAAAATAGGGCGTAAAATATTAATGTTTGTCAAATGTTACGTGACATGATTCCGTGATTTATTTAGACGGTGGTACCTAAATTAAAAAGTTATTATAGTATGATATCCAAATTGAAAATTTTAAAAGTTGGATACCCAAACCGTTAACACCACTATAGTTTGATATAGTAAACGTATTTTTTCCCTTTAGATTTGTTAAATTATGATTGGTCCTTTAAAATTTTAGAATTTACTACTATCTTCAAACCATAAAAGCTGGTACCTACCAGCCTACCAAAGCAGTTTCAGCAATGAAGTTTTCCAATTGATTCTTTTAGTTGTATCTTAAAGTGACCTTCAAAAAATACAAACTATAATATTTCCTTGATATCAAATTATTGAGGCTTTATGTAATTACGTGTAAATTTAATCGATAAATATCTCGTATTTAAATTGTTCAAATATAAATTTTTTAAATTTATTCATAGAACTATGTGATTACCTTTTAAAAAATTCGATTTCGACAATTTAGATATGAGTTATTTATCGGTCAAAATTGCACGTGGTTTCGTATAGCCCCAACAATTTGGGACAGAAGGACTATAAAAATAAATGTATGTTTGATACAACGAGCAAACAGCAAAAAAAAAAAAAAAAACTGACGAAAAATAATTATTGCCTTAATGGTACTCTAATGTAAAAATAAGTTTACTTTTTGCAAAACCATTACACAATCCTGTAAAGTAAGTAATGCTTCTATTTTTATAGACTAAAAAATATATACTTATCTTCCTCTCATCAACGTGCATAAAAACATTCTTTTTTTTTTTTTTCCATATAAAAACACATAATATTGCTTTTGTATTTTGAAGTAGACAAAGATAAGTACAGACCAAAAAAAACAAAAACAAAAGTCATAAGAAACCAAAAATAAAATAAAATCACAAGAGACCAGAAAAAACAAAAAAAAAAGTCACAAGAAGTAGTATAAGTATATAAGTAAAGTTTTTTGTTTGGTACTCCAATTTTAAGCTCACTTTTATCATAAGTAAAGCAATGAAAAACTTACTTAGATAAGTATAGTTTTTCATACTTATGGGGATAAAACTAAGAAAAAGTCACTGTTCCAAGCTGCCGATCCTTTTTTCTCCTGCTCATGTAATAGATATTTGGGAGAAAAAAACTGAGTATATTTTTTTTTTTTGAAAAAAAAATTAAAAAAAATTGAGTATATGAATATGGGAAAAATAGAACTTGTCTGTCATAGGGTAAAATTATTATTTCTATTACTTGCAGATGCACATTTTTGCCAAACTTTTAAAAAAAAAACGTAATGGGCTATACAACTTTTAAGCCTATGATTCTGCTACTTTATTTTTGGTTGATAAATACAATTCTTAAGCCAGTTGGATACAATTTTAAGGGCTAATGGATGCATTTTTAATATTTAAAATTAGAGATAATTGTCAATAGATCCATAAAAGCGATCTTATTTAAATTCAGAGATAATTGTCAATAGGTCCATAAAAGTGATCTTATTTAGTTCAAGTTCAGGGCCCAAACTTATTTAAGTTCAGGTTCGGCCCAATAAATAAACTCATCCAATAAATAAATCAAAAAATTCAAAAAAAAATTACAAAATTAAAAAAAAAATTAAAAAAGGTTGAAAAAATAAAAAAATAAACCAAAAAACCCAAAAAAAAAATTGAATTATTTTTTTAAAAAAAAATTATTAATAAATTCCAAAAATTAAAAAAAAAACCAAAATACAATTCAAAAAATATTGTGTATGCATTTTTTGCATTGTGTATACACTTTCTTAATTTTGTGTATACACTTTTTATAAATGTGTATGCACTTTTTTTAGATGTGAATTCTCGACGTGTATGCACTTATTTAGTATTATTTATGCGTTTTTCTTGATTTTATATGCATTTTATGGATTGTGTATATACTTTCTTGATTTTGTATGTGCAAAATTCTCGATATGTATGCACTTTTTTTAAATGTGTATGCACTTTATGACTTATGCATGCACTTTTCTCGATTGTTTATGTAGTTTATGGATTGTATATACTGTATACAATTTTATTGATTGTGTATACACTTTTTTGATTGTGTATGCAAATTTCTGAATTGTCTATGCACTTTTCTTGATTGTGTATGCATTTTTTCATGTTGTGTATGCAATTTTCCACTTGTGTATGCACTTTTTATGAATATGTATGTAATTTTGTTAGATGTTTATGCAAAATACTCGCTGTGTATGCACTATTCTACATTGTGTATGCACTTTATGGATTGTGTATTCACTTTTATTGATTGTGTATGTATTTTTTTGATTGTTTATGCAAATTTCTGAATTGTTTATGCACTTTTCTTGATTGTGTATGCATTTTTTCGTATTACGTATGATTTTTTCTAAATGTGTAAGCATTTTTATTAGATGTGTATGCAAAATTCTCAATGTGTATGCACTTATTTAGTATTATATATGCAATTTACTCGGTTTTATATGCACTTTATGTATTATTTATGCACTTTTCTAAATGTGTATACACTTTTTCTGAATGTGTATGCATTTTTTTTTATGTGTATGCACTTTTCTCGATTGTGTATGCAATTTATGAATAGTGTATGCACTTTTTTGACTGTGTATGTACTTGTTTGACTGTGTATGTAAATTTCTGGATTATCTATGCATTTTTCTTGATTGTATATGCATTTTTTAATATTGTGTATGGATTTTTCTGGATTGTGTATATACTTTCTCGATTATGCATGCACTTTTTCCGTTTGTTTATACACAAATTTCACGATTGTGTATGCACATTTTTTGTTTTGTATAGGCACTTTTTTCGATTTTTTATTTTGACTTGTTTTAAATTTTTCTAAAAAGTTTTTTCTAAAAAGTTTTTTTTATCTTTTTTTTAATTTGACTTTTTTGACTTTTTTTTGAAAATTTGATTTTTTTTTAATGTTTTATTTGTTTTTATATTTTGGATTTCAACTTAAATAACTTATATATTTTAGGGTAAATTTTGGATTAGTAGCTTATCTACAACTTAATTAATGATTCGTCCATGAAACTGAAACTAATTAAAAATTGGTCTATTTCCTCTAACTAACCAATAAAAATGTAAAAATAAGAAAAAAAAAGGAAAATTTCCAGAAAATAAAAATGGAAAAATGAAAGAAAAAAAAACTGAAAAAAAAAACTTAAAAGTGGTAAAAACCCGAAAAAACCCGAATAAAAATTTAAAAATCTCAAAAAATAAAAAAAAAATCCAAAAAATCTAAAATCAACAAAAATTCAAAAACGCGAGAAAAAAAACAGTTCGAGTCGTCTTAATTCATATTAAAAATAGTTTGAGTCATTTTAAAAATAGTCTGAGTTATTTTAATTCAATTTAAAAATAGTCTGAGTCGTTTTAAGTCATTTTAAAAAGAGTACGAGTCGTTTTAATTCATTTTAAAAACAGTCTTAGTCGTTTTAAATTATTTTAAAAACAGTCTGAGTCGTTTTAAATCATTTTAAAAATAGTCTGAGTCGTTTTAAGTAAATTTAAAAGCAGTCCGAGTCGTTTTAAGTTATTTTAAAAACAATCTGAGTCGTTTTAAGTCATTTAAAAACAGTTTGAGCCGTTTTAAGTCATTTTAAAAATAGTCTGAGTAATTTTAAAATCAGTCTGACTCATTTTAAGTCATTTTAAAATCAATATGAGTCGTTTTAAGTCATTTTAAAAACAGTCTAAGTAATTTAAAAAATAATATGAGTAATTTTAAAAACAGTCTGAGTCGTTTTAAGTTATTTTAAAAATAGCTTAAGTCGTTTTAAATCATTTTAAAAAGAGTCTAAGTAATTTTAAAAATATTTTAAGTAATTTTAAAAATAATTTGAGTCATTTTAAGTTCTTTTAAATACAGTCTGAGTCGTTTTAAGTCATTTTAAAAATAGTCTGAATCATTTTTAAAAAATAGGCTCAGTCGTTTGAAGTCATTTTAAAAAAAAACTAGAATCGTTTTAAGTCATTCTAAAAACATTCTGAGTAATTTTAAAAATAGTCTGAGTAATTTTAAAAACACAGTTAGTTGTTTTAAATTATTTTAAAAATAGTCTGAGTCGTTTTAAGTCATTTTAAAAATAGTCTGAGTGATTTTCAGTTATTTGAAAAATAGTCTGATTCATTTTCAGTCATTTTAAAAATAGTCTGAGTAATTTAGAAACAATGTGAATAATTTTAAAAACAGTCTAAGTTATTTTGAGTCATTTGAAAAACAGTTTAAGTCATTTTAATTCATTTTAAAAACAGTCTGTGTCATTTTAAGTAATTTTAAAAACAGTCTGAGTAATATTTAAGTCATTTGAAAAACAATATGAGTCATTTTTGGTAAGTTTAAAACAGTTTGAGACTTTTTAAAAAACAGCTCGAATAATTTTAAAAACAGTCCGAGTCATTTTTAAGTCATTTGAAGTCATTTTGAGTCATTTAAAAACAATTACAAGTTATTTTAAAGTTTTTAACATTTTTTGGACTTTCCGTCTTTTTTTCCGACTTCTTCGAACTTTTTTTCTTTTCTTTTTTTTGTGATTTTGGTTTTTTTTCTTGTTTTTAATCATTTTTCAGGGTTTTTTCGAGTTCCCGATTTTTTTAACGTTTTTTCATTTTTTGGAATTTTCTTGAATTTTTTTGTTGTTTTTTTTACCATTTTTCGGGTTTTTTTCGGCTTCCCGACTTTTTTGAACGTTTTTTCGTTGTTTTGTGATTTTGGATTTTTTGGATTTTTTTTAAGAAGTTTTTTTTTTATACTAATTTTGGGTTTTTTCGGGTTTCCGATTTTTTTGAACTTTTTTTTCATTTTTTTTTTGTGATTTTGGTTTTTTGGTTTTTTATTGGTTTTTTTTTACCATTTCTTATGAGTTTTTTAAAGGTTTTTTTCGTTTTTTATTTTTATTTTTTCTGATTTTTTTTTCCATTTTTTTTTTCTTTTTCTTTCTTTCTATTGGGTAATTAGGTGGGTGACCGATGCTTAATTAGTTTTAGAAATAATTGAACAATCATTAATTAAATTTTATACGTTGACCAATTCTTAAATAGTTTTATTTTCATAAATCAATCCTTAATTTCACATATTTTTTTAGACCTATGCTTAATAACATATTCAAAAGTGAACTACACAAAACTGCCATTAAAATTATTGTAGATGCTCTGTAACTACATTTTGGATTTCACTTTTTGTAGATATGGAAGTCCATTTTTTTTTGATAAGTTTGTGTACTTTAATAAATTTTTTAATGATGCTTTTTATTTCTACTTATAAACTTCGGTTTTGAGTTACAATAGCTTTTGTATCTTTTAATTGTTAGAGTAATATATTATAAATAATAAACTAGTATAGAAGTTTTTTTAAACATAAAGTTATAAGTAGCTAATATCTACTAAACAACACTTTTTTTTTTAAAGTATACGTTTACGGTGCTCATCAAACACTATTAACATACTTATAAGTAAACGTCAAAACTACGTTTTTTTACCTCTATTAAATAAATATACTTTTATACTTATAAAATATGACCAAATGAGCTCAAAATAATACTTCTATTTCTATAGACAAAAATTATACTTATCCTACCCTCACCAAAGGGCATAATATCATGCTTTGTTTCTTATAAAAACACTTTTGAATTTTTAATTAAGCACACTTACAGACCAAAAAAACAAAAAAAAAAGTCATAAGAGACCAAAAAGAACAAAAAAAACAAAAAACCACAAGAGAGCAAAAAAAAACCATAAATGAAGAGAATAGAAAAAGAAGAAATGGAGATGCGGGGGATCGAACCCCGTGCCTCTCGCATGCAAAGCGAGCGCTCTACCATTTGAGCTACATCCCCACTTTGTTTATTTTTATTCTAAATAAATAATATAACAAATTAATAATAAGGCCTATGTTTAAAAACTACCTGAATAATATTTTTAAAACTTGCCTCTGGAAAATAAGCCAATTCTAGGGTTCAATATTATGCAAATAACACAAACTAATCTGTGATTTGAGATTTACCCATTTCTCCACTTACCATGGCAACCACTAATCCCAATTTCAAGGTATTTTATATTGACTTATTTCCTATTAATTATTGGGTTTTTTTATTAGTTTATTTTTTAATTTGGGAGATTAGAGCTATTGCTAATAATGATAAATTCTTCTCTTTAGAGAAACATTTATAAAGGTATGATTTGAAGTTTGATACTATTTCAGAAAATATGCTCTCTTTTTTTTGCTTTAAAAGAAAAGTTTACTTATTGAAATTTTATTATAATCTGACTTTTTGGAAAGAAAGAAAAACTTTAATTTCTTGATAAAAATTATATCACAAGCTTTTAAGCTATGAAAACTTGGCATAATTTAATTTATTTGGCTCAAAAAAAGCTAATAAGTTGCGGTTATAAGCTTGTCATCCAAATTTAACTTAGCTTACAAGAAAAAGGGAAAAACGGTAAATTCTTGCTGCTATCACATCAATACATAGGGTTTTTTTTTAATATTTTAAAGAAGAACAGATACATCAATTATATTTGGCGATGAGTGTGTTTAGTGTTATGTTTTCGGATTTTGGTATTTTGGTGTTAAGTTTTGGTATTTTGTTTGTTTTGATGTTGACCAGTTTTAAATTATTAAAAAAGCAAAAAACTGTAGTGAAATGAGCTATTGCTGATAATGATAACTTGTAGTGAGCTAGTTTCTTGTTGTGTTAAATACCTGAAGAAAACCCTTTTATTTATTTGTAACAGATAGTTTTGGGTTCATCATCTGTAGCTCGTAAGGCGATTTTGACTGAGATGGGATATAATTTCTCAATTTTGGTACAATTCTCATCACTTCACCGTTATGCCTATGTGGTTATATATATAGAGTAGTGATATACATTTAAAGTTATATTATCGCATAATTCGTTATCTAAGTTGAGAATTCATAAGCTCATTGAGTAGTATGCTAAATTTATAGAGCTGTCATTCAAAATTATGAAAACGATAGGTTAAAAGAACCTTCTTTCTTTTTGGAGGGTTTTTATTTAAATTTAGAGTAGCGCTACCCGCCACTAGATGTTATACGTGGAATGACAAAAAGGGGAGAAAATTATGTTGGTTTTTGTGTTTGTAGCAATGATAAGTTGTTTTTAGTTGTGTAAATTATGAAAGAAATATATATTTTTTCAAAAAAGGTATGCTTTTCTAAAAGATGTTTCGAAACCTGAACTCGTAGTCGTTTTTGAGTTTAAAATAATTTTGTATCCATTTGTACTAAAATTTACAGAAGTACATGAGTGTGGCTACACCGATTAAGCCTTTTGCACATAGATTTTGTATGACTGGCAGTTTCCATTCACACCCACACCTACCGACACTCATTTGTATGATTTGTATACTGTAATGCATATATAATCTTAGACTGCAGACATAGACGAGAAGAGTATACGAACTGAAAAGCCTGAGGAGTTGGTGATGGCACTGGCTGAAGCGAAGGTGAGTTATTATTTTTCCCTATGGTAGCAATTGGAATTTGAATAAATAAAAGCTTGTTTGCCTAAAACTTTTAAAAATTACATTTCTTCATGTGGACGAATCAGCATTTTTTATTCGAAGTTTAGGCAGAATTTTTAGCTTTTCATGGTTTATAGGGACTATAGCTTTTCCAATCTAGAGGAAAGTCATTCTATTGCTTATAAAGCTCATCCAATCATACATGTGTTTTTTTTTATTGTTTTTTATTTCACCTTTTTGCTTCATATTGGGACTTTTTATGCTTCATATGTTAATAAGTTTCTGAAAAGCCGTATATACGGTTTGTCAAAGTAGTTAGAATTTTAATAGTTTTTTAAACCATCTGTTAGGTGTAGTTGGAGACTTTCTTCCAATAACTGATCACTAGCTCCCTTGCTTTGGTTATTGCTAGTATCTTAACCTTCTTATGTCGTGTTCCATTTATTACAGTGTTCATTTTGTAACTATCACTGTTTATATTTATGAATCTTTATGGATAATACAATAATTGTATATTTACTTTTCAGGCTAATGCTCTGGTATCAAAGCTTCAAATAACTGATACGCAAGTAGCCAATGATAAACCAACACTTTTAATCACAGCTGACACGGTATGTTCTGTGTCTACTTTCTTTTTATGCACTTGGATATGCAAACTTATGGAGAGATTCAATTATCTATTGTCATCACAGTTATGATGATACATTTGCATTTTGAAAAGAATTTGATATGAATTAATTTTCTCTCTCCGAATCTTCCTTATTTGCTTTGTAATAAGAATTAGATAACCATTTGGCATTGGAGTTCCAATTGACTGTTCTATTTAATTTTGTGCTAGTTCTTGTTTTAAAAGGCTGCTGAGGCGGCAACCTAGGCGCTAGCACCCCCCACCCCGGACTTTTGGTAGGCGTTTTAAAATAGTTTTTAAATTAATTTGATGGGGTCAAAAGGTTAAAATAAGTTAAAATAGGTAAGAATATATATATATATATATATATATATATATATATATATATATATACAGCAATAAAATAAAGGAAAACATATCTTAAACATATTTTCTCTTTGATCGGCGGCCTCTGTGAGGCTTCAAAACTAATACCGATCTTTTCTTTTGATATCTTGTTGATTTTGGATTATAGTTGCATTTTCTTTTTAAGTTAGTGTTTGAGACATTTTCATGACATCTTTTGCTTATGTTAAACTGCTCGAACATTATTATCATAATATTTTTTGCTTTGCTATGGTATATCGTTAAGCTAATAGACTTTAAATGCTTGATTTAACATGATAATACTATTTACAACATGTATGTTGCATGAAAATCCAAGAAAACATGTAAAAACGTTCAAAAGTCGTTTTCCCGCCTAGGCGGTCAGGCGGCACCTCTCCGCCTCATCCCCGCCTAGCGCCTTTTGAAACCTTTTCTTTTGGTGTCATACTTACTCTGTTACTGTGGGTTGGGTACAAGGTTGTTAATTAATGACTTTTTGAGGACTTACTTCACATTAAGTGTTAGCGGGAACTTTTTATTTCCAATAAGTATTACTGCACAGTATTCAGTGTGCAACTACTCATATTCAAAAATAGTATGTTGAAGTCTCCGGGTATCACTAATTCAACATTGTGCAAAATCAGCTTATAAATAGTATGGCGATCAAAAATTTAATTTATTGAAGTGTATTCCTTTAAAAAAATAGGCTAATTAAAATCAGCTGATTGAAGTTTTATGCCAATCAAAAATACCAGTAAATGCAAAATAAGTCTTCCTTGTGACCAAATGGAAATTAAGTTTTCCACTAGTCACTTAATTTTAATGTTCCACTAGTTGTATATCGATTCTTATGCTAATGCTTCTTCTGGTATAGCATATGTATACTCGAGCCCCGGGGTCACGGACGAATTATCATGATTAGAACCCTTCTTTCTAATCCTAATATCTTTAAGGATTTTGAGTTGAATTTATTTTGTAACTAACTTCGTTTGATTTGGAGGTGGTTGTATATGAAGGTATGATAAGGGAAAAACCAGCAAGTGAAGAGGAAGCGCACCAGTTCATTAAAGGTTTTAATTCAGTACTTTCGTACAATATTATATCTTTGTACTTGGTGGTTATAAGATTTTAAAGTACTAAATTACAGGTTATTCTGGTGGGTTTGCGGAGACAGCGACCGCGGTTGTAGTTGTGAACCTCAAGACTAGAGTGAGAAAGGGGGAATGGGACAAAGTTGAAGTATGGTTTCTTCATCTAGTTATCTTCCTATATGTGAAGCTCATTAGCTGCTAAGTTTTCTAGTTTTTGTTGCTTAGGTTTTTTTGCATGCATTGTAGTAATTTCTTCATCTAAACTAAAGTTTTTATTTCCGCTTTTGTGGGAACAATACATGAAACTGGTGTTTTTTGCAAAATAATTTTCCAACACAAATACAAGTTTGGTGATTGACGTCAGATGCTTTATGATTGGATCAGGCTTGTTAGCTCTATATGTGGTCCGTTTGGTTACATCTTGAGCTGCTTTTAAGTGGTAATTCTGAGATCGTAAAGAAGCCGAGTGTTTTTAAACTGAATAGAGAGATTTGGTTGACTATGAAATAATCTGAAAAACAATGAATTTGGCTAAATTTATCTTATGAACTAGAAATAACTTTATACTAAATGCTAATAAGAATAAAAAAATAGTTACTACTCACATAAAAGTTATAAGTTATTTTTATCTTGTATTAAATGCCAATAAGCTGGAAAAGGTAGGTTCTGCGGGCTTAAATATGCAGCTTCTAAGCTCTCATTCCAATGACGTCCGATTTAAGAGCTCAACAAACCCATGAGCTAAGATTTTATGCTGCAGTGAACAAGCCCATAGACTAATTTTGCTTGATTATTTGAATCTATAATACTTTGTGGTTAAATGAGTTGTGTATTTTTTGCCTGCTGTACAGCCTTGACCTTTAAGCTCAAAATTCTTATGTGATGTTTATTATGTTAATGTGACATTTATTCAAATTCTAACTATGGTTGAGCTTTATAATCCTTTCTTAATTATAAAAACCGGGCCAATAAAAAAGGTTTGTGTGAATGGAGATGCTTTTGTAGGGATATCTATATTAAGCCACCGTTACTGCTATATCTGCTAAATACATCCTGTAATTTCGTATTATCTTGCAGATCTATTTCCACGAAATACCAGATGAAGTCATAGAAAGCCTGGTAAGCAGTTATACGTTTTGTGTAATTGTGTTGTTCGATGAACTGTAAATGTTGAGAAGCATTGTTCTCATTTGTTTCCAGATTGAAGAGGGGAAAGTTTTGAGTGTTGCTGGTGCATTGATCATCGAGCACCCTTTGGTGCTACCATTTATTAAAAAAGTGGTCAGTCATTTGATCTCTATGCATTTTCTCCTCATTGCATTTAGCATTAGTTATATGTTACACATTCGTGATATTGCGTAAAGAGTTTAGAGACAATGAGTGAAGATGTTATGCATCCAAAACCCATTATTAGGAGAAAAAGAAACTCAATTTTCTAAGTCTATTTGTAAAACAAGACATGGTTTCTAAATCAATTTTCTGGGTTAAAATGTAAAAAAAAACATCTTATACTTGAATGTTTTTGCAAATCACACCTTGTGCTTTCATATTTTTCGATCATCTTTAATGCATGATCCCATTTTCTACATTTGGTCAATTACGTTTAATTTCTGAATGGTAAAAGTTTCCACTCAATAATTTGTTTGGAACTATTCCGAGTATTTTGGAAATTTCTGCACCAGAATTATATCATTCTTTTCCCAGCCATGTCTATCTAAAGCAGATAACAAACGATTTGGAAAAAAACATCCAATTAAAGCAATTATTAAGAGATTACAGAAAGTAGCAGTGTCAAACCACTTTCGGCTGTTTGCAAAAAATGGATGATCATTGAAAGACTGCGAATTTATGATATTTCAGTCCTGAAATGGTCAATTGCAGAACTTAAATGGTACTCCGTACTTAGTAAAGGATCAAAGGAAATGGTACTGATTGAGAGATTTTTTAGTGGAAACACATGATCAAATTACTATCAAACCGTCATGTTCAAATAACATTCCAAAGTCATTTTTTGCAGTATATTTACCCAAAAGGCACTTTATTTAGGTAATATAAATGTGTCAAATTCTCCATAATTGTACGTCCAAAACAATTTTACAATATTTGACGCAAGTGAAAGTAACATTGAACATGTAGTTTTCGTGAATCAGTTCTCCATTTTGACATTCAATTGCAGATCATCTCGTGTAAAACTCATTTATTGGACAGTGCATGTTAAATTTTCGGTAGTAATTTGTAAACATGCCTTGTGTAGTCATTTACTTGTATTTAGTGTATATAGTTATATCAACAACCCAAACATGCCTTGTGTAGTCATTTACTTGTATTTAGTGTATTTAGTTATATCAACAACCCAAACGTACCTTGTGTAGTCTTTACTTGTATTTAGTGTATATAGTTATATCAACAACCCAAACATGCCTTGTGTAGTCATTTACTTGTATTTAGTGTATATAGTTATATCAACAACCCAAACATGCCTTGTGTAGTCATTTACTTGTATTTAGTGTATATAGTTATATCAACAACCCAAACATGCCTTGTGTAGTCATTTACTTGTATTTAGTGTATATAGTTATATCAACAACCCAAACATGCCTTGTGTAGTCATTTACTTGTATTTAGTGTATATAGTTATATCAACAACCCACCATCAAATAATTGACTTGTGCAGGTTGGAGGAACTGATAGTGTGATGGGGCTGCCAAAAGCTCTCACTCAAAGGCTTATAATGGAGGCTCAGCTGTAAAGTTTTCCTTGTTTGCTTTAACATATTTTGAGCATTGTTGACTTTAGCCATGAACTATTTCTTTTTCATTGATTGTGATTATAGACAGCAATAGCATGATATGCAGTCTATACTTTCCAAAAAAAAAATTGAATTTTCGTACATTCGTTTCACGTTGAAGGCATTTTATTTCTAATGTTTAATGTACTCATATGTTAGTTCCATTAACGTCTTTTTTGTTACATCAAGTACATGTTTGTTCTTTACTAAAACATATGCTGATTTTTATTATTAGTTAAAAGTTCAAATCGATTAAGTCGAAATGAACCAAACCGATTTTTAGTGGTTTGGTTTGGTTTCGATTATTAAGTTGCTCCAAACACCAATACCAATGAATTTTAAAATGTTTGATTTGCATTTTTGCAAAAACTGCACCGCACGGAACCGATATCCTATCATCCTTATGTGTCATATACTCTGATGAAGCACAAAGCTCCTCAAATTTAAATCGAGGTCAACAAGCGAATAAATGAATTTAAATGCTTCATGCGGTAACCTGAAATAGGCTAGATGGTGGACTGTGGCTCAACTGATCGATTGTCTTCTGATCAGGCCAGTATTGAGTACAATTTGAAGTGTATGGAATATATGTATGCTGAGAGTGTGTAATTTGTGAACCATTTACCCTCGCACCCGGTTATTGATTTCTTCTAGGGGTGAGATCGGTTCGGTACGGTTTGGTTTTCAACAAAAGCAAAATAATTTCGGTTTGGTTTCGGTTCGGTTTTGTTCTTTTCAAAGTTAAAACCGAACCAAGCCGAAACCGGTATTTCGGTTCGGAACGGTTTGGTTTTGGTTTGAAACGGTTTTTCGGTTCGGTTTGAAACGGTTTTTCGAAGAAAATGTAACGATACGATTTTAAAAAATATATTTTGCTACAAATAAAATGTTAAGAATATAGAATTTTCTTCCTATTAATGGTAAGATGGATATAACCTGTTAGTTGCTACGTTTTATTTTTGATAAATAACTTTTTACAATTTAAAAGAATGAAAAAAAATTAAAAGAAAAGCCTCACTTGTAAATAAAAGTAAGTGTATAAAATTATATTTTTATCGGTTTATGGCTTTATTTCGGTTTAAAATCTTTTTCGGTTTATGATTTCGGTTTACGGTTTTTTTATCGGTTTACGTTTTTTTTTTGGTTTTCGGTTTCGGTATTTTCTGGTTTCAAAACTATAAACCGGAATCAAACCTAATTTCGGTTTCGGTTTGTAATTTTTATAATCAAAACCGAACCGAATGATTTTTTTCGATTCGGTTCGGTTTTTCGGGAAAAAATCCCACCCCTGATTTCTTTCCTCCAGCCTGCGGTTTTGGTTAACAGATAGTTGTTCTTGAGAGATAACTACAATTCTAACCACGATTCAAAGCGTGGGCAGTTGCCCGATAGTTGATGGTTGATCGGTGCATACCACATTTGCTGTTGGGCACCTCGGTCGGTCCGACTTGCCTCTGGCCATACACTGCCTCGTTTCAGTCTAGTGGTTTGGGCCTGAAGTCATGTTGGTCTGGACCATACTGGGATCTGGGCCTTAATGGGGCTCACTTGTTTGGGGCCGATGGTCCGGATCGTGATGGATGATGGGTGAACCTTTTCTGATGTTGGGCCACGCTTCCTTTGATGTTGGGTCGGACCACCTTAAATATGAGGTCCATTCGGATGGGCCAGACACTACAAAATAATAATGTTTGATTTAATGAGAGTCAAAAGCTGTCACAAGTCTGTCGCAAATTGACTAAGCTGTCACAAAACCGTCACAAATTGACTAAACTGTTACAAATCCGTCACAAAAACCGTCGCTAATAAGCTCGTAACAAAAAATAGCATCACTAATCATATCGCTATTTGAGTATTTTTTTGTAGTGAGACCTCATAGGCTGATCACATACCATTATTTTAAAAAAAAAAATACATGTAAAAATATGTAATGTCATTCAATATTTAATTTTGAATATGTGGGGTGTAGTAGCCATGACAGTCCCATTCTAGATCTACAGTACCTATGCTTGTATTTAAGCAGTTCGTAAGGGCTTGATTGTTGGATAAACCAATGAATAAATAGCATCAAATAGAAAATTCATTGTTGCGAAAAATTATAATAAAAATAATAATAGTTCGAATTATTATGATAAAAGCGTAGTTTGATGGACACCGATGATGTGAAACTTCAAAAAAAAATCATTTACTACATGAACTAAGATGTTTTTCCGCTTTTAGTACCATTGGTAAATAATGAAAAGAGGAACACCAAGTGGCGGAACGAGAACATCTGTAAATGGAAAGTGCTGAAGGCTAAAATCGATTTTTTCCCAAAATATATATGATAAAAGATTGTTTTTTCCCCTCAATATAGGGGTGTTCTAGTCGGGTTTACCATACTACTAGTTATTCCATTATTGATACCCAAAAAAACATGACCAATTTATGAACCACCGACACGATATTTATAAAAAAGCAACCTAAACAGTTTCAATCACTCAGTAGATCAGAACTAATTAATCATTGGACGGAGTGTAAAGATCTACGTTCTGCGGAGCCCGAAAATATAGTGATTGAAGGTTTAACAAAGATCACCCTTCTAAGGGGCGACCCTAATAGATACCTAGGAAAGAATTAATTTGCAGCATGAGGCTCAAAGGTACGAAATATGTTTTCAAACGTATTAAATTTTGCATGGTTGCCTGTAGAGACAGCTCTCAGAACCCCCACAATAGACACGTTTGTGTAGCCGGTACAATTTTTATTTTTTATTAAATCATATTATGGAGTTGATCAAACTCTATCACATTTGTCACTTTTATAAGACTCGAAAGCGGACATCGTAGTTAATTTAGAGTGTGAGTTCTGTCCCACTAGCCTTAGCCCTAGTATGTAGTTTCAGTATATTTATATTGTACCGAGCTTTCAATTCTGAATATTCTGATTCGGTTAAAAAAACGATACAATTATGATTGCGAATATTCCACATCAGTTTTATGGCAAATTTGGTCAGAAAAAGCTTCAAATCATAAAAGTGAAATGCATTTGGAACTCAAATTACCTTTGCATGTTTCCAAGTCATACCGCATAGGTTTTGACTCTTTTCTACAGTATTTAATTATACCCCCCACACGCCGCGAACATTTGTGCTTTATTTTGTACGTAACGCATACTTGTTGTACATTTGGGAAATTCCCAATCAAGTCAACTCAGTTTTGTTTACCTACCCTGAAGTTAAACATGAACTACTTTTTTGGTCCCAAGTTTTTTAATTATACCCCTTGTATTCAATTTCTTTCTGCCACTCCAGAGTTGATTGATACGACTTAATTGTCTTAACTTTGTGAAATAAATTTTAAAATACGACTAGTATACACTACCATAAAACATCCTTTTATCTACACAGTTTTACCTTCAGTAATATGCAGTAGCTAAAAAAAAAAATAGCTTACATACGGCAAACAAATGGGTATAGGAAAACGAACAACTCAAACTTATATGACATAAGCAAGGCGTAGGTTGTCTCTAAAACATTCAATTAGATTTTAGTTTGTTGTTTTTTTTTATTTTATTTTTGTATCTTTAATTACTTGTATATTGTTTCATAAGAAGAAAGTGTGAATCGGCGTAACTCTTTATGATGTTAGAACTTCAAATCCATAACTTTTTTTCATCCTCCTACTCCATATCCATGTTAACTTTGGGTTACTTCTTATAAGTGAATCAAGTGATATTGTACCCACATCGAGGGGCGGGGCCATAATTTTAATTCATGAATTTTATGTTTTGATAATTGTAAAAACTTTTGTAGTCGAAACAACTTTTTGTTGATAGTCATTAAATAATGACTTCTATTTCGGGAAAGTTTTTGTATAACTTGAGAAACTACGTACACACATTCCATTTTCAAGAACAATTAATATCAACCATTTTTCAGTGTTACCAGAAGACATCGAAAAATTCCACATATTATAAGTTCTTACCACTGGTCAACTGAATCCTTTTCCATTAATTATCAAGCTAAATTAATTTGTTATTATTGACGTATCTGGAGTTTTAATCGTATCGTATACTCACAATCATTTCACTAGCAATAGTTTAATGATATCGAGGATTCATATAAAATAACTTGCTAGTCATTGAGAATAAAAAATTTACGTATGGCTTCAATATAGTCCCATTAAATTCTTTATTTATACATGTTAATTAAGCTATAAGATTAAACGCCAAAAATTACATAATTGCGTAGTTAGTTTTTTTTTTAATTTTAAATATATATATATATATATATATATATATATATATATATATATATATATATATATATATATATATATTAAAAGCTAAAGATATATTATCCATAGGACCATCTACATCCATATTCCATAACAAGCTAATAACTATTTAAAATCACAAGTTTAAGAAATAAGGAAAACCATATAATTTTTCCTATTAGACGACTTTAGAAATTGAACTTATACTCTGAGAACCAAATATAAGATTTTACTAAACTATGAGGAGACTTGGCATAATTTCCCCCTAAAGTAGGTGGTAGAAACAACAGCCTTAAATTAGGAAGATTTACCTAACTCATGACACCTTCCTTATTAGCTATTACACAGATTCTCCTATACACACGTACATATTATATGTACATCATATATTCATATAATATATATATAATCTGTAAAAGCTGAGCAAAAACATTTTCATTTTCATGGGCAGTCTCCTTTGCCTTTGGGACGCCTTCTAAATATCAACTCCCAAACCCTATCTCTCTTCCATACATACATAAATATATATACATACATACATACATAATATATATATATATATATATATATATACACACACATATATAGAGAGAGAGATGGGGAAGTACGCAGAGCTTTTGGACGTTGGCGTGAGGATCGCGTCGAGATTTCATTCGCATTGTCCTCAAACGGCGCGTATGTACTACCATCCTCCCGCAAACGACCATCAAAACTCCGCCCCAAATGTGTCTGACCTAAACGTTTCTGGTGTGACCGAACGTGTGGTATTCAAAAGGGATAAAGGGTTCGAGACCACAGATTTGATACTGAAGTCTGTCATTTGATCGGAAATGTTGAAATGAAATGTGAATTTATTATGTTTTTATCTGTTTTGATTTTGAAATAAATTTAAAAAAATTGTGCTTTTATTTATTTGGAATTGTTTTTGTGGATTTAAATGTAATGAATTTAATTTTATGGATCATGAATGAATGAGTTGAGGCTTTTTCCAGCCGAGCTAATTAATATGTTTTGTTTTCTAGCCTAAGTTACATATGATTTTGTTGTGTGTTGTTGAGATGTCATTTCTTTGAATTTTCTGCTTTTCAACTGGAATTTAATGGTATTTGTCTAGGACCTAATTAAGTGCTCTTTATTCTCAACAAACTATGACTCTTGATATTTTTTATTTATTTTTATGTATATAATAAGATGGAATTGTGTTTAGCTGCTGAATTGGTACTATAACTTTTGTGAAGACCACTAATTTTCGTAAACAAAGTGAAAAATAAAGTATACTATTATTATTTGTTATATGAGGGAGGACGGAGTAAGAAATAAAATAATAAAATCTTCTTTTAAAATAAATATTATTTACCTTATGCATCTCATTGCATGTAGACCTTTATTATATATTATAATATTATTATTTTTTAAAAATACTATAATTATTTATTTATTTCTAAAGTAATACTACGTGATAATATTATTAAAGATTGGCTTATTTCTTCAAGATAGTCAGGAGCGTAACCAGAACTTTAAGTTTGGGGTTGTCAAAAAAATAACACTCAAAAATCCCACCACATTACTCTTAAAAAAAATATCACTATTTTGTATAGTTTTTTTTAAAAATTTAAAAAAAAATCAAACCGCCCACCCCAATTGTCTTGCCGTTTTGACAGCTAAAAGTAGTTCATTCAAAAAACATAGATTTGATTTTTTTGAAAGAACTAGATAAAATACGACCTAAAAACACAATTTAATAAAGAGGACATAAAGAATCAAACTTATAATTAATACTCAAGTTCACAAAATATTTGCTCAAATTGTTAAGATTTTGAATGAAATTTTGTCATTTATTCTTGATAAATTTCATAATTTATGAACAACATGTTAATCAAAATGTATAATTTTTAGATTTATAACTTTATTGTTTTCTCTAAATTAAAATATGAATGATTTTATTTTGTGTACAACCGTTGAAATATATAGCAAAATATTTAATCATAATTTGAGAATTTGTTTTTCTAATTTTCTCAAATAAAAGTTCGAATAATTTAGATAACAGATAATAAAATATGGTATATTGAAAAGGATAGAAGCATCCCGAATCGTGTTAAATTAGTGTATGTGTAATCTTCAATTTTTTTTAAATAGTATCACTATAAAAATGTACGTAATATTATGCAAGTACAAAAACAAAATATAATTTTGAAATGGGTTGCTGGAAATAAAATCTAAGGGGTTGCCGAAATATTATACTTACAATTTAATTCGAAAAATAATGCATAAAATTTAAGGGATTGCCGAAATATTATACTTACATATGACCAGGAGTTGCTGTAGCAGCCTCTGGTCATATGCTTTTTCCGCCCATGAAGATAGTTCAAAGATTTTTCTGGAGAGAGGGATAACAAGATGTAGGTCGTCTTTCAGTAACCAATCTGACCCAGGGATTGATTTAGAGTGGTCACTGGTCAGATCCAATCGAGTTTATACTTGGTAGGGTATGAGTCGATCGGGGAGCTAGATGAGACCCTATGTGAGAACTTTTTTCGGATGAAAAATAACCATGTGTTCAAGAGCCTGAAAAGGACTACGTTTAAGACTGATGCATTCACATTTGTAGTGTGAGTAAAGTGGTTGATGCAACTGGTTGAGATTCAATTTTACCACGCTCACTACCTGATTTTGATCTCTGTCGCCTGCGAAACAGATTATCTCAAAAGAAAAGGTTATTAATTATCAAATAAAATAAATAAATTAAGCGCCTATCTTGGTGTATTTTGGACTCCTACTCTCTAACACAATGCCTTCTATTAAGGTCAACTGTACTCACCTAATATTCAAGTCGTCCAAGACCAAACTTTGATAATCCTAAATGGCTAAAAAAAGTTGCTAGGTTAACCTTGGCTTAAGTCAAGTGGGACAAATAACTTAGGAGTCAGTCCCCGAGTAGGCGCAATTTTATTGTTGCTGCAGAACGAAATCGTTTCTCCCGTGATACAATATTACAAGAACCTACTTTATTTGAAAGTTTATTTTGTGTAATATAAAAGACAATATTTTATTTTATTAGGACATAGTTCAGATTTTGTAACTTTTTTAGGAATGTTTTTTTAAAGCTCATATTGATTTTTTCAAACAAAGTTTTAAAAAAAACGATTAAAGCATTCTACGGTTTAGGTGTAATAATTAAGAGGCTCGACCAGCTGTGTTACTGCATGGGTACTAAAGGAGAGTAATGTTGCAAGTTGCAACAGAAATTAAACAATATTTTGAAATGCATAATGCATTTTAAAAGGGCGAGAAAATGCAATTTAAAAAATGTCATCGCAATTCGGTGTACCTTGCATTGTAAGTAGTAAGCACTAATCAATCAGTGGTAATAGAAATTTAAAGTTAAAGGTTGGTGGCCGGTTATTAGAAGGATAAATTAATAAAACATACTATTTTTGAAACTAAATTGTCAAAAACATACCCTTACAACTTTAACTATCAAAAACATACCAAACAAATTTAAATTTAATGCTGTTTATTGTTTTCTTTATCTCTATCTCATCTTACTTTCCCTCTCTCCTCCATTCTTCTTTCTCACCAATTTTTCTATGTATCTCTTCATTTCTTATTCTTTTCTCTCACCAATTTTTTTCTTGCATGTCTGTCAACCTTTGCTCCAGTAGCTAGAATTGAATCCATTAGAATGCTACTGTCTCTTGCATGTCTGTATGATTTTAAACTGTTTCAACTTGACATAAAGAGTGCTTTTCTAAATGGTGTGATTAATGAAGAAGTTTATGTCTGTCAACCTAAGGGATTTGAGGATCCTAACTTTCCTGAACATGTCTATTTGTTGAAAAAGGCTTTGTATGGCCTAAAACAAGCTCTTAGAGCTTGGTATGATAGATTAACCAAGTACTTGATTGAAAAAGGCTTTAACAGAGGAGGAGTTGATAAAACTTTGTTTACTAAGAAAACCACAAAGGACATAATAATTGCTCAAATCTATGTTGATGACATTGTCTTTGGCTCTACTTCTAATAAAAGGATAGAAGAATTCATTTCTGATATGAAGAATGAATTTGAAATGAGTGGTGGAGGTGAACTAACTTACTTTCTAGGATTGCAAGTTAAACAGAATGAGAAAGGCATTTTTCTGTGCCAAAGTAAGTATGCAGACAATCTTGTTAAAAAGTTTGGTCTGAGTGAGAGTAAAGAGAAGAGAACCCCTATGAGTACTACCCTTAAACTGTCCAAAAATGATAAAGGTAAAAATGTCTGTCCAAGTCTTTATAGATCCATGATTGGAAGTTTGCTGTATTTAACTGCTAGTAGACCAGACCTTTGCCTAAGTGTAGGAGTTTGTGCCAGATATCAGGCAAATCCTTTAGAACCTCATCTTCTAGCTGTCAAAAGAATTCTAAGGTATGTAAAAGGAACACTTCACCTAGGCCTATGGTATTCTAAAGATACAAACCATTTTCTAAGTGGCTACTGTGATGCAGATTGGGCAGGAAACATAGATGATAGAAAGAGTACTTCTGGTGGTTGTTTTTATTTTGGAAACAACCTTGTTTCTTGGTTCAGTAAAAAGCAAAATTGCATATCTTTATCTACTGCTGAGGCAGAATATGTTGCAGCTGGAAGTGGATGCACTCAACTTATTTGGATGAAACAGATGTTAACTGATTATAATGTCAAACAAGAAATATTAACTTTGTTTTGTGATAACAAAAGTGCTATAGATTTAGCTAAAAATCCAGTTCAACATTCCAGAACCAAACACATTGATCTAAGGCATCATTTTATTAGAGAACTAGTTGAAGAAAAGAGCTTAATTTTAGAACATGTTTCAACTGAGAGACAATTAGCAGATATTTTCACAAAGCCCCTTCATACAAACAAGTTTGAATCATTAAGAAGTGACATAGGGGTATGTCATTATCAATCTAATTGAATACTTTTGCTAAATATGTCTGTGTTGAGTACCTTTAATAATTTTTATTTCTAAGGTTAAAGTCTTATTTTGAGCTATGATGTTTTTGTTTTGAAAAAGCCGCTTTTTGGTGTCTCAAAAACAGATGTGAGGTAACTTGTCCTTAAAAACCTCTCTGGTAATAGAGTTGCAAGCACAAAGTGCATATTTTTTTTTCTGGTTGCAACCTCAGTTGGAACCTCATACTCTCAATAACTGGTTAGAAGTTCAGTTACAACTCCAGTTGAAACCTCGTGTTAAAAATACTGGTTGCAAGCTCAGCTGCAACATCAGTTGAAACCTAAGTCTATTCTATAACTGCCAAGACAAAGTCTTGTTATTTTTGACATCACTTATACTCTTTCCTTGCTGAGGTCATCCAACTAGTTTTTGTGTAGAAATAAAAACGGATTTGCTCAATTTAAGCTCCTAAAATTTAATCTTTATTAGAGTTATTCTTTGATAAACATATTTTCTTGAGTAAATTGCTAGGTTTCTTTTGTTCTCCTAAAAGTTAGATATCTGTTTAAGTGTTCTTTATCTTGAATCAAGTCAAATTTCCTTAATAAGCTTCAACTTTTGAATTTTCAAATTTTGGATGAATCTGTTTTGAAAAAGGAATGTTTATCTGTTTAATTGGCTGAATTTATCTTAATGCCAACTGTTTCTTTCGTGATTACAGTATGATTTATTTTTCAAAATTCTGTTGATAAAATACTTCCTATTTTTAAGCCAAAATCTGTCTCTTAATTGATTTGCATGTATCTATTTCCAATTTCAAAAAGATATGGTCTGTAATGCTATTTATACAAACATCTTTTTACTATCCAAAATCAATTATTTTTTTTACAGAATAACTCTCTCTCTCTCCTCTGTAAAACCCTAGGTCTGCTGTAGAAACCCACTGCAAGGTTCTAAGTAAGGTTCTAACCCCAGTTGCAACCATGTCATCAAACCCTTCTAAAAACCCCAACCTGAACATTGATGATGATTGCACTCTACGAGATTTCATGAATAAATCTCCAACAAGTCAAGGATCAAAAGCTAAGGTAAGTGAGACTTCCTCATCTCAGAAAAAGCGCACTAAGAAAAGAGCTAGGAAAACTGTAGAGGATCATCCAACTCCAACTGTTTTCTCTTATAAGTCTAAGTTTCATGAGAATGATCCTAGGTTTTGGAGTAGGACCTCGTATAGAAGGTTTAGGTCTTTTAATGGTAGGGAGATTCACAGTGAAAGAAGACTTAATCTGGTTAGCTATCCACATATTCAAGTACATATTGAGAAACTGCTGTCAGCTGTTGGCCTAGATAGAACTATTTCTTATCCTCATTCTTATTACCCTGCTGTAATTAAAGAATTCTATGCCAATCTTAGTAATACTGTGTTTGTTAAGGGTGATCCTGCCTATGGCAGAGTGTTTTTAAGGGGTGTGACTCTGGATTTCACCCCTAAGTTGATCAATGATTATCTGTGTTGTCCTAGTCCTACTGAAGTTGATAATGTTGAACCAGACTTAGAAATACTAGCTTTAATTCTGACTGGCAAGAACAATAGGTTTGATGGTCACTCCATTAAAACCTCCTCCCTCACCTTGTGTGCATCTGTGTTGCACAAAATAGCTAGGTTCAATTGGAATCCCACTAAGCAGCCATCCAAAGTCAATAAGGAAATGGCCATATTTCTCTATAGGATCATGTCCTCTTTGCCAATTGATTTTGGCACTCATGTTTTTAATTTGATTAAAGAATTCAGTGCTGATACCTCATCCTCAATTTTGCTCCCCTTTCCCTGTCTAATCACTGGGGTGATTATGGCTTAAGTCCTACCTATGATTGGATCCAAGCCTATTAGCACAGCCACAGAACCAATCTCAGATTGTCCCTCTGCTATTTATATCTCTGCAAAACTGCTCAAAGAAGGGCATGTCAATGACATATCTGGAGAAAAGGGCAAAGAAAAAGAAGAAGAGACATCTACTGCTCCCTCAGACAAGAAGAAAGGAGTAAAGTGGTACTTACTCCAAAAGCTGGCTTATAATCAAGAAAGGAGAGCTGAATTGGATGCTGATGATTATCAAATCAATAAGCTGCTGGTGGATATTATTGAGAGTGAGGATGATGGTGATAGTGATGATTGTTTCTCTATAAGCAGTGAAGAAAAAGATGAAGAGGTGGTTAGAGACTATCCTCTCAGAGAAAGAGCTCCCCACTCTAATATACCTCGTGACTGATTACAATGGTTGCTGACAAATAGGGGGAGTGAAGTTTATGTTGAAGTTTATTTTTTTTATTTCAATTTCAAGACTCAATGCTGCTGGTTTGAATTACTTTTGTTTATTGCTGTACTAAGACATTGTTGTGCCATGTTTTTGGCCTTTAAATTTCTGCAATTTCCATTTTGATGTCTTTGAAATTAAACTTATGAATGGATAAATTCTGTGCGTATGAAGTGCCTGCAATTCTAACATACATGGGGAGCTTAAACAGATGACTCTTTAGTATTGTTAATATACTATTTAAAGACTGTGCTGATATTGAATTTGCAGGTGGTTGGGATGATTTATAAACTTAATTGATTTGTCAAAACCAATGACAAAGGGGGAGATTGTTAGGACCAGATTTCTGGTCTAAATATTGTTTATTGTCTATTGGTTTTTACTAAATAAATCCTAACTGTTGTTAAGAACTAAGACAGTATTGACAGGTTTCAAGCTATGTTGTAACCTCAGTTACAACCTACTAAGTTAGTAGTATTAGGTTTCAAGTACCAGTTGCAACCTCAGTTACAACCTGTGTTGACAGGTTTCAAGTAAGTTGCAACCTCAATTGCAACCACTAGTTCCAACCTGCTGTTAAGCAGAATTCTGTCTTGTTCTATAAATCTGCATAACTATTCTTTAATAATAATTATGTGTTTTAAAGTATGCAGGATATATTCTCATATGATCTTAACATGGTTAATATGCGTATATTGAGAATATCAAAGTGTTAAGGAAAGATGTTTTCTAAAAGAAATAAAGAGATTAGTCTATAAGGTTATGTTTCCTTTTAATATATAAATCTCTATTCTTATGCTTGTCCTTATCACTTGTTTCAATCTTTTGATCCTTATAATATTCAGTAAAGATATGTTTAAAGATTGATTGATATGTGGAGTTAAATGTTTCATATGTATATGAAAAGATATTATCTTTAAGAGATCATATCTTTATATGTTTCCTTTCAAAGGAAAAGATTAACTCCTACTTTCAAGTGTGTTACTAAACAGGTATTAATCAAAGATGATTAGAGTCAATCCATGCTGAAGAATCTCGTGATACTTGGAGAGATTGAAGCTAATCAACCAAGTCAAAAGCAATCAAAAGATATTGAAGATAGAAGATTGTTTTTACTTGTTTATATACTTAGTAACTTAAGCTTGTAAAAGTTGTGTGTTCTAAATTATAAAGAACTTATTTTCTAGAGAGAATACACGTGAGCTTCAAAAAGAAAACAATGGTGGGATGCCATTGATTTATATTTGATAGTTATAGAGTAGGAGCAATATAGTGATAGGCAGAAAAACCTAGAGGGAGTCTAAGTTTTTCATTAAGACTTGAGTCATATATTGTAAGCTTTTTATAATATCATAATCTGGGTAAGTGCCCCGGAGACGTAGCCTAGTTAGGTGAACTCCGTTGTTAAATGTGCGTGTGAATTATTTTCAAGTACATTTAATTTTAAAACAGTTCTGTCCATTAATACACCTGGTTCCAACTGCAGTTCCAACCTCACTTGGAACCTTATACACTTGGTTCTAACTGCAGTTCCAACCTCACTTGGAACCTTAATGCAAAACTGCATCTAGAACAGCGGATAGGAATTTCAGAGATAAATAAGAACCTGTGAATTTTGTCAATTGAGGCTCGCTGTGAATTTTGTCGATTGAGCCTAGCTCAAATGGATACTACCTACACGATTCAATAAATCCTCAAAAAAGTTATTGTAACTTTGTGTGAGGATAGAAATATAGATCTTATTTATAGGTTGTGAAGAGAAAATTTAGGAAGAGATTTGTTGAACATAGAGTTCAATAATGATTTTGATTATTACTTTGATTATGCGTTTAATGATTTTACGATTTCGATGATATAATGCTTGTCTTGTCCAAAAATAGAAAACGTATATTTCAGGTCTTTAAATGATAGAGCATTCGATAACGAAGCCACAGGTTCAGACGGAACCAAAATCGGAGCTAAAACGAAGGAGTTATGAGCATTCGAAGATTTACGGGACCAGGATTACAGTCGACCGATCGACTGGACAAAAACGACCGATCGTTTTTGATCCAATTTCTTCCAGAGAGTCCAGTATAAAAACGACCGATCGTTTTCAGAAAACGACCGATCGTCTGTCTGAAAACGACCGATCGTTTTCTGCAGTTTTCGAAAACAGCTTTTCAGCTTATTCTGGAAAAGAGCTGTTAAAAACCTACAACGGTCATAACCCAGAAAAACAGTCTTTGCTGTGATATATACCACCTAAAATCTCTCTCCAAAACCACCAATCATTTACACTAATTATCATCCTTCAATCCCCATATACAAAACCCAAAATATCACCAATTTGGTGTATATACTCAAAAGAGGGAAAATTGAAGAAAAAGAGAGTAAAGCTCAACCATCATCATTCTCACCAATTAGCTTAATTAGAAGCAATTAGAATAGTGAGTGTAGTTACATTATTGTAACGAAATTTGTAACGAGTGCTTTATAAACTCATTTGTGAGCGAGTGATCGGGTAGAGGCTTTGTAAGCGAGTTGCTTAAAAGCTCTAGGTCTTTTCATTTCGGGACACTCATAAAG
The DNA here is from genome assembly GCA_963920805.1 of Primula vulgaris. Lineage (NCBI taxonomy): Eukaryota > Viridiplantae > Streptophyta > Magnoliopsida > Ericales > Primulaceae > Primula > Primula vulgaris. The sequence goes on along the minus strand of OY987217.1, from coordinate 13,054,235 downwards.
TGAGGGGGAGCTTAATCGGTTGATTAGCTCGATAGGATTTGTAATAATCCGCAAGGAAATTTTTAGTGAAATACTCGGTAGTACCGAGGAGAGGACGTAGGCCGTTTGCCGAACCTCTATAAAATCACGGTGTCATTTTCTTTCCTTGCTTTTACTTTCCGCAACTTTATTATTGCTTATATTCTTGCTTGCGTTTATGATTTCTAGCATTTCATTAAAGTTTATTAAACGCTTAAGTTTAGAATTTGCATAAGTTGGGTGTTAGTTGCTTAGAATTTTAATTAGGCGAAAATCGCCAAAACCTTATTCACCCCCCCCCTCTAAGGTTAGCACGCGGGCCAACAAGATTGACATATCATATCATACTATTAATATAAGCAAACCAAAAAAAAATTGAGGCTGCTCAATTTTGCCCAATTTTTTCAAAAATACCCTCTCTAATATTATAATTACTTTTAAATGCCATCAATCAATTCAAATACATAAATAACTTAAAAAATGTTATTTTCCACACATTTATATTCCAAACAAAATCGTTGTGTATTTTTTATAAGAGTAAAACATTATGTTACTCTTTATATATGATTGTTAATTAATTATATTTAATCATTCGATATTTAAATTTTAAAAAAAATATTAAATTTATTTGTCGGGATCATATCTATGTCACTACGTATCGCATACGCAACGCGTGGGCAACGATTAGTAGTCTAAACATAAAGATACAAATGAGAGAGAATATAGTTGTATTTTTCAGTATATAGATACGGAGAGTGAGATAAGAATAGATAAAATATTTTTTTAAAATTGAACTTCCCGAATAAGTGATATCTCTATAAGCTTCAATATACAATTTTTTCAAAATGGACTTTCAATATCCCCTACTTTTTCATAAAGTGGACTATTTTTTGTTACCAAACACATAAAAATGTCTCAAATGGGCTTCCCCTTTAGAAAGTGATTTTAAATTGTCCGTCAAACATGCCCTTAATTTTTCTCCTTTTCAACTGGAATTCAATGTATTTGTCTAGGACCTTAGGTGCTCTTTATTTTCAACTTGATGACCACTCTTGATATTTTTTTTATTTTTTTTTGTATAAATAATAAGATGGAATTGCTAACCTGAATTGGTACTAAAACTTTTGTGAAGAGTAATTTGCTTAAACGACGTGAAAAAACTAAGTGTACCATTATTTTCTGAGGGAGTAAGAAATAAACTAGGGTAGAAGTTGCTCTTAAAAATACATAATATTTACATTATGCGTTCCATATTGCTCAGGTAGCTAGATCTTAATTATACTATTATTATTTATTTATTTTTGAAAACACTAGTATTATTATTTATTTATTTTTGAAATAATACTCCTTATTAGCAATTGACTTTTTCCTTCAAGATTATTCAAAGATTTTTCTTGAGATCGAGTGGGATAACAAGATATAGGTTCAGTAAACCGATGCGACCGAGGGATTTATAGTGGTCACTGGCCAGATCCAATCGAGTTTATATATAGTTGGTAAGGCATGAGTTAGGGAGCTAGATATGAGACCCTATGTGAGAACTTCTTTTTTTGGAAGAAACATTTTTCTTTTTCTCTCCCCTTTTTTCTCCATTCCTTACTCTATTTTTATTTATTTTATGTTTTTATTTTTCTCTCGCTTCCTCTTGCGTTTGTAAGTCTTCTTCTCCTTTAATGTCCTCTTTGCGACTCTTTATTCTCACACTAATCTCCCATGTTTATTTTTCACTTTAGTCTCGTTTAATTAATTGTTTTGACTTATTGTTATTTCTTTTAAACGGGCAACAACGATATAGTAACCTTTGTTGGAAAAACATGTGAAAAACATGGGTGTTTTCGAACGGTCGCTGGACCAACTTCGAGTCATTTTTTCATGCGACAGCGCTAAGTTGTTTATACCATACTCAACGTGGTTGAGTAGCCCGTGTGACGAGCTTCGTAACGGTATATCGCATGACCTATTTGGAGAATGGGTGTGAATACAAAGTGGCTTCAAAGTTGGTGTCTCGAAAGCTCAAATCTGGAAAAGCCGAAATGGTAATGGAAAAACATTTAGTATAATCCTATATTGGAAGATTAAGAGATAATTTTACAATATATATACCATACCAACCCATGTAGTTATTAAACTAACATGTCCACATACACATAAGAATATTAGTGTGTACCACACACGCGCGCTCGCTCGTGTCTCGTGTCTCGGGTCTCGGATAACGGGCGCGGGCGTGGCTAGAGTTTCCAGCAACTGAAACGTCAGCAATAAATGAGAATAAATTGCAGCAGTTTCAGGAATTAAGTGAGCGGATTCTGGGGGTGTAACTCCCAGAATTTATGACCATCATTATGGCTGCGGTTTCTATAGAGCCTATAAAAGGCAGCCCTTCCCCTCTCATTTCAACACACTAGAACACACAACCTCACAGGATAAGCATACACTTAGAGAGAGAGAACCGCACCACCAACAGCTCGACCTGTGGTTCGGTGTCGGTTTCCATACGAGCCACTCTGAGATAGAAGTTGTACCTTGGGAACAAAATCCCGAAACCAGAAACCTTTAAAGGTGGTTCGGGAAATATTGTTTAAGGAAAACTGCTCAGCAGTTGCCTCTTCTTTTATATTTCTGTTATTTATTTTTCAGTCATTTACATTCTGTCCGTTTCATTTCAGTACCGTTTCATTTCTGTAATTTACTTTTCTGTACTGTTTCTTTTCTGTATTTACATTTCACTACTGTTTACTTTCAGTCTTTCGATTCTGTAATTTATTTTTCAGTTCTCTAATTTCCAGTATTGTTTTAAAACAGTCCGGCAGTTTGGTTTTGTTTAAAACCAGTCCGGCAGTTTATTTAAAACCAGTCTGGCAGTTTGTTAAAACCAGTCCGACAGTTTATTTAAAACCAGTCCGGCAGTTTATTTAAAAACCAGTCCGGCAGTTTATTTAAAAACCAGTCCGGCAGTTTATTTAAAACCAGTCCGGCAGTTTCTCTGTTAAACCAGTCCGACAATTTCTTTATAACAGTCCAGCAGTTTATTTATTTGTTGAGTCAGGAATTGTAATTTATATTCCAATTGTGAGAAATAAAATTGTTTATTTCCATTGCAGTCCTTGTTCTTTAATTTATTGTTTGTTCGAAATAGTATCAAAACCAACAATCTTAAACAATATCCTTTTTGGTTTTACTATTTTCGAAAAGAAAAGGACTTTCTTTTTTATTTTATTGTTGTTGACGTCTCGGGTTTATTCTTGCAAAATCATTGCTAGTTTACTAGAAATTGAAATTTGCAAATAGAATAAAATCCGAATTGGTTGTAATCTTTTAATTCTAGAATATAATAAAGAGTTTTTTAGTGAAATCAAAAGTAATTTGATTTTCACGCTAGAATCTCTTTCATTGGTTTTTATTCTTTTGAAGCAATCTAATTAAGTTATAATTAGTATTTATGATTAAGAATTTTAGTTTTCTTGCGAGAAACTAAACGGTTTTTATATTGTCATTTCAGATGACTAATGAGGATCAAATACCGACCGTTTCTTTGGAAAATGTGCAGGGCGCACTTGTGATTGGCAATAGCCATAACAATGCAAGCACTGCGAGTGGGGGGGCTCAGGCTGAGGCTGAGGCAGAAGCTGCTACGGCAAAGGCTGCGGCCGACGCCGCTGCGGCAGAGGCCGATGCTATGGCTGCGGCTGCGGCCGCAGCACAGGTTGTTGCTAAGGCTGCGGCCAAGGCAGCGCTTGTGGCTGCGGCCAGGGCAAAGGGCAAGGCTCCGGCAACGCCGGCGATGCCAATGTTGCCAACCTCTCAACTAGAGAGACCGGAAAAGTTTAGGGGTAACAACTTCAAACGTTGGCAGCAAAAGATGCTGTTTTATTTAACTGCCCTTAATCTGACACGGTTTCTTAAGGAGTCTGCACCCGTCCTAAGCGAGGGCGATGAGGACGTGTAGACAGTTTCAGCGGTGGAAGCGCGGAAACACGGTGACTACCTATGCCAGAACTACATCCTGTGTGCTCTGGATGACACTCTCTTCAGTGTATTCGAGCCCAAGGCTTCTGCAAAGGAGCTTTGGGAGTCTCTTGAAAGAAAGTACAAAGTGAATAACGCTGGCGCAAAGAAATTTGTCGTCACGGACTTTCATGAGTACATGATGACTGATGGGAAGAATGTTATCGAGCAGGTTGAGGAACTCCAACTCATATACCATAGGCTTGAGGTTGAATGGCTAGTTATCAACGAACCTTTCCAAGTGGCATTAATGATTGAGAAACTTCCACCTTCTTGGAAAGAGTTTCAAAACTACCTGAAACACAAGCGAAAGGCTTTGACCTTGGAGGGACTCATTGAGAGGCTCAGCGTTGAGCAAAGCAACCGCCGATCCGGAAGGAAAGGCGGTGGCGGAGCAGGCAACGCGGTTGCCAAGGCCCATGTGGTTGAGAACGCTATGTCTAAGCGAAAATGCTTTGACGGCGTAGTCGGTGCTTCTCTCCAAAAGAAATTCATGGGAGATTGCTTTGTGTGCAACGGATTGTAAGATGCGCATCGACAAGCCCAACCCCCCCCCCCCTCCAAAGAGGAAGTTCCAAGGGAAAGGGAGGAAGAGGGCACCTGCTCAGGTAAATGTAGCTGAGGGAGGAGATGATGCTGGACAGGACTATATGCACCTGAGTGCTGTGGTCTCGGAAGTGAAACTGGTGGGGAGCAACCCAAAAGAATGGTGGCTAGACACAGGCGCCACTAGTCACATCTGTGCCAGCAAATGGATGTTCAAGACCTATACGGCCGTGGACAATGAGAGCTGCTTCATGGGGAACTCGGCTACTTCCAGGGTGGAAGGAAAAAGAACCGTGCTGCTGAAGATGACATCGGGAAAGGAGCTCACACTGAATAGCGTGCTCCATGTGCCGGAAATTCGCAAGAATCTGGTTTCCGGGTCTGTTATGGTGAACAAATGATTTAAACTTGTATTTGAATCTGCTAAAATTGTAATCACCCTTAATGGAATGTATATAGGCCGTGACTATATGACCAACGACATGTTCAAATTACATGTTGGTACTCTGGCTCCTAAAGCCGAGTATGCTATTGTGGGTACTAAGGTTGAGGCCAGTACCCAGAATAATGTAACCGTTAATGTTGCCCAAGTGGCCAATAAAACTTCATTTGCTTATTCTTGCGATTCATTTAATTTATGGCATGGTAGATTAGGTCATGTGAATTCTAATTCTATTAAGAAATTAATATCACTGAATCTACTACCTAATTTTGTATTTGATAAACAACATAAATGTGAGGTTTGTGTTAAAGTAAAATTAACCAAGTCTTCGTATCAACATATTGAACGAAGTACTGAACCTCTCGGTCTAATACACACAGATGTATGCGACTTAAAGTTTATACAAACGCGAGGAGGGAAAAAGTATTTCATCACATTTATAGATGACTGTACTAGATACTGCTATGTCTACTTAATGAGAAGTAAAGACGAAGCGGTAGAGAAATTCGCTCTTTATAAGACCGAAGTAGAAAATCAACTCAATAAAAAGATTAAAATGTTGAGGAGTGATAGAGGCGGTGAATATGAGGCACCGTTTGCGCAGATATGCGCAGAAAATGGCATTATACATCAAACCACGGCCCCATACTCTCCGGAGCAGAATGGGGTTGCCGAGCGTAAGAATAGGACGCTCAAGGAAATGATGAATGCTATGTTAATAAGTTCTGGGTTACCCCAGAACATGTGGGGGGGAAGCGCTGCTTTCCGCCAACTATGTATTGAATAAGCTACCGCATAAGAAGCGTGATAAACCACCTTATGAACTATGGAAAGGCCATCGGCCGAGCTATAAATTCTTAAGGGTTTGTGGTTGTCTAGCGAAGGTCCTTGTCTCGCTTCCGAAAAGAACGAGAATAGGACCAAAGATGGTAGACTGTGTGTTCATAGGATATGCACAAAACAGTAGTGCTTATCGTTTTCTCGTGCACAAATCGGATAATCCCGATGTACATGTAGATACTATCATCGAAGCTCGAGAAGCTTCTTTCTTCGAGGAGATCTTTCCCCGCAAGTCTTCCATAACTGTAGAGACTGAGGAGTCAAACAGTGAGGAAAATGTGGGGGCAAGTGAACCGTTGGAGGAAGAAGAAGAAGAGCCTCGACGTAGTAAAAGGGCTAGAAAGGAAACGTCTTTCGGTCCAGATTTTGTAACCTTCATGATAGAAGGCGAACCGGCGACATTCAAACAAGCAATGTCATCCCCGGGAGCCCAATATTGGGAGGAAGCGATCAACAATGAGGTTGAATCGATATTACAAAATCACACTTGGGAACTAGTGGATCTACCACCCGGGTGTAAGCCACTAGGACACAAGTGGATCTTCAAGAGGAAGAGAAAGCTCGATGGAACAATCGAGAAATACAAGGCGAGGCTTGTAGTAAAAGGTTTTAGACAAACCGAAGGTGTCGACTATTTCGACACCTATGCTCCTGTCTCCAGGAAGACGTCAATCCGGATAGTCATTTCTCTCGTGGCACTGTTCGATCTGGAAATACATCAAATGGATGTTAAAACGACGTTCTTGAATGGTGAGCTGGAAGAGGAAATTTACATGGAACAACCGGAAGGGTTTGTGGTTCCAGGTAAAGCTCACAAGGTTGTAAACTTGTGAAGTCCTTGTATGGACTTAAACAAGCGCCTAAACAATGGCACGAAAAATTTGATAGAGTGATGCTATCAAACGGCTTTCGAATAAACGAATATGACAAATGCGTCTACGTGAAAGGTAATGAAAAGGACTACGTGGTAGTCTGCCTCTACGTAGATGACATGATAATAATAGGGAGTATTGATAACATCAACTCCACTAAGAAAATGTTGTCACAAAAATTCGAGATGAAAGACTTGGGTGTCGCTGATGTTATACTTGGTATGAAAATTACCAAGACATCAAACGGATATGCGCTATCTCAAACTCACTATGTCAGGCAGATGCTTGACAAATTTGATAAAAATAGTAGAGCTACATCCAGAACTCCGATAGAGATCTCAACCAAACTGAAAAAGAATTTTGGGGAGAGTGTGAGACAATTGGAATATTCTCGAATAATAGGCAGTCTGATGTACGTCATGAACTGTACTAGACCAGACATAGCCAACTCAGTGAGTAGATTGAGTAGGTACACCAGTAATCCCAATGAGTAACACTGGAAGGCCATCATGAGACTTCTCAGATACATGAGATACACAGCAGACCGATGGTTGCATTATACCAGATATCCACCTGTACTGGAAGGGTATTCTGATGCAAACTGGATCTCGGATTCCAACAGTACACGATCCACTAGCGGATATGTGTTCGTGATGGGAGGAGCAGCTGTCTCATGGAGATCATCCAAGCAGACCTGCATAGCTAGATCAACTATGGAATTCGAGTTCATAGCGTTGGATCTAGCAACAGAAGAGGCTGACTGGCTGAGAAGCTTTCTGGAAGGAATTCCAATGTGGCCGAAACCTGTCCCAGCAATAAGCATGCACTGCGATAGTCAGTCGGCTATTGGGCGGGCGTAGGATCATATGTATAATGGAAAGTCCTGACATATTCGTCGGAGACATAAATCCGTAAGAGAATTGTTAGCTAACGGTGTGGTGTCATTAGATTTTGTGAGATCTAAAGACTATAGCGGATCCATTTACAAAAGGTTTGACTCAGGTAGGAGTTGAAGTTTCATCGAGGGGAATGGGGTTGAAGCCCATCAAACTGGAAACCTCCTCAGAGGCAACCCAACCCGAACTGGATTCTCCAGCCTCGGGTTCAACGGGAAAACCGAACTGTGGGGGTGACCGAACAAAGCACTCGGGAACTTAAGTTTCCAGCCCATTTCCAGGATGAAAGAGTGATATACCTAGACCATCTTAAGGGTGAACATAAGGCTCTTAATGAAAACAAGTATCTCGAAGGTCGAGAGGGGTGAGTCAGGACACCCTTGAGTTGAAATCACCTATGACGAGTGTGTATGGCCGATACTATGTGATGAGCCATGGGCTAAATCACTAGAGCACTCGGTTGAATTTTGCCAAGGCAGTCCACGGCCAAATATGGACAACAACCAAAGGGATTAGTAAGTGGTGTAGAGAGGACACTGTGTGCGCATTACCCTGGTATGCACAAACGCTAAAGGGTTCAAGGCTTAAAGGCTACCCAATAGTAGCATATCAGATCTTACGTCACTACGGCAGGTTCAAGGCACGCGCTACCTGTCCTTATGCATTTAGGAGCATTTTTATTTTCAGCCAATTGCATTCATGTGGGGGATTATTGGAAAAACATGTGAAAAACATGGGTGTTTCCGAATGGTCGCTGGACCAACTTCGAGTCATTTTTTAATGCGACAGCGCTAAGTTGTTTATACCATACTCAACGTGGTTGAGTAGCCCGTGTGACGAGCTTCGCAACGGTATATCGCATGACCTATTTGGAGAATGGGTGTGAATACAAAGTGGCTTTAAAGTTGGTGTCTCGAAAGCTCAAATCTGGAAAAACCGAAATGGTAATGGAAAAACATTTAGTATAATCACATATTGGAAGATTAAGAGATAATTTTACAATATATATACCATAACAACCCATGTAGTTATTAAACTAACATGTCCACATACACCTAAGAGTATTAGTGTGTACCACACACGCGTGCTCGCTCGTGTCTCGGATCACGGGCACGGGCGCGGGCGTGGGCGTGGGCTTGGGCTTGGGATTGGGATTTGGTATTTGGGATTGGGATTTGGGGAATGTCTCGGGTCTTGGGTCCAAATCCGAAATGGGAGTTTTGTATAAAATACAAAAGCAGTCCCTAGAGTTTCCAGCAACTGAAACATCAGCAATAAATGAGAATAAATTGCAGCAGTTTCAGGAATTAAGTGAGCGGATTCTGGGGGTGTAACTCCCAGAATTTATGACCATCATTATGGCTGCGGTTTCTATAGAGCCTATAAAAGGCAGCCCTTCCCCTCTCATTTCAACACACCATAACACACAACCTCACAGCATAAACATACATTTAGAGAGAGAGAACCGCACCACCAACAGCTTGACCTGTGGTTCGGTGCCGGTTTCCATACGAGCCACTCTGAGATAGAAGTTGTACCTTGGGAACAAAGTCCCGAAACCAGAAACCTTTAAAGGTGGTTCGGAAAATATTGTTTAAGGGAAACTGCTCAGCAGTTGCCTCTTCTTTTATACTTCTGTTATTTATTTTTCAGTCATTTACATTCTGTCCATTTCATTTCAGTACCGTTTCATTTCTGTAATTTACTTTTCTGTACTGTTTCTTTTCTGTATTTACATTTCAGTACTGTTTACTTTCAGTCTTTCGATTCTGTAATTTATTTTTCAGTTCTGTAATTTCCAATATTGTTTGTTGGCCCGCGTGCTAACCTTAGAGGGGGGGGTGAATAAGGTTTATGGCGATTTTCGCCTAATTAAAACCTAAGTGCAACTAACACCCCAACTTACGCAATTCTAAGCTTAAGCGTTAATAAACGTTAATTAATTCAAACGCAAGCAATAAATAAGTAAGAATATAAGTTGCGGAAAGTAAAAGCAAGGGAAGAAGATGACACCGTGATTTATAGAGGTTCGGCAAAACGCGCCTACGTCCTCTCCTCGGTACTACCGAGTATTTCACTAAAAAATCTTTTCCCGGATATTACAATCCTAACGAGCTAATCGACCGATTAAGCTCCCCCTCACTTTATGAGTGTCCCGAAATGAAAAGACCTAGAGCTTTTAAGCAACTCGCTTACAAAGCCTCTACCCGATCACTCGCTCACAAAAAATGAGTTTATAAAACACTCGATACAATTTTTTTGTTACGAAACGTAACTACACTCACTATTCTAATTGCTTCTTAAAAAGCTAATTGGTGAGTTGTTGATGAAGATCGAGCTTGAATCTCTTTCTCTTTGATTTTCCTCTTTCTCGAATATATATATACACCAAAATGGCGATATTAGGGTTTTTTAATTGAGAGAGGTTTTAAGGATGATGATGGTTAAGCTTGGTAAATATAGAAAGAGAGATTTGAGGTGGTTTATATAACAGCAAAGTCTGTTTTTCTGGGTTGTGACCGTTGGAGGCAGTTGAGGCTGTTTTAAGCAATTTTCCAGAAAAAGCTGAAAAGCTGTTTTTGAATTCTGTAGAAAACGATCGGTCGTTTTCTACAGTCGATCGATCGTTTTCAGAAAACGATCGGTCGTTATCAGAAAAACGATCGGTCGAATTCTCGACCTGCTCACTGGAAGAATTCTGTACAAAAACGATCGGTCGTTTTTGTACAGTCGATCGGTCGACTGTTCTTCTGGCAGTTTTTCGGTCTTCTTCGAAAGCCCATAACTTCTTCGTTTTAGCTCCGATTCTGGTTCCGCTTGAACCTGTGGCTTCGTTTTTCCGAGCTCTATCTTTCTGGCGTTCTGCAATTTACAAATTCTCTTTTTGGAAAAATCAAGCATTATATCATCGAAATAGAGAAATCGTAAAATCATTAAAAACATAATCAAAGTTATAATCAAAATCAATTATTGAACCCCATGGTTCAACAATCTCCCCCATTTTGATTATGACAAACTAATGATGATTTTACAAGATACAAGAAAAATATCTCCTCCATTTTAACAAAACGCATTTACACCAAAATATATCATTTTTCTCCCCCTTTGGCATTATCAAAATGCAATCAAAAAATAAAAGATGGGGTTAAGTGAAGGATTTTTAAAGAAAAACCAAACATGAAAAATGAAATTATGATGCATATACCCGACCCAACTAATCACATATATGTAGATATTTTAGATTAGAGTATACCGAATATGTGATGTGGAGTCGAGTCCGCTCGCTAATGGCATTTGCATTGAGCGTTGCCGATTCCTAATAGGTGGTACCACTTGTTGGTATGCCTTCCACCTTTGTTGATCAACGGCACTTCATCTTTGATGGTGGAGTCGATCTTCTTGACTTCCTCGGCTTTTGTCGGCGTTGCCAACCATTTGTTGATTTTCTCCTTTTGGATGGAGATACCTTTTGTTGGTTTTGCCAACCACTTGTCGATTTTCTCCTTTTGGATGGAGATACCTACAACACAAGATTTGTCTTTTTGTACCCAATTTCTTTTGGGTCCGACATTGTTAGTGGCTCGGGTCTTTACTACCCATTTCAAATCGCTTCTACTAACATGGAAACGATAAGGGCATCTAGAAGAAATATGCTCATTTCTACTACAATGCACACAATGCTTAGACTTTTTAGTATAACGATAGTTATACGTAGTTCTAGAAAGGTTTTTCGGAGTATCCATTTTGGTTTTAAAACCTATACCCTTCCTATCATTAAAAGATTTTTGAAAAATCTTGGAAGTACTCTTTTTAGGAAAAACAACCTCTTGTTTAGGTGGAATAGGAGTTGTAGAAATATTAGAGGCTTTAACGAAGCGGGGTTTGTTAGAAGTAGAGCCAATGCAATCAAAACCTATACCGCTCTTATCATTGACATCTTTTTGACAACTCAAAATGTTATCTAAAACGGTTTTTCCTTTAGAAAACTTTGAGATTGTTAAATTAAGTTTTTCAATGGAAATGACAAGATCGTTGTTTTTAGTTTTCAACGATTCATTCTCGGTTTCTAAAACCTTGACCTTGTCATTTAAGTTAAAAGCATGAGAACTTAAAACCTTGTTTTTGCTTTTAACTTTATCGAAAGCATCCTTTAACTCTTCAAAATTTTCTAATAAATCGCAATCTAAAGAAGATGGTTTTGAAAGAGTTTTAGCAAGTCTAGACATCTCATTTTTAAGAAAATTGATCTCGGTTTGTAAAGACTCGTTTTGAATAATGAGATCATTGTTTTTATCTTTCAAGTCTTCCTTTTCGTCATCTATATCACTTAAAGAGAATGACGATTTCGGAATAGACTCATTTTCATTTTTATCTCTTGTCAAGGATCTTATTTCTTCATTAAGAGAAGAATTTATCCTTTTAAGAGATTTAACCTTCTCTACAAGCTTAGGAAGTTTTTCGGAATAGATTCCACACATATGAATTAATTCATCATGAGAAAAATCTTTTACCTCATCGTTGTCACTTTCGCTTGAGGACGAGAGGTTTTGTTCATGGTCGTCTTCCATGGCCATATAGCAACCAAGGTGAGCGACTTCATCTTGATCGGAGCTATCGCTAGAGCTTGAAGCGGATATCTTCTTCTTGCCTTTGCTCTTGCGATTCTTGGCGCAATCTCTCGCCATGTGTCCTTCCTTGCCACAAGTATAGCAAACAAAATCGTTAGAATAAATTGAATTATTTGACGATTTACCTTTATGTTTGCGGTGGTCTTTTAGCTTGAGTATTTCCTTGACGATTCGAATGATATGCATTGAATTTTCGTCGTCATTGGATAGCTCATCGCTTTCGTCACAAGTTGTTCCTTTGAAAGCTATCTCCCTCCTTTTTGAGATTGGCTTGTGACTATTTAGGGTGATCTCGTGTGTAATGAGTGAACCCGTCAAAGCATCAAGAGAGTAGGTATTCATGTCGTGCGCCTCTTGAATTGCGGTGACCTTTGGTTCCCATTCTTTCGGTAAGCTCCGAATCACCTTTGATACCATTTCCTTACAAGATAAATGCTTACCAAGAGATGTTAATCCGTTAGTAATAGTAGTAAATCTAGCAAGCATATCGGAAATAGTTTCTCCCTCGCTCATCCTAAAAAGTTCGTAATCGTGCACTAGAATTTGGAGTTTGCACTCCTTAACTTGGTTAGTCCCTTCATGCATAACTACTAACTTATCCCACATGCCCTTAGCGGTTTTACAAGCGGAAATTTTGTTGTACTCGTTAGGGGAAACGGCACAAACAATAGCATACATCGCTTTAGCGTTCGTAGAGTAGGCTTCTAGTTGAGCGTTATCAAGGTCCTCTACGGGGATTGGATTCTCACTATTTTCGGATTTAGGAGCGGAATATCCTACTTTAATAATCTTCCAAAGATTGACATTGTAGCTTTGTAGGAAAATGCTCATCCTATCTTTCCAATAACTATAGTTTATCCCATCGAAATAAGGTGGAGTATTGGGGGATAAAGCTATGCCGGAAGTGAAATTAAGGAAGTTAGCCATCGGGATCTTAACTCTTAAATCGTTAGATTCCTATATGCAAGAGCCACGGCTCTGATACCAATTGTTGGCCCGCGTGCTAACCTTAGAGGGGGGGGTGAATAAGGTTTATGGCGATTTTCGCCTAATTAAAACCTAAGTGCAACTAACACCCCAACTTACGCAATTCTAAGCTTAAGCGTTAATAAACGTTAATTAATTCAAACGCAAGCAATAAATAAGTAAGAATATAAGTTGCGGAAAGTAAAAGCAAGGGAAGAAGATGACACCGTGATTTATAGAGGTTCGGCAAAACGCGCCTACGTCCTCTCCTCGGTACTACAGAGTATTTCACTAAAAAATCTTTTCCCGGATATTACAATCCTAACGAGCTAATCGACCGATTAAGCTCCCCCTCACTTTATGAGTGTCCCGAAATGAAAAGACCTAGAGCTTTTAAGCAACTCGCTTACAAAGCCTCTACCCGATCACTCGCTCACAAAAAATGAGTTTATAAAACACTCGATACAATTTTTTTGTTACGAAACGTAACTACACTCACTATTCTAATTGCTTCTTAAAAAGCTAATTGGTGAGTTGTTGATGAAGATCGAGCTTGAATCTCTTTCTCTTTGATTTTCCTCTTTCTCGAATATATATATACACCAAAATGGCGATATTAGGGTTTTTTAATTGAGAGAGGTTTTAAGGATGATGATGGTTAAGCTTGGTAAATATAGAAAGAGAGATTTGAGGTGGTTTATATAACAGCAAAGTCTGTTTTTCTGGGTTGTGACCGTTGGAGGCAGTTGAGGCTGTTTTAAGCAATTTTCCAGAAAAAGCTGAAAAGCTGTTTTTGAATTCTGTAGAAAACGATCGGTCGTTTTCTACAGTCGATCGATCGTTTTCAGAAAACGATCGGTCGTTATCAGAAAAACGATCGGTCGAATTCTCGACCTGCTCACTGGAAGAATTCTGTACAAAAACGATCGGTCGTTTTTGTACAGTCGATCGGTCGACTGTTCTTCTGGCAGTTTTTCGGTCTTCTTCGAAAGCCCATAACTTCTTCGTTTTAGCTCCGATTCTGGTTCCGCTTGAACCTGTGGCTTCGTTTTTCCGAGCTCTATCTTTCTGGCGTTCTGCAATTTACAAATTCTCTTTTTGGAAAAATCAAGCATTATATCATCGAAATAGAGAAATCGTAAAATCATTAAAAACATAATCAAAGTTATAATCAAAATCAATTATTGAACCCCATGGTTCAACAGTTTAAAAACAATCCGGCTGTTTGGTTTTGTTTAAAACCAGTCTGGCAGTTTGTTTTGTTAAAACAGTCCGGCAGTTTGGTTTTGTTTAAAACCAGTCCGGCAGTTTATTTAAAACCAGTCCGGCAGTTTGTTTAAAACCAGTCCGGCAGTTTGTTTAAAAACCAGTCCGACAGTTTGTTAAAACCAGTCCGGCAGTTTATTTAAAGCCAGTCCGGCAGTTTCTTTATAACAGTCCAGCAGTTTATTTATTTGTTGAGTCAGGAATTGTAATTTATATTCCAATTGTGAGAAATAAAATTGTTTATTTCCATTGCAGTCCTTGTTCTTTAATTTATTGTTTGTTCGAAATAGTATCAGAACCAACAACCTTTGTATTGAGTTTCGGTGTGTGTTACATATGTAAGAATAGGAAAAAATATATACAAGTTGAATTTGTTTTCTTACAAGCATAATAAAAACGACGTGAAAAAGCTAAATGTACTACTATAAGAGAGGAAGGAGTAAGAAGTAAAATAGTAGAGCTCTTTGCTCGCAACCGATTTGGATTTGTTTCGCTCGAACTCTGCTAATTTGTGGCCCTCAACGCCATTTCTGTAAGTTTAATTTGGTTTTTGCAGCCGTCTTATTTATCCATGGTTACCTAGGCTACTCTTCTATTTTCCGTTGAGTATGGTCTTGTTGATTCCGCTGGCTATTTAACGTTTCAGAATTGTTATGAGAGATTGGCAAAACTTTGCATAGATTGGCGTTTTGGTTATTTGTATTTGGGTTGCCTATTTAGCGATTGTTCCGCTTATTGATGTTTGGTTGGAAGCAACATAATAGTTAGGTAAAAGAAAATGTACATTGGTCATGTTAACATTTGCCTTCGCTACTATTTACCCAACTATTAGAGTTGGTGCTTTCATACGATTTACTGTACATGGGACATACCTAGTTGCTCTGGTTGGCTAGAGTTATTTGACAAGGTGTGGGGATTTCAGTGAGACTTAGACTCGGGTTTCCTTTCGTATAGAGTTAGTGGCTCCGACATGACTTTTTGGGCTTTGATGTTACTTGATGATAACTACTCATGTGGAGGATTTGTAATCTGATGCTTGAGTTGAAATTTGAATTTTGTGCAGCCGATGCATACTGTCTAACACATATTGGTTGAACCGATTGCTAGCATTGGTTAGCTGAATATAGGTTCGCTTTTACGATTATCTTTGATTAGTGAGCTATATCTTTCTATATACAGACTCTGAAGCCAGTTTTGTTCGTGTTGCGGTGACAATCTAAAAGATTATTGCTATTACTAGTATTGGTGTACCAGACATGGTGTTGCATTGGTTTGTATTGTTGTCTGAGCAGTTTGTTTCTTTAGGTTGTTTTTTAGCTTCATTGTATATCTTGTTTATGTTCCATCTTCTAATTTTATAATATACGTTTACTTACCAATAAAAAAAGTAAAATAGTAAAAGTTGCTCTTAAAAATAAATATTATTTACATTATGCGTCTCATCGCTCGTGTAGACCTATATTATACTATTATTATTTTTTTAAAAACACTACTACTACTATTATTATTTTTTTTAAAATATTCACGATTGAATTTTCCCTTCAAGATATTCAAAGATTTTTCTCGAGGTCGACTTTTAGTAAATCGATCCGACCATGGACTTACAGTGGTCACTGGCCAGATTCAATCGAGTTTATAGTTGGCAGGTATGAGTCGGAGAGCTAGACATGAGACTCTATGTGTTAACCTTTTTTCGGAAAAAAGCATAATTATGTGACCAAAATTAAGAGTCTGAAAAGGATAACCTTTGGGACTGTAAAATCCGTTCACATTTATGGTCGGGGGAATATGGATCATATCTCTACATGATTTTCCAAATTTATCCATTTTAAGTTATCGATGGGTACCAAAAAACATCCAATCACATATTTTAAGTAAAAAAAATCTATAGAAAATACGAAGAAAAACTGATGCTCTTACTCATTTACACCACACAGATCGCACAATATGCCAACGAGGCAACTTGCCTCCTCAACATACTCGGTAAAACTCGGGGTTTGCCTTTATAAGCTCCTTGAGAGAAATCAACAATTTGATCCGAGATGTTTGGAGTCATTCACATAGTTCCGAAGATTTACATGTTCCTTGTAAATTGTTTAAATGATTAAATATCAAAATACAAAATGCTTTTAGTGTCCAACTCTAATAAGCAGTGGATAGCCTTTTACAGAACAAGCGGTTCCATTTGGGTTTAAAATTAAAAAGAGATATTTATAAAAGTCTCAGGAAAAAACTAAAAGCATTATTGAGAGCCGAAAGCGCACGATTTTGAAAAAACCTCGTGTAGTATACATGCTTCTGCCTTGTATACCGACAATTTGACTCTTCCGGACAAGGCCGGCCCTCATACTTTTAGTTGCGCGGTGCAAAAATACAATGTGCCCCTAGCTACCCAGAAAATTAGTATGAAGTATAACGAGGTTTTTACCCGCTGTCTATGTTTTCCAGAAATAGTAAAGGCTCAATTAGTTGGATTATCATGAGATATTCAGGAATTTCAACAAAATATTCAGGAAAACCATGTAATAATTGAGAAACTTTTCTTAAACTAAATATGTTGCACAATATTATAATATCGTGTATGAGGACAAGTACGCACGTAATCTTTGGCAAATTTTTCTCAACAAATAACAACTAGATGTATTGGTCAAAATCTCCTCTTTAGATGTGATCAGAACTTTTTTCTTGGGAAAACTATGGCAATTGGCAAACGGATCATAACTACGTAGACTTCAGAATTCAGATAGGTAGAGAGAGAGAGATTTCACTATTCGGTCCGAAATTGTAATATTTCTGTGATATTTATAATGATTTTATCTTTCTTAAAACGAGTATTTCAGTATTTTATACATATTTTACCAATTTAAACCCAATAATAAGTTTTTGTGTTAATATGCCTCGAGGAAACATTGCCACTTTACTGAGCAGCTAAATACATCGCCCATTGTCGTCTGACAGTAAAATATTTGTTAATGCGATAAAATGTACATTCTATACAAGCAGCTATGCGGAGGCTACATGCGCCTAAAAGTACACTATTAAAAACTTTCGACAAGTTGGTCGTCATCAAGCTATACTTTCACCATCCGTCATACGACAATGCCCACGTTTTTTATGGTATTCAATCTATCCAAGCATATGCATCTGGAATCATTTTAAATATCTTCTCCATTTACAAATTAAATTTCCATGGGAACTTGTCGCATTAACTAGAAGGTTTTTCATTAAACTGATATGAAACTTGGAATTGAAATTGCTTGCCAAGTATCGTATACAAAGACGATGATGAGCATTGGGGTTCATCTCACCCAAGACAAGGAGATCTCATGGCGTTTATGATATCAATGTGGGGGTCGGATATAACACAAATATCTTTCCGGTCTGTAACACGATCCCTAACCCATGCCATAAACCAACTCCAAAGTCATTGTTCTCACTTTGGACTACAACAAAGGCTAATAGAAACAACTGATTATTAGCATTACAACTCATTGCAATTAAATGGGTAACTTTATATGTTTCTGTATAAATGAGTACCATCAATAGTAATTACTACACGGAAAAATCTGACTCCTTTGATGCACGGCCGAAGGCCCAAAATACTCTCTTAAATATTTCTTCATTCGAACGAAAAGTTTGATCTTTTTTCCATAAAAACTAAGTTCCAGGGTTTTGTTGCTAATCGCGTCCCTGTATCGTCGTAAGATTCTGTCATTTTCCAATCACCAAAAATACTTTTTATTACTCTCATTTTTGCTTTCCGGGCTTGCTTATAAGTAATACACATTTGATATCGTTTGAAATCTATGCTTGTATAGCAGCCAGAGTGAGAGATATTTCTGCTTTCACGACTTCAATAATTCTACAAAGTAATTAACGCCGAATGTAATTACTTATGATGACTATTCAAGATGGGGTTATAATAGCTATGAGGACCTTTATACTTCTTCACTTGAAAATGTGTTGCGCCTTTAGGAATTGAGGCACGCAATTTCCATGAGCTATTTGCACTTCGTTTACACTTTAATGCCAGGATTTTTGGCCTAGATTCAACAATTACATGTTGTAAATGAGCTTTGAGCGAGTAGAGCTTAATAGGTGCTTGAAACTTCTCTTTTGAGCTAAAACGTTGGCCAAGATGGAATTCTGAATAAATATTTTTTGAAGTAGAACTTTCCATTCATGGAACCCGTTCAATAATGATAGTCGTGTTTCCATGATCAATGTTTATAAATTCTGGAACAGAAGCTTTCCTATATAAGACATAAATTTCATCAAGTTCCTGCAGATTTTCTTTCGTTTCATCTTCAACCAAATCATTACACATGAACAATTCCCGGTCTCTAATGTTTCACGTATACCAGCAAGGTGCACATTAAAATTTGGTTCATCAGAATTTTTACTTTCCTTTTTTTTTCTTTCAACTCCTGAAAATGTCTCCTTAAATCAAAATGGAGAATTGGTTGGTGAGAAACACAAATGCTCAGTAGCATCACATTCCATGAGCAATTGCGTAAAAAGACCGATTATTATCAATTTTGTATTGTATGCGAGTCTTTTCTAAGTAAAGCTCAACACAATCCATCTTTAACTTTTTCATCATGTCCAACGTGATGTCTATGGATTCATCACCGTCGACCAATATGTATAAATACTTTCCATTAGCTAAGTAGCGAGTAGCGACAAGTAATCTTCAACTTATACTCTAGAGGATTGGTTCTTGTTAACTTATGCATTTTATCGTTAAATTTACTAAATTTGATTCCACAATTAACTCCACTCACTTTAAAAATTGCATCTTCAGATGCAAGGTCTTGTTCGGCGTAACATATCCTCCTACCCCAATAGCATACACAAAATGGTAGCTATTTGCAACCATGGTTTGACATGAAAATCATTTAATTAGAAATCTAGATTTCTACATAGAAATATAAGCAAATAAAAGATAATCAGAACTTGATAAATGTTCCTTGTCCAATTGTAACAATTAATCAGGTTCAATAAAAATGAGAAATTCAGAGACCAAGAAATAAAATAAAATTTCATGGACAAGTTTTTTTGTTGAAGGTGACTAGAAAAAAAGCCAACTATAAAGGGAGCTGGAAAAATTGTTCCTTATTTACTAATAGTTTCTTATATAAAAACATAATTATTGCAATTAGTTGATTAACAAGCAAATAAGTTCAATAACTAACTTCTAAAAGCCATTTATTCTATATTGTTGCACGTCGACCCAAATTGGTATAATTATCATTCCGTCGAGAACCTTTTATGCGCACGTGACTAATTTCAGGAAAAAAAATCATATCACAAACATACATATCATTAATGGACAGTTAGATAGCAAATATTTAAGTAAGGTGACAGAGTAAACAACAAAGGACGAGCAAGTAAAATTGAAAAAAAAATTAGATTTTACATTTATAAATTTATAGAACATTTATAAATTTATATATCACGCTATTATAATAAGTAAACTCAATATTTTCGAGACTGTCAAATTTTAGCATTTTTTTTCAAAAATACTCTTACACTTTTCTATTAATTACCATAATACCACTCTCATAAAAAATAGAAAAATGAAAAACTAGTAACATTTTTTATCCTTTTTAACTACTCAAAATTCTTTTAATTATTTTTATCTTATATTCTATCCGATTTTTATTCTTCACCTGCTTTTGTTATAACTAAACTTATTTTCTATATTTTTATCACACTACGCACCGCACACGTAACGCGTGGGCACGATTACTAGTATCATTATAAACAATCGGTTTGGTTTGCTTTGCTTTAAAAAACACTAAAACTGTAAACCGACCAAATAAAGTAAATGAGTTTTAAAAAATTTAAATTAAAACCAAACCGAATAGCAATTGGTTCCCTTCGGATTTTGGTCGTTTTGTCTTGGTTCGATCGACTTAGGATCACTCAAATCCCGAGTCGTTATGCCGACTTCAACCTGAATGGCCCTTCTCTTATTAATAAATTACACTTTACACCCCTCAAACTTTAAATTGTCAATTACCTCCAATTCTGTAAAACGCTGCATCAATATAAGAGTCTTTTTCTATTTTATTCTAGTTCTGTATATAAATTACCATTTTGGACTACTTGCAACATTATTTCCCAATTTGACCTTACTTTATAATGAACATAAAATAATTCAAGAAATGGTTGTCAAAGTTTATTCAAATTTCACTTTGGTATACATAACATCATATATATTTTTTCATATATAATAGAAAAGTTTTCGGTTTCTACAAATATTATATAGGGCCATGTTTTTGTTTAACGAAAAGTATAGAATTTGAATGAGCCAGAAAAACGACAAAAGTATCTAGAAAAGTTTGTCATATATGGCCGTTATTATATTTTTTATAAATTATAAAAAATAATTAGCATAAATTAGCATTTCTTTTTAAATAGTGTAAAATTAAGGCCCATCATAATAACAGTATAGAGATTGAAAAAGTTGAAAGAGCTAAAAAAGAGACAATAAAAACTGTAAAAAGGGCCACAATTTTCCGTGCACCGAGGGACTTATACATCATATTTATAATGTGTAATGAGTTTCCATTATAAGTGAAATTAAACATACCAATTTGAAATGAAAATAAATTATACCAACCATTATCCAATAAGTTCATAATTTGCAACCTGGTTTCGGAATTAAAATTCGTTCAATTGTTAAACATCCAAGCGTACGCTCTAAAATAGAAAAAAGGGAAATGATGGTTTAGTACCCATCTCCAGACTTATTTATAAAAAAAAAACATAGTATAAATCTTTATTAAACTTTAGTATATAGCACCAAAATTATTTCAAATTACCCTTAAATTAACTAACTCCTAACCGTGAGGTTACTCTCTCATTTATATATCTCTTCTCTCTTTTATCATTGTATGTATTATATATTATTTGTATTTCGTTTAGTTTGATTCTCTCTCTGTATTTATTTATTTTTGTGTATTATTTGGTACGCTATATTTGTATTTTATACCGATGTTATTTTTTTTACTCGTATTTACTATTAGTTATTAGGTTGATTAAATTTTTTTTTATGGCGTTTACTGTTGAACGACACATTGTACCGTTAAATAGAGAACTGTTGGATCATTTATTTTAGATTTAGACCGTAAGATTTAAGGGTAGAATAGTAATTTAAGGTTTTTTTTAATAGAGTTTTAGATCTTACGGTTCAGATCTAATATAAAATGATCAAACTGTTCACGAATTAACGATATAATGTGCAGTCAAACACATTGACCGTATAAAATGGGACCCTTTTTGTTGCTCCATAAACCTTGTTTGGTTGGTGTGATTTATATATAAGTTGTTGTGTGATACTCTCTATTTGATGCTACTCAACCTTTTAAAATTTGGCGTTGACGCTGTTTAATTCTCTATTTTTTTTGTTCTATTTCTTATAATAGTTTTACTTTGTTTTCCTTTTTTTTTTTTTTTTTTATGTTTGATGCTCTTTGTTGGTATCTTGAAATTCCTTTGATGCTCTCCATATTTCCTCTTAAAATTTAATATATTATAATGATGTTAAAGATTTTTTTTATTTGGACAAAATAATTAAAACTCAATATAATATAAGTAATGGTAATAGATAATTAAGAGAGACAAAGATTTAAAAAAGTACAATAGATGGATTTTGAGAGGGAGTTTTTTTTTTATTGCCTATTTTGCCAAAAAATATAAAGGATCCGGGATTGACAATCTCACATCCTACGTGTCTTTACTTTTTCACCAATTTTAAAATTGATTAAACAATCAAGCGAATTAGAAATTGGCACATATGATCCGGGATTCTTAACCTCACGTTTTACATGACAATTATTTTGAAAAAACCAATTTATAAGATAACGAATGATTGTAATGTTGTAACAAATATTAGTTATTTTACTTATTTTCCATTTCGTGAATTTTGTCTAATGTCTATATTTATATTTATATTTGCTTACATAACTATTGTTATTTGTTTTATACTTATAGAGATTTTTTGTTCGGTTTAACTCGTGAAAATATGTTAAGTGCTTCTTGGAATTTTTAACTATAATTTGCTAAATTTTTGAGTACAAAATTAATATTCAAATTGAATTGATATATTATATTATGACATTTTTTGCAGTTTTGTTTAAGAGTATATTTTTAATGGTGTATTGGATTAGTTGTATATTTCGTTTTATATATTTTGTATCAAATCATCCGTGACATTTTTATAGTTTGATTTTTTTTTTCTTTTGTTTTTTTTGCAGCACGATGACAACATCAAAATTTCTACTTGCATTATCAATATGTTGTTGAACAAATAGGATGCTATATTGCGATGTTCAATTTTAATATTTCTTTATACTCAAAATTTTAGCAAATTATACTTGAAAATGCTAATAAGTATTTAACATATTTTCACGAGTTAAACCGAACAAATAATCTCTATATACTATAAAACAAATAACAATAGTTATGTAATCAAATATAAATACAAATAGAGACATTAGGAAAAATTTACGAAATGGGAAATTCGTAAAATACCTAATATTTGTTAAAACATTACAATCATTAATCATTTTATAAATTGGTTTTTTTCAAAATAATTGCCACGTAGGACGTGAGGTTAAGAAACACACGTCATAGATGGCGATTTTTTAATTCATTTCATTATTTGATCAATTTTAAAATGATAAAAAAGTAAAAATACATACTTTGGCAAATTGGGCAATGAAAAAATAAGTCTCATATTCAAAGAGAAACGTTTTGTTACATTCAAATCTTCTACCATATTTATCTATCTCTTTTAATACTTCTTGCTTATTTTATCCAAAAAAAAATTCTAAAAAACTTGAAAAAAATTGTACAATTACTATAATACATGTATCAATACATTCCAATAATTATTTTTAAAATAAAATCCACACAAAATTTGTTTTGAAATAAATTTATAAATTAGTGTAAATTAAGCATTGAATATTAAAAAAATTGTCTAAAATAATATTATGTTTAAATATTTTAAAATTTGAATATAATATAATATAAAAGTTTATAAAGTTGCGGTATAAGTTATAAAAATTTAAAATTTGAGTAAAAATAAGCGAGTTACGCAAAATTGATAGATAAGAGCGGTAGAATATTTGGAAATACTAAAAAAGAATAAAATTTTTTTAGATTTATTAACATTAAAAACCATATAATCTCTGATCTCTCTCTCTCTCTATATATATATATATTTATATATATACACACAAAACGCTCTCTCCGTCTTTGTTTGCTTCTCTGATTTAAGGTGTGTTGTGTTTTTGCTTCCAATCAATCTCCGTATTAATTTCCCATTTTGGGATTAATATTGAAAATGAAAATATAGTTTACTATCCAATACCCAGTTAGCTTTTTTCAATTTAATTGATTGTGGATCATCATTTTTATTCTACTTTTCTTATTTTTATTTCAAATGTCTACTTATATGCCAACTTAATAACTTATTATTAGCATTTCGAAACAACAGCTAAGTTTTTGTAATCAAAATTAATGAGATTTTACATTTTAGCTTAATAGTTACAACCAAACAAACCCTCTTGAGCTAATGACTGTTGGCTTGGTAAAAGGGTTTATCGGACTTATTTCGCAATAAATAAAAAGTAATTTCTGTTATCATGTAATATTCTATTTTAACTGATTCTGTATTTAAGCTTTATTAATCAAATGAAATGACTTCTAGTTTTAGCTTAAAAGTTACAACCAAACAAACCCTCTTGAGTTGATGGTCGTTGGTTCGGTAAAAATGTTTATCGGACTCATTTAATAAAAAATATATGGGATTTCCTATAATCATGTAATATTCCAGCTTAACTGGTTCTGTATATAAGCTTTTTTCATCAAATGAAAGGACTTGTAACTTTAGCTTAAAGTTACAATCAAACAAACCCCGAGCTGGTGGGCTAGTGATGGTTCCGTTATTGGGTCTGTCGGAGCCGTTGAAGTGTTAAAATTTTCAAAGAAATATTTATTTATTTTGTCTAATCTTGCAGGTGAACATGTATTGTTTAATAGGGTGTTTAAATATAGTACAGCATTTTTTAGGGTGTCTTTGAAATGAAAAATGGGACGAGGGTCTTCGAAAGACTCCAGACAGTCCATTAGATTAGTAGAAACTAACTAATTGTAGGTGAAATGATTTGTAAATCATTTTTCTAGACTTGTATGCCATTAAAGTTAGAAAGGTTCTTAAACATAACCAAAACAATATAATAGGTTTTCTTAAAATAAAAAGGTGGGATGAACTTAGTCAGTTATTTGCCGGACTTGTATGCTATAAAAAGGTTCTGAATTATAACCAAAACATTACAAAAATGTTTTTTGTAATGAAGAAGTGGGATGTAAGCAGTAAAATTGCTAGGGAGTCAGTTTATAGGTCATTTACTGAACATTTAAAGGAAGGCTTGTAAAGGAAGAAAAACGTATCATAAAAAGAAACGATTTTTTTTAATTGATTCCTTTTTCTCTTTATATTTTCTCTCTAAAAAGAACCGGCCGATGCCCATTCCTATTCCTCGATCTAGAAGGAAGGCCAGTTGTGTACCACGTTCTATCCCTTCCGTCTGTAGCTGGGTTTGAGTTGAGTAGAGGTGAAAATTGTAATAAGTGTATAGGTGAAATTGTATGCTTTTTAAAGGGTTGTCAAGTACGGAAATAGCATTAATACGGCCTTTATATGTATAAAAAGAGAATAAGGTATGCCTTTATCACAGTCATTAGTATAAGCTAAAATACAGTTGAGTTGATTTTAAAGTCCTTTACTGGATTTAATTTAAGAAACGGTTTAATTTTGTCGACTTTATTCGTTGCTAAACCACTGGCAACATCATTCCATGTGATTTAGTGTATAGATAGCGAGACTGCGTATATATGTTTGAGTTGATATTTTTTTTCAATTTGCTTAAGTTCGACGCCATTGAAATGGGTTCTAGATGCAGAATTTAGATGAACTATATCCGAAAGACCTTTTTTCCTCAAAAGTACTCTAGAATATCAAATTGGAGGGGAATTATGAATTTATTATCAGGTCTCAGTTCACCTGTATAAAATTTCATATTACATAAGTAATTCGTTACTAGTTAGTACAGAGAGACAAGAAATGCTTACTGATGATAAATGTTGTTGCCAAACCACTTGGGTAGGTGTTATTTTTGTGAGGTGATATTTGATAGCTTCCTCAGAATTCTAAGTCATTAAAAGGGTTTTTAAAAAAGCAGAATTGGAATAAGCTTACAACTTAAAGGCCCTTGTAAGTCCCATTAGTTGCATTGTAAGGTCAACTCTGAGATTAGTTGTAACGCATAGAACTTGTACTTGGATTCGGTTCACTTATAGTAAAAGACTCAGTTGAAATGAATGAGTTGATTCAGTTGAGTTAACTTAAGTCGTTGTGACCACATTTTAAAGTCCTAAATGTGTATTGTTGAAAGCCCTGAGGCAGACATTCACTTACAGCTGTTTTTGTTTCAGTGATTTAATAATTTAATGTTAAGACTCTTTCAGAGAATGCAGCATTGTCAACAACTTTAGCAATTCCATTGTCTTCTGATTATTAATTTTTTATTTAATTTAATCTCTTGATAGGCATTTCCAGTAGCAATGGAGGATCAACCACATCTTTCAGACTCTAATTCAATTTCCTCCACTGTCCATCCCAAACACGCCGCCATGCTCCGCCGCCTCTCCAACCGTAACCCCACCAAACCATCCTCGTCCTCTTCAGACGACACATTTGAATCAACTCCATCTTTCCTCTCTCATTTCTCCCAATCCAGGCTCTCCATAGAATCCTCCCTCTCCTCCGCCACCTCCACATCTGACGTGGCAGAAATCTCTTCCGCAATTTCCTCTCTCGAAAAGTTAGTCGCGGAATCCTCCTCCTTCCTTCCTATTTACGAAGTCCGCACCTGCCTTGAAACCATTAAATCCCTCAAGCAAACACTAAATTCTCGGTCCTCCCAAATTACACCCAAAAAAACTTTCTCCTTCAAAACCAAGAAACCTGTCATCGCCCCAAAATCCAGCCCTGAGACCCGCCTTTTTGAACCCCCAACGTCAACTTTTCTAATCCCGGGATCACCTGGTTTTCACGAAAGAGAAAACGAGGTTTTGTCAAAGGACTTCTCAGGTTTGGGAGTAGGCGAATTTGTGATTTCGGGTTTGAATTCATGTGAAGTTAGACTAAAAGGAAGTTTTCGAGCGTTGTTCGTGCATAAATTGAAGAACTGTAAGGTTTATTCCGGGCCTGTATCGGGCTCAGTTTTGATCGAGAAAGTTGAGGATTGTGTTTTCATATTGGCGTCTCATCAGATTAGGATACATAATGCGAAAAGATGTGATTTTTATCTGAGAGTTAGGAGTAGGCCGATTATAGAGGATTGTGAGAGTGTTAGGTTTGCGCCATATTGTTTAGGGTATGATGGGATTGAGAGAGATTTAGGGGAAGTGAAGTTGGATGAGGAGAATGGGAATTGGGAAAATGTGGATGATTTCAAGTGGTTGAAAGGGTTTCAATCTCCGAATTGGTCTGTTTTACCTGAAAATGAACGGATTGGTGAAGTTACCATTTTGGATTCGAATTAATAAAATTGTTTTGAAAGTTTGATCCCCCCCCCCCCCCCCCCCCCCTAACTGAGTTTGAGATGAATTTTGATTGTTGAAGTGGAGAAGGAGTACCTTTCTCCTTACAAAGTTGTATTGTATTATATTTCTTATACATTTTTTTTATTTCTAATTCCTTTTCAGGTTAATAATATATGTTTCTTAATTATTTGTTCACTTTCGTTGCATATATCATTTGTGCAGGTACTCACTTTTTTAGTCTGCTTTACCGTGGAGAGAGAGATTACCCTGCCCTCTCTTTACAGTTTACACCAACACAGCTTACACTCTTTACGCTTTCACTATAACTCTTGGAAAAACGATTTGGCCACGTTTATGATCTCAAAAACTTTGTAAACGTTATATGGTAAGAATTGGATAAAGTCAATCTTGTCAAATAATAAAGCTAGGCATTTTTGTGTTTTCCTTTGTGTTTTAGGGTTAAAGTGATCCCAACCTTTTTAACTGGACCTTGTCGTTACATTTCTCAAACAATCGAATATTTACGAAAAAATTTGTATAGAGAAGAATGTTCAAGATCATTAGGAGTTCAGATCATAGTTATGTACTGTAATAATCATTTCAGAAGAATGTGGTGGACCGATCTCCAGATTTTCATTTTCGCCATTAGCGTGTTAACCGTCACACTTGACACCGTTAGATTGATCTGAAATTGATTTACAATGTATTTAAATGATTGATAAAAACCAGACCTTTAAGGTATTTTTAATCTAACGATCCCAATTTGTAATATGTGACGGGGTTTTTTGTACAGTTTAACAAGGCGATATCACAAAAGGGGACCCTAAATCTCTGCACAGCCCGGGATGTAACGCTCAAAAACACAATAATATAAAAATTTGTCCAGTTACACGAGGACAAAATAAAGGGAGACATGAGGATAAAATAGAAGGAGAATACACTACATAGATAAAATTCCACACAAACCCTTTCCTGAATTTTGATAGCCAACTATCAACCTAGAAACAAAGCTAGGAAATCAAATTAAAATCATTTCTTCAACTCATAAAAGCCAAGTGAACGAAAATCGAATAAGTGTTTGCTGAAACTGTTTGTTGATAGATTGGAGGTCAGCATAACTCGTCATCTTATTGAGGCTTCCGAGCCAAGAAAAAGTACATAGGGGTGAAAATCTCTTTCCTGCAAGGGGAAACATAGTAAAATACTAAAATATAACTTTTAATGTTGTAGAAACAGCTCAGACGGCATTGAATCACAGTTATGACATTGTCTTGCAAACCTATAGCCAGAACGACTGGGAAATATATGATAATAGATGATTTTAACACAGCTTTTATTAAACGTACCTGCAGCCTTTTTTTCAAAAAGTAGGCTGCAGACACGGAAAAAACAGAGGGGGCTACAATGCTCCAAGATAGTTTTTGTCCGCTATTGTCGATTTCTAATGTGATGGAAAAGAGAAAAGCAATTGCCTGAATGTTCATCCAGTAATCCATTTCAAAATATGAATCTAGAGTTACAAAATAAGGGTAATGCTGCAGACATGGAAAAACCAGTTCAAGCTGACTTTTTGAATGCCCTAAGACAAAAGTATTTGCTGTTTTTGCCTCTTTCTAATATCAAAAGGAAGAGGGAAGGTTGAAGACCATTTCATCCAGTTATCTATAAACGTGAAGGAAAATTATGAACCTGGAGTTATGTCATTACGCCAGCTATTGCTACATGGACCAGATCAATAAATTCGAAATGATTCTAAGCAAAATGAACTTGTGTTTAGCTTTAATTTTGGATTACATTTAGCACTTCTCCATGGATATAGTTCATGATCATGATGTGTACTTTTTCAACTGAAACTAATTAATTGCCACTGTTAGGTAAGAATAATTAAGTAAACACAATAAAAGATGGGAAGAAACTCACTTTGCACCATCAACTAGCCCTTCTGCAGCTTTTTCCAAGAAAGCTGAAACTCTTTGACTTCCCGGGGGGGCAAGCCCCACTTTTTCTAGCACCATGACCTTCAAGAGCCAAAAAGAAAGAAAAAAAATCAATCTCAAAACACAACAATTAGAAAACAAATTGGTAAAATTTCCAACGAGAAAACCTATGAAGCATGGGTACTTCGAAAATGCCAACGTACCTGTACCGGCTACGTACCATGCACCGGTACTTCTGGGAACAATACTTGGTAGTTATATATTTAAGGATATTATAAATTGATTTGGACATCGTTAGGTATGTATTCAATATGCCCATATATAACAATGGGATAATAGACGCGCATAAGAATATTTGAGTGTTGTGAGATACTTTCTCAACCATTTTCTTTTTATTTCATTCGGTTGTATAAAAATATACCAACTATCACCATACACGTACCATCAAAATTTCAAAACTAGCGTATTCCGATATCCATACTAGTGCTTCATAGTTTAAAAAAAAAAATCCCTAAAAATAAAATAAAATATTACCATGTTCTTGGTGATAAAACGTCCCACTGCTGTAAGACGGAAGCCAGTCAGAGAGAAATGGCTTTTATCCAAAGGTAAGTACCAAGGTACGGGTGAGTCAGTTGCAAGATCCTTATCGAATATGACCTAATAAACAGAAGCAAAGTAACATACTCAGCCTTTTGTCTAATCTGTTCTAATAAGAAATAGCACATTTTGTAAACCAGCCATTTTCTACTCACCTCAAATCCTGCCTGCTTCAAGGCTTCAAGGCATTCTCTTGTGTATCTGATTTCTGGAAGGCCATTACCTAACTCTATTTCTGCCTGCAGCAGTGACATATATATTATTTCAGACAACTATACAACTTCGAGGTTAGTGCCGGCTCGAGTGGAAGAAAGGCAAGACAACTTTATTCCGGAGGTTTTTTCCAGTTGGGCCATAACTCACAAGCCTAGCAAAAAAAACTGAAATCCGAAACCATAACTGTAAACAATCTGAACCCGGGACAACAAACCCAATCCGAACCCGGAATTGGGTACACCCGATCCGAAATCTGGCGTTGCAGTATGGTTTTGGTTTCCACTTTCAGAGCCGTGAATCCAATCCGAAATCCATAACAAAAAGACGAGTGTGAACCAAAGTTTTAGTAGTATACAAGTATTATGTCAAATTATTGTATACAGATATAGTCTGTAGGTTGTGTTTTTTTAAAAGATAGTAAAAGGGCAAACCCGGTGCTAAAACTCCCGTTATGTGCGGGGTCCGGGAAGGGGTCGGGCCACTTTGGGCATAATGTAGACAGTTTTCTTTTGCATATATGCAAGAGGCTGCTTCCAATTGAACCCGTGACCTCCAGGTCACATGGTAACAATTTTACCGTTGCGCCAAGGCTCGCCCTCGTTTTAAAAGATAGTATATAAGAAAAACCTATTTTATAGAGAAGTATAAGCAGATTAAAGTGTATAGGGTTACAACATAAGTAAGTTATTTGGGTTCACATTTGGAATAAACTTAAAAGTTTTTAAACCAACATTAAGAACATACTTAAAAGACATTGAGAAATAAAAACTTTTAACTTATATAACACTTCTAAACACTTAAATTTGCAGAACATATTTAAAGAGAAATTGGTTTTAAATAGATAACCGACTTGGGTCGAGAATGGTTAAATTTTGGTTGGATGACTTGGAAAAAAGATCTGACCCGAATCTGATCTCAAAAATAATTAAAAATAATTGACGAACTCCAGTACACGATATGCCAGATCGGAAGGGAACAGTTCTTTTGCCAACCCGATACAACTTAGGAAATTGAAATAACACTAGTGGTCCTTGTTTTAACTGAAAGTATACTTGGTTCTCATTGCATTTAAAACAACAATTATTAGTATGAGATTTAACATGAAGTCCTAAATTTTGTTTCAGGTTCTTCGCGGAAGTGAAATGTTGGGTAAATTTTATAACAAATAAGCTGTTAGGAGCTTAATTTTACACATTTCACGACAACATTGGTGAAAAAAAAGACACATCTAAACTAGCTTGATAGAGGTATGCTTCTACCTAAACTTGACTGAATCAAATTAGTTATTAATGCCGCCAATAAGGAAGGAAAGTAATAAGACTTTTCTTATTAATCCATAATTAGTTAAGCGTTATTAGTTTTATTACATTATTTATCAAGATTTGTAACTATTATTAGATGATCAGTTGCAGGATCAAGTATGGTTAGTAAGCAGCATCGACTATGTTTTATCATTTTTCGTTATGTCCATACAAAACAATAAACATAGAAGGGTTTTCGTCTAAAGTTCGTCCCAGACTCTAAAAGGCTCTGTTTCGAGATGAACAAAAGAGTAGTTTAATTGCAGATTAGTTAGGGCTTCTAGAAAATACCTTGATTTTCTGGTGCTCTTGATTTTTGGGATCATAGGAATCAGTCATACACCATTCATATGCAGCAAAACACTGCCCAGGCTTCAAAACTCGGTAAATTTCTTTGTAACAACCAACCTACAGTCAATAAGATATAGAAATAAAATTAAAAATCTAATTCATGTAGAAAATAATCTCCAGAAAAAGTACACAACACTGGATCTACCGAATCTGGAGCATGGCAGGTGGCCTCAATTGCATATACTGCATCAAAAGTATTATCTGGGATTGGCATTTTCATGAAATCCGCCTGTATCATTATAGTATAATAGTCAATACATGAGAGGGGCAGAAAGAGAGAATGGAAACATTGAAATTTGAAGCTCATTATTAAAATGCTCACCTTCACAAAGTCACAAGTTTTGTCCACTCCGGCAACTCGGTTCAATGTCTGAATCACAGCAAGAAAAACATAATTACAATGAACTACTACATTAAATAAGATCCTATTTTTTTATGACAAATTCAAGTTCTAATCAATAAGATCCTTTTTTTTTATGACAAATTCAAGTTCTAATCAAACTGACTATAGTTTAACGTTCATTGTATATGTACTTGCCATGGACAAAACAAAATAGACAAAATTTTAACCTCACTTGTTAGTTTTGAAAACAAACTTGGTACCAGATCAGATATTGCACAATTTAGCGAAGTCGTACCTTTCCTCTAGCTATCTGATATTCATTGTTGTTCAAACCTGTGACAGATGTCATGCTGGCAGAACACAACAAACATGATTTATAAGAATCAAGTAAGACCGGTCAATAGATTAGCTCATGCGAAATTCAGTAAATTCCAAGTAATTTGAAATTATCATATATGAGCAGTTATCGGTACAGGCAGTCTGAAACCCTACGTCATCATGACTATATTTAGCAACTATTGATCAATTTTTATTTTATTTTTAAAAATCTTATTGAAGAGGATCCTTGATAAGGCTCGAACCCTGCACCTCCTGCTTGAGAGAGCGGGTTCTGCCCCACTAGGCTATAACTGAAGTCCCAACTATGCATGTCAAAACTCAAAATTACTCTAGAGACTACAAGGCTGACTAACCAACACATGCAATCTTTGAGTATTAGATCTCCCAATCGTTTTTTAAACAATTGAACAAACATTTGGACAAAAGCTTGTTTTTGTGATTATCTCCAAGTGTGATGAAGTGTATTAAAAGACTAAGCAATAATGAAACATCATAAATTGCTAACTACATTTAAATATAATACATTTACACGCGAAAATAACCAAAGATTTACTGAAATCACTGCTGTACAAATGGCAACGCAACCGACCATTATATGGTCAGATCATCGCATAAGTTGTATATCAGCCAAACAATTAGCCAGTTCCCATTGCAAACCATTTAAGCAAAGAGTTAGCAGAAGTAACATGTATATGCAACATTATTTAAAGACTAGATCATCTACCTGAACTGAGCAACTTCCCGTAGAGGCCCTCCAATTCCACACCCAACATCTAATACCTACAAGGAGTAGGGGAAAAGACTCAAAAACTGCAATATGAATTAACATCTAATACCTACACGGAGTTGGGGAAAAGACTCAAAAACCGCAATTTGAATTAAAGACGTATGCTAATCAGCTTATAAACAATTATTTTAATAATCTTTGAAAAAGGACCTTGTGTCCAGGTTTGAGGCCTAATTGTAAAGCGAGAAAGTGCTCGTGTCGCTTAATACTTTCTTTAAGAGACTCCCCTTTCCACCTGCAAGAACAGATGTTATTTTCAGTCTAATTCCAAGTATTTAAGAAAACCCAAAGATAAACTTGTTAAATGGAAATATACTTACAAAAACAAAATAGAATGGGAACTAAATAAATTAAACAAAGACGGTCATAACATGAACAGTAACTCACCTGGGTGCAAAATGAAATGACTCTCCCCAACCATATTCATAGAAGCTGGTTACAAGATCATAATATTTATTCACCTGAAAAACAAAACCAGGATAGATTTGAGTTAACAAAAAAATATATTAAATAAAACAAGACAACTGACATGAAGATTGTCAAAGACTCAAAATGACGAGTTCAGATAGTGTGATCCATCATAATATGCCTTAAGGGTAGAGTATTATATCAATACACCAGTCAAGGTTGAGACCTTTACAACTTACAATTCAGCAACAGACAATAAAAGATACAGCTCTCGAGGTAAAAAAAAGATGTGTTTTGTAATTATTAAAATTACAATGGAATATCCTTACCATGTCGGTGTAGTTAGCCTTCCTCTCTTCCTCTTCTCCTCCATAATAGCCATGATATTTCTCATACCTTGACAGTGTAAAGCAAACACTCAGATTCAACATGAAAGTTATCAGTCTGTAAACAAAATAGATATGGCAACTGCTTGCATGATTGAAGTTGTTATTAGTATACAATATGCAAAATGGAGGACTGCCGCCTGGTAGTTTAAGGTTGCAGCGGAAAAAGCTTGGACAATAAAAGGTTTAGTGTTCGTAACTCTTCAACAAGGCTAAAACTCATTACCAATAATTAGAGTGTTTGAAACTGAGATACAAACTAATTTTGTTTCTTTTGCTCGATGTAAAACTATGGAACTAAACGTTTCTGAAGTTATTTACCTTTCTCTATGTATTTGACCCATACATAAGTTGTGAAATTGGTAAACTTATTTACAAAATATAAACATATAAATTCTTCAAGTTTAATTTTGTATCTATTTTTTTGAAAACAATGCAGTAATAGTAATTAGAAACCAATGTTTTTTATTAGCTTCAACTTATCTCATATACAAATTATAGCATCTTATATACTTACCAAAATAAAAATAATCTCGAATGTTCTTTCCAAAATACATGTTGAACAATAAATTAAAATTTCTACATATGTATAAGTATAGAAGAATTTAGCCAGTTACTAGCAATTGGGAACAATGTTATACTGTATATCTTTATACTATTCTATATATATATAAATAAGTTAATTCATTTAATTGTGCCCTCCTGAACCAAAATTCAGGCTCTGGATGGGGGGGAATAGTGAAAGTGGGAACCTACAACGGTACAAGACACAAAGATATATGTAAAACTACGACCACTGAGAAAACACTAAAAATGTTTCACTTTATAAAGAGGCCACAAGATATGTGTACGAATATTTAATGATTTATCCATCTAACAGCATTCTCATGATAAGTATTCAAGAAAAGACAATGGAAAAGAACACCTAATACAATAATCAAGCACAGAATTGCACCAAATTCATGCCAAATATTCTAAAACGCTATCAGTACGAGTGTGAAGTGCATTTGAGCTGACTTATCTATGACCAACAAAAAGTTAAGCTTATTCGGGTGGGTTGCCGGCTTTTAAGCCTCAAACCAGCAGAACTCAGCTCACAACCAAAGCAATAACAATTAACTCAAATTATTAGATACACCCAAACATATTCATATAACGCTGTTATCACATAACTGTTATTTTTAACCTTCCAAAAAAGCTTCTTTTTTCTCTACGATATTTTTTGTTCCAATAATGAAGCTACTTCTTCTAATCAGCTTATACACACTAGGCCAAACATCTCGCATGTTATCACCGTATAAATCATTCAAAAAAACATGCAATTTGTCAAAATGTATACATCTCAATACGATAAACCTAAACGAGTACAGTTGATCAAAATCAGAACATTTAGATATGAAAAGAGTATATATACATACATACTCATCAATTCCTTATAGTTCATTGAGGTACCAAAATTAGTCTGCTTTTACACACTAGGTTTAAACCTCTTGCATGTTATCACTATATATATTTCATTATAAACAAACAGTCAGTTTATGAAAAATGTATAAATCCCAATATAAAAGCAGACTAATAGACACATAAATATAGAAAGTAAGTGTGTAAGTGTATGTGTGTGTGTGTAGATGCATACTCATCAACTGCTAGTCTGCTAATAATTGTGAGGTACCACTATTAGTGTGCTTTTTTACACACTTGGTTTAAACCTCTTGCATGTCATCACTAATTCACTATATATCTAAGTATAAACAAACAACCAGTTTATGAAAACTGTACAATTCAGCTCACAATCAAAGCAATAGCAATAACAATCAACTGAAATTATTAGACGCACCCAAACATTTTCAGATTCCGCTGTTATCACATAACTGTTATTTATAACCTTCCAAAAAAGCTTCTTTTTCTCTCTCCGATATTTGTTGTTCCGATAAGTGAAATGCTAATAATTTAAGCTACTACCTCTACTTCTAGTCAGCTTTTTACACACTAGGTTGAACTCATTGCATGTTATCACACGATCACTGTATAAATCGTTCTAAAAAACATCCAATTTGTCAAAATGTATAGATCTCAATACGATAAACCGACACAAATACAACTAATCGAAATCGGAACATTTAGATATAAAATGTACTCATCAACTGCTTATAATTTAAATATAAATAGAGTATACACATACACACTTACTTTTTATATTATGGGGCAATTAACATAAACATACTCTACACCTATTATATTAACAAAAACATACCCTCAAAATTTAAATTATCAAAAACATAGCTTCAATTAATAATTAATAAAAAATAAAAAAACTGATTCATGCCTCTCAATCTCTTTACTCTCTCTCTCCTTCTTTCAATCTCTCCTCTTCTCACCCTCTCTCCAATCTCCCTCTCCTCCTTCTCTCTCATTCCGATTTCTCTCCTCTTCCTTCTCACTCTCTCCGATCTCTCATCCTTTCTCTTTATTTCCGATCTCTCTCCTCATGCTCTCTTTATTTTTCCGATCTTTTTCTTCTCCTCGCTCTCTCTCCGATCTCTCTCTTCCGTGAAGATTGAGACGGACACATCTGTCGGAATGGACGGCGAGGGTATAAAGCGAGGTCGAAGACTCGAGGTTGATGTCGACGGAGATGCGGTCGTCGAAGAACAGGCCCATGACGGCGATGTAGTAGTTCGAGATCGGAGGATGGTTAAGAGTTGGATTTGTTAATTAGTGTATAATATTGAAAAATAAGTGTATGAATTACGTGAATTAAGTGCATGGAGTTGAAAATTATGTATATGAATAATGTAAGTAAAGATATGAATTATGTAAATTGGGGTATGAACTTTGAAAATAAGGGTGAACTCTACGAATCAGGATATGAACTTTTGAAATAAGGGTATAAAAAATACAAATTATGGTATGAACTTTTGAAATAAGGGTATTAATTTTTGAAATATGGGGATGAACTTTTGAAATAAGGGTATGAACTTTTGGAATAAGGGTATGAAAAATACAAATCAGGGTATGAACTTTTGAAATAAACGTATGAACTTTTAGAATAAGGGTATGAAATATACAAATTAGGGTATGAACTTTTGGATATGTTTTTGTTAATTAGAAATTTTTGGGTATGATTTTGTTAATTTAGTTTCAAAAATAGTATGTTTTGTTAATTTATCCTTATATTTATGTGTCTATTAATCTGCTTCTAGGTTTAAACCTCTTGCATGTTATCACTATATATATATATTTCATTCTTAACAAACAGCCAGTTTATGAAAAATGTATTGACTCTCAATAATATAAAAAGTAAGTATGTGTGTGTGTGTATACTTATCATTTATATATATACATACATACTCATCAACTGAACTGATTATAAGTTATAATTAATGTACCACTATTAGTCTGCTTTTACACACCAAGTTTAAACCTCTTGCATGTTATCACTATATATATATATATATTTCATTAGTAACAAACAACCTGTTTATGAAAACTATATAAATCACAATAAAAGACAGAAAGAGACTGGGTGTGTACACACACACACTTATCAACTGGTTATAAGTTACTCCCTCCGTTTCCATTTAATTGTCCACTACGAAACTACGTGCAATTTTGACCGACTATCAAAATTGTCGGAATGAAAATTTTCAAAAGTTGATCATATAGTTCAAATGTTAAATTTTATGATTAGATTTTTAAAAAATTCATTTTGACAATTTTGATACAAGTTATGAGCCGGTCAAAATTACAAGTAGTTTCGTAGTGGACAATTAAATGGGAAGGGAGGGGGTATAATTGAGCTACACTTCATGTTATCACTATATATAGTATTTCAATATAAACAAGCAACCAGTTCATGAAAACTGTACAAATCTCAATAAACATAAAAAGTGTGTGTATATATATATATATATATATATATAGAAACATACTTATCAACGGCGTCGAGAATCTCGTCTTTCTGAATCTTGCCACCGAGACCAGTCGCTAAATCGATAGCTCCTCCTTTCGACATCTCTATTTACTCTACCGATCTAAATAACAGATAATTAAAACACATAATAAAACCCCATTTAAATAAAAAAAACCACATCAAATCCGTAGAAACAACACAATGTAGTTAGTTACATTCATGTGTAAAATATAAAATAATCGAATTACACAGGGTTTAAAAGCTTACGTATACGAAGATCGAAATAAAGAGCAAAGTTACATAAATTTATATAAATACAGAAATATATAGATAGAGAGAGAGAGAGAGAGAGAGAGAGAGAGGGGAAGTTCTCTTTTCAATAGCAGAAATGCTATAAAATATAAGAGACGTGGGTTCAGCAAACCCACGTCTACGTGGAATTTTTTTTTTTTTTTTTTTTTTTTTTTTTTTTTCTTTCTTTCTTTCTTTCCTTTCTTTCTTTCCTCACGTGGTGCTGCAATTTTTTTTTTTTTTTTTTCTTTCTTTTCTTTCTTTCCTTTCTTTCTTTCCTCACGTGGTGCTGCAGAACTTTTTTATTTTTTTTTTTCTTTTTTTTTTCTCAACGTCTTTCTTATATAATATATACAACGTCTTTCTTTCTCAACGTCTTTCTCAACGGATTTATTACTATAATTTATATATATATACAAAATTCCTCAATCTTACCTAAAAACTTCCCCAATTTTATCCCAAAAAAACCCTAACCATCAACCATCAAATTCCTTCCTATATCAAATTAATATTTTTTTTATCAAATCAACATCACCCTACCACTACAATTATTTCCAATTTTAACCAAAAAAAAAATCTCTCCCAATTTACCCCCCAAAAAAAACATTCCCAATTTTACAAAAAAACCCCCTAACCATCAACCATCAAACATCAAACTCCTTCATATATCAAATTAATATTTTTTTTTCTCAAATCAACATCACTCTACCACTACATTTATCCCCAATTTTACACAAAAAAAAAAACTTATCCCAATTTACCAAAATAAAACCTCCCCCAATTTTACAAAAAATAAACTCTAACCATCAACCACCCAACTACTTCCTATATCAAATTAATATCATTTTTTTTTCTCAAATCAACATCACTCTACCACTACAATTATCAAGTAAGTATTTCTTTTTATTATTGAGTTTAAATTTTATGTAAATAGATATAATTATTAATAAGTTATAACATTTATTAATTAAAAGTTTTTAACTTTTTTTATTGCCCTTTAAATATTTATCTTCAAATTTGTTTAATCACAACTAATATTGAGTTCTAATTATATAATGTTATATGTTGCTTTAGATAAATGATTAAAAAAAACTTGTTTAGGCATGTACATGTGAACTTGTTTTGTCAGAGACATTTTATTATTTTGGAGTTTAGGTTACTAATTAACTTGTTGGATTCTTATAAGTTTTTTGAAGTTAAACGTATTAACTCATATATTTAAATTTATGTTAAATATTTTATTGTATCATTTATATTTGATAGTGATATTTGTTAAAATATTCAATTGTTTAGGTACCTATGACAGAAAAAATAAAGTTAAATCCAGGTCCCATTGATGATACCGTTTTATATGAGCAGAAACATCATATTTGTAATATCATTTGGGGATCAAATTTGTTAGACGAAAAAAAGGACATTCGTAACTATAATCGGTTTCCGGTAATTGATGATCATAGAGTTTTATATTTGCTAAATGTGGCTGGTTTTTATGGGTTGTATAGTTTGGGATATAAAAAAGTTGATAATCATTTGATAACTGCATTTTTGTAATTTTTTTTCAGGTATGGATAACAATTATAATATTTGGGGAATGGATCTTAATTTATCTCCTCCGGATAATACTACCGAAAACACCCAATTTCCGATCGATTCTGATCAAAATACTTTTTTTCCATCTCAAAATATCAATTTCCCGACCGATCCTTATGACAATGCTCAGTTTTCTTATGATTCATATTTGAATAATCATACCAATCCGTATTTTAATAATCAGTTTGTAAATGGTGACTATAATTACACGAGTCACCAACCTGGCGCATCACAAGAAGTTTTTACAAGTCAGTTTGTAGAACCTCAGCGGGATCATGATGGATATAACGAAAATCCCCAACCAGATGATAACGAACATAATATTAATTCTTCGCCAACTGAATTCGGGATAGGTTATGATTATAGAAATCATTTCCAAAGTACTCTGGTTTGTCTCAAAAAATCCTTTCCATATTTTAAGTAATTGTCTATTTTTATTTATTTTCAAAACCACGTGATATACTCCGTTTAATGTTGTAGCTAAAAATAATTATTTACATTTTTTTACAATCGTTTATAGTGTGATTGAATAAATTAGATAAATGAATGTTATTTATTAGATAAATTTTTCGTTTAATGTTTT
The DNA here is from genome assembly GCA_963920805.1 of Primula vulgaris. Taxonomy (NCBI): domain Eukaryota; kingdom Viridiplantae; phylum Streptophyta; class Magnoliopsida; order Ericales; family Primulaceae; genus Primula; species Primula vulgaris. The sequence goes on along the minus strand of OY987217.1, from coordinate 13,014,090 downwards.
TTTTTTATAAGTATGGTATTTATATAGAATGAATTGTTATTTCCCAAAATTGACTGAAAAGACTTGTTTTATTTAAGACTTGTTTTTTTTTCATGTTAGATTTGATGGATTTTAGCGGTTTATGGTTTTCCTTTGGAATGTTTGAGTTGTATACTAGCTGGTTTATTTCTTGCTAGAAACTAGTTTTTTTTTAAGTGTTTTTGCGATTTAAATTTTAAACTGTTTTAAACTTTAAACTAGTTTTTGCGATTTAAATTTTAAACTAGTTTTTGCGATTTAAATTTTAAACTGTTTAAAATATTTATGGATGCTTATGTAATTGATTAAATCTATACTATATAAAAACCGCCCTGAGACATGCGTGTTTAGTCGTCCTCCTTTCTGTGTACTGCTCCCACTCCTCTCGTTCATTAGTCGCTGCAAATATAGTTATGATATATAGGTGAAAGTTTTTCACGGAATTTTTCCTTAATTGTAGAGTTATTTCTTAATATCTTATTTCTACAGGTTTTTGCTTCACTCAATGAAATGAAAGACTACTTGTACGGGATATCGACTGGTCTAGGTTTTTTTTTGACTACGACGTACTCGATAAATATCAATGCACACTTTGATAGTAAAAGTCGAGTCACTTTGAAGTGTAAAAAACATGGGGATCCGAAACCGAAAAAGGCATCAAGCAGAGACACGAGTTCTGGTAAATGTTTTTGTTTATTTAAAATCGAGTGTTACATGGAGGAAAACAATTGGAGATTTTACATCGAAAATGGAACGCATAATCATGAAAATGATATTTATCCAGAAGCTCATTCACAAGCGCGCAGACTTAATAAAGATGAAAAGGGTATGTTTAGAACTATGGTAGATAGTCTTGCCAAGCCGGGGACTATTCTTTCTGCAATAAAACGTAAATTTCCTGGCAATAAGTCTAATAAGAAAGACATATATAATCTTAAAGCCAGGGAAAAAGTTAAAGAAAGGGTAGGTAAAAGTCAAATACAACATCTCATGCATCTTTTGGATAGAAAAGAGTTTATATCGTTTCATAGGACCAACCCACACACAAATCAACTAGAAGATTTGTTTTATACGCATAAAGATTCCGTGAAGTTGGTATGTGCATTTCCCAATGTATTGTGCTTGGATTGTACTTATAGTACAAATAGGTTTAACATGCCATTTCTCCAAATTGTGGGCGTCACATCGACACAAAATACATTTTGTGTTGCTTTTGCTTGTTTGCGTAATGAGCAACAACCTACTTACGAATGGGCTTTAGAGTGTCTCCGGATGATAATGAAAAATTGTAAGACCCCACGAGTAATGTTGACGGATAGGGATCAAGCGTTAACGAATGCTGTGCGAAATATTTTTCCTACGACAAACCATCTATTTTGCACATTTCACATTTCGCAGAACGTCGTAACACATTGCAGTCCAAAAGTCCCTAAGGCTATATGGGCGAAGATGTATAAAGATTGGTTAACTCTTGTTGATAGTGAAACTGAATATGACTTTGAAGCAGCACGCATGACACTGTCGAGTGTCTACAAAGCATATCCAATTGCTTTGAAATATATGTGTGATTTATTAGATAGTCACAAAGAAAAGTTTGTGGCCTGTTACACTAACAAGACAAGGCACTTCGGGAACAGGACGACTAATAGGTATGATATTTACATATTTTTCTGATATATGTATTTGATTTTTATATATAAATAATCATGTTGTTTAATTAACATTTTATTTGAAATAGGGTCGAGGGTGCTCATTCTACATTTAAAAGATATATTGGAACCTCCGGTGGCGACCTTGAAAACATGGTGATATACATAATTGACTTGTTGTCAATTCAACACAATCGAATTAGGGGGTCATTGGGGAATAGTATGAATGTTGTTAAAAGACAACATGAAATTCCATATTTTTCAGAATTAAGAGGTCAGATTCTATTATTTAATTAATGTTTCTTTTTTAGAAATTTCATATTTTTATGCACCCAAATTATTTAGTTGTTTCCGTTGAACTTATATAGTTGTATTCTCACTTTTATATCAGGTAAATGTTCTCTTCACGCAATGGATATGATGCTAAAAGAGGTTAAGCAACTCGAATGGATAAAAGCAGACCCTACATGCTCTAGCTGTGAGATAACATTGGTCTACAATCTTCCATGTTGCCATGTTATTCGTAACTACGGAGAGCGAGGTTGTCCTATTCCACTAGAATGCATCGATCCTCACTGGAGAAAATTAAGGTTTGACGAAGAGAATATAGGGGAGGATGAAGACAACATTGCTGAGCATATAATGGCTTTAAGGCGAAAGTATGATCAAACGAGTGATCCAATCATGAGGGAGAATTTCAAGGCACAAATTGAACTTTTGTATAATCCTTTAAAAACAACAGCCAGAGAGCCTCTGGTCAAACCACGAAATAAACCATCGTCAAGGGGGAAAAGACCTACCAAATATTCAACCACACGGGACCCATCTGCCTTTGAATATACTCAGTTTTTCAAGGATCAACAGACACAAAGAAGACGCAGTTACAGCAGTGCAAAAACTAATTATGGTCCATCACCCCCCATACCCCCTAGGTATTCAGTTTATGAGAAACAGAAAGGTAAAGCAACATCGCAGTCAAGCCCTCATTTCCACAAGTCATTTAAATATATGGAGCAGATTCCGTCTATGTTTCACGATCATATATTGACGGTCAATGATGTAGCCGGTGATGGGCATTGTGGGTTTCGAGTGATTGCAAAGGCAATGGGAATGAGATTAGGAGCCGATGATTGGAGTCAAGTGCGTAAAGATCTTTTCCATGAAATTGATAACCACCCAACTTACTATTTTGATCTTATTGGACAAATAAGAGGTTACACTTTCATTCGGAACTCATTTATTTGGAATGATCCATATAATATGCCAGATGAAGAAAATTGGATGCACTTTCCAGAGTCGGGTTATGTAATTGCATCAAAGTACAATATGGCAGTGGTGACACTTGATGAAGGATTGGCAACTTATTTGCCTATGCATACAGCTCCTCCGACAAATCCTTCTATGATTGTAATGGCCAATGTGAATAGAAACCATTACGTGGAGATCATCATTGATCAAAGCGGAAACAATGTCAGGCCTTTTCCCATGCCAAATATTAGTGCCGGGTGGAAAAAGACTCGCTCTTGTGAAGCTTCTCCATGGGAAGAAGTTTTTAGACCAAATTTTAATTATTATGAAGCTTTAAGAAGAATGTCGAGACCGGACACTTATTTTGATGTTACCAATTTATCAGATGATGAATAATTATAATGTTGTAACAAATGTTAGCTATTTTACGTATTTCACATTTCGTGAATTTTGCTTAATGTCTCTATTTATTACTTGGCTATTGTTATTTAATTACTTGGCTAAATACAAACGGGAAAACGAAATAAAACTGTCACACATGATTTGGTACAAAATATATAAAACGAAAAATACTACTAACTCATGCACCACTAAAAACATACTCTTAAATAAAAATACTTCAAAAACCCGTGCTCGGTCCTTCGTCAGGAAAAACATTGGGGTTTGGGGTTTGATACTCATTAAAAAAATCGTTTGTCATGTCATGCGTAAACGATGAAGTAGGCATTTGAGGCTGAACCCATGGACAAAAATCGCTTCTCATGTCATGCGCAAACGATGAAGTAGAATGTCGAGGCTGAACCCATGGACAAAAATCGTTTGTCATGTCATGCGCAAATGATGTGGTAGAATGTCGAGGCTGAACCCATGGACTCCAATCGCTTGTCATGTCATGCGCAAATGATGAAGTAGGCATTTGAGGCTGAACCCATGGACTCCATTGTGAATTTTGCTCAGGATATGTGTATGACGACTGTGGGATGTAACAATCACTAGTAGAGTAAGTCGGACCCGAATCCGGACCCGAAGGTGGATGTGGTGGGACGTTCGAAGGCTGTTGGTGCGGTATTTCGGCATGGTCCAATACTGGAGGTCTCCTTCCAACAGCTTTAATCATATTCCAATATTTTTGTATCTTACTCGTCTTACCCTTTCGAACCGCCTTTTCATAATTTTGTTCCAATTCTTCAAACTACAAAACACAAAGACATTAATAAAGACATTAAAATACTGATTAATAAAACTATTTAAAAAATGGCGTCCTGAATTAATATTTTATTTTCACAAGGTGCGAAGTCATTAAGGTCTAAAGTCTCAAGTCATCATAATTATAAATAAAAAAAATATTAATGTTAACAATTAAAAAAGTTGCTAAATAAGTACCATGTATTCCATAACGCCCGCAACTGGCTGCACACCTTTTTCTTGTGGGTGCGTCACAGGCGGACCTATCCTTTTTCTGGTGATTCTATTATACCATCTCATGTAGTTATCACTTGCTATTTGGATGTCATTATGAAATTCGGATGTTTGAACGTGTTCTGCTCTTGCATTCCAAGTCTCAATGTGCTCTTGATAACGTTGCATCCAGTTATAGTCCGCATGACCTTTACGGCTCAGTGTGCGTAAGTTTTTAGAGTTTTTGGCGGGAGGAGGTATTTTTTGTATCATACCAAATTGTGGCATCACTCTTTCCGGATTATGATACTCCACTAAATCCGTACATATAAGAGGGACGCTTGAACGCCATATACATTGACCTGCCTTCGAGCAATCAGCCAAATCATCCAGTTTTGGATACGGCTCCCAAATGACCTGATAGTAAAAAATAAAAATTATTAATAGTGAGAAAGAGGGTTACAATTTTCTATATATAAATAGACAAACAAATATGAAAAAATATTTACCTGACGATGACCCACCATGTCAAACAAGTCACGAAATACCCGAACGCTATGAAAAGGGATACCTGTTGTATACGTCATCTTACATCTAGCCAATCTGTATAATATTTAAAAAACCAAATAGCAAAATTAATCATATAATTCATATCAATAATTTTAACGACGAAAACTAAAAGCAAACTTATCAACCTGCGTCCAAAGGGATAAGATGGAAACCCTTCAGGTGGCGTATCATCCGCTGAATATTTAGGAACCAAAAACCTAAATCTACTCCATGCCCAATATTGCAACAATTGCAATGCGCCAGTCACCCCCCTTTTTGATTTGCCTCTTTTGTCAATAAGAGCTGCTTTTGTTAGTGACCTATATGTATATCCTAATATGGCTGAACCCCAACTATATTGTCCGCAGATATCAAAATCTCTCATATAAGCTAAATAGTGTACTGGCACACCAACTCCTTTGTCGTCTTGTAAATACTGACTTCCAATAATCAATAACATACATGCTCTTGTAACACGCATAATATAGTCCACAGATGAAAACTTGTTGACAGATTGAGGGTTAAATGTATAACACAACCAACTAAATTTAATCATCCCATCATCAGTAAAAGTATCACGTGTAACTATACCTAATAAATCAGTTACCAAGGCATGTTTAGCCGTTGTTGTAAATCCACTTTCATCACTTACAAGAGCATTTCCGTCCACTTTAACCCCACCTAATACCTCTATATCTTGAAGAGTCATTGTTAACTCTCCAATCGGAAAATGAAACGTACTAGTCTCTGGTCTCCAGCGCTCGATTAATGCAGTTATCAAATGATTATCAACTTTTTTATATCCCAAACTATACAACCCATAAAAACCAGCCACATTTAGCAAATATAAAACTCTATGATCATCAATTACCGGAAACCGATTATAGTTACGAATGTCCTTTTTTTCGTCTAACAAATTTGATCCCCAAATGATATTACAAATATGATGTTTCTGCTCATATAAAACGGTATCATCAATGGGACCTGGATTTAACTTTATTTTTTCTGTCATAGGTACCTAAACAATTGAATATTTTAACAAATATCACTATCAAATATAAATGATACAATAAAATATTTAACATAAATTTAAATATATGAGTTAATACGTTTAACTTCAAAAAACTTATAAGAATCCAACAAGTTAATTAGTAACCTAAACTCCAAAATAATAAAATGTCTCTGACAAAACAAGTTCACATGTACATGCCTAAACAAGTTTTTTTTAATCATTTATCTAAAGCAACATATAACATTATATAATTAGAACTCAATATTAGTTGTGATTAAACAAATTTGAAGATAAATATTTAAAGGGCAATAAAAAAAGTTAAAAACTTTTAATTAATAAATGTTATAACTTATTAATAATTATATCTATTTACATAAAATTTAAACTCAATAATAAAAAGAAATACTTACTTGATAATTGTAGTGGTAGAGTGATGTTGATTTGAGAAAAAAAAATGATATTAATTTGATATAGGAAGTAGTTGGGTGGTTGATGGTTAGAGTTTATTTTTTGTAAAATTGGGGGAGGTTTTATTTTGGTAAATTGGGATAAGTTTTTTTTTTTGTGTAAAATTGGGGATAAATGTAGTGGTAGAGTGATGTTGATTTGAGAAAAAAAAATATTAATTTGATATATGAAGGAGTTTGATGTTTGATGGTTGATGGTTAGGGGGTTTTTTTGTAAAATTGGGAATGTTTTTTTTGGGGGGTAAATTGGGAGAGATTTTTTTTTTGGTTAAAATTGGAAATAATTGTAGTGGTAGGGTGATGTTGATTTGATAAAAAAAATATTAATTTGATATAGGAAGGAATTTGATGGTTGATGGTTAGGGTTTTTTTGGGATAAAATTGGGGAAGTTTTTAGGTAAGATTGAGGAATTTTGTATATATATATAAATTATAGTAATAAATCCGTTGAGAAAGACGTTGAGAAAGAAAGACGTTGTATATATTATATAAGAAAGACGTTGAGAAAAAAAAAAGAAAAAAAAAAATAAAAAAGTTCTGCAGCACCACGTGAGGAAAGAAAGAAAGGAAAGAAAGAAAAGAAAGAAAAAAAAAAAAAAAAAATTGCAGCACCACGTGAGGAAAGAAAGAAAGGAAAGAAAGAAAGAAAGAAAAAAAAAAAAAAAAAAAAAAAAAAAAAAAATTCCACGTAGACGTGGGTTTGCTGAACCCACGTCTCTTATATTTTATAGCATTTCTGCTATTGAAAAGAGAACTCCCCGAGAGAGAGAGAGTTGAATGATAACTGATAGTGAGAGTATTTATTTATATAATCGGACGGCTAGAGAGAGAGAGTGATATTGGATGCAGCGTCTTATACGATAGAGGTATATATGTATTGATGATGCATTTTTAGACTACACAAATATTGTTTTCACGCTAAATGTAAATACTAATTACATATGTAATTCTTATTTACGTTTTAGCTTTATATTTTATTTATATAAAAAAAAAATCGAACTTTTAAATTACTGTTTTTATTTTGAAATTACAGTTTTTACGTGAAAACATATTTTTTATAGTCCAAAAATCTAGGCTTATATGTATGTATGTATTTTGAAGTATTATTTATTATTTTATTATTATTGTACATTAATGTTTTTTTACATGAATGTGAACAATGGTCCACGCAGTTTCAACTTTTATTATGAAATTGGTGCCTTTAGTTTTAGATTACATACTAATTGTATCCAAGTTTTTTGGATGAGTAATGAATTTTATCATAAGGGTTGGATATATGCGATCCTGGATCTACGAAAGGGAGGGGCTAGAGACTATGATCCACTTGTGGCGGGCTAAAAAGGGGTTTAATGTTGTGTTCGCGATTCGGTTTGGTTGAGTTCGATTAATCATGAAAACACAAGTCGAACGGATTGAAAATCATTGGTTTGATCGGTTTGTTTGGACCAAAAGTATAATTAAACCCAAACAAAGGCCAAAACAATCGCAGTCGATTTGGTTAGGGTTAGCTTTGCTCTGTTTAAACTTTGAAAAGAAATATATAAAAAATTCTGGGTGAAATTTTAGGAGAGAAAAATATTTCTACTTATAATAAAATTCAATTGGTTTATTGGTATAGCTTACCATAGATCAATCCCTCCGTTTACAATATGTTGTCTTGTATTGGGAATCCAATTTTAAGGGACACCATCGTTACATACTTTTTGAATGAAATTTTCACACTTCTACATAGTTTAACATAATAACTTTGTTAAATTTTTATTGTTAAACAGTTACCTGTGTATATTAGATGTCACTTATATATGTTAACCATAACAACTATATAAGTATGATATTAATATATTTTTTTAACAACGTTAACTATTAATTTATAATAAATAATTGATTTTGAATAAACAATAATATTATTGTAAATAAAAAAAAAGTGTTATTTTTACTTTATTGTATTATTTGATGTATGAGTTAGTCAAACAAATTGTCAGAGCATCCAAAATAATTTTGTTAACTTTTTATTATTAACTAGTGACACGTTATTATTTAAAAATCTATTAAACGAAACATATGCATATTAAGTTTAACACTCATATTAGGTTTAACTTTAACAATGTTATATATTTTAATAAAAAATTAATTATTCAAAATATAGTACTTATCTATTTTTGTTGGGTGTAGATTAGACTATGGATAAGTGCTGGAGAAAATAAATTACAGTATGATAGAGATAAAAAATATATGCATGAGAAGTAAGCATCAATTGTCGGTGTGGTTTAAACTTTTTTATCATGTCATCAAGTAATAACAATTAAAAAGATTGTTATATTTAACAATCTTTTTAACATTTATAAAGTTACAAAATTACATTGTTAGCTATATATTTCGTTAACAATAGAGATAACAACACTTACAATGTTAACTATTACGTACAAAAATTTAAATATACGTCTGTTACCTAAAAAATGCAAATGCACAAAATTATACTTACTAAATTTAGAAAAATGAACAAGAACTTTTAAAAAAAAAGATAATAGACGGAGAAAAAGGGAAGTAGTTTTTTTAAATAAAATTATATGGACCGATTGGATCAGCAAAAGCTAAAGGAATCATTTTCCACCTAAACTGATCACGTGCGTGATTTTGTTTGTTAGTTTGGTTATTGTTGGATATTTTATTTGGACAGGTCACTCAACTGATCATGTGTTTCGTGCTCTCAGATCTATGACTATTGTTTTTATTTTTTGTCATATTGTTTTACTTTTAAATGTGTTTCTGCCTACATATTTTTATTGTTTTTTTAAAATTTAATTATAAAATTTAACATTTAAACTATATGATCAACTTTTGAAAATTTTCATTCCGACAATTTTGATACAAGTTTTTGACCGGTCAAAATTACACGTATTTTCGTAATGGATAGTTAAATAGGAACGAATGGAGTATAAGTAAGTGTTAGAGTAATTGACGAATAATATTTTTTTTGAAAAAAAATTATACAATGAGAAAATGGTGTGATATACAGTAAAACCTATATCGTTGGAAGTATGAAAAAATATTCCTATATAAATGTTATTCTTATATACAAAGGTTCAATATAAAAATATATAAAATTATAAGTATTTAAATTAAATAAGATCGATAAGATACATGTACATGGTATATATTAACATATACAATTTTTTTATGAAATTTTAGTTACCATATATAAAAAATAGAAGGAGATAGCGAAAGCATATACAAAATGTATCATGTCAAGAACCTCCAAGCATGATTTATAAGTTATAATTATTTTGGTTTCAACAATAAGACGTCGACGAGCTCTTATGTATGTGTAAGTTAAAAAATGTAATAACAACCCAAAAAATCAAGTTATCGTCACAAACTACTTTACATAAGCATTTTACTTCATCATAAATTTAATGTAAAAATGTATATTTTTTGTAATTAAATATTATTTATTACTATATGAAGGTGATATTATAACTAGTGAGACTTACAAATTTCACGGAATATGAGAAAATATAATTTATTTTTATTTATAAATGTAAAGAGATGGATACGAGTGCTCTTAATTGGTACATGATATGTAATAGTAAGTTTTAGCAATAATTTAATAAAATAATATTTTTCTTGAAGTAAAAGGATGAACGTTACTTTTAGTAAAGTAAAGTGTTGTCTATGCCTTTTCTCTTAAACTGGGATTTTTGGAAGCAGAGTACCTGACTCAGGAGAGTCAGGGTTACTCTGCTTCCCACAGCCATTGAATATGCTATTTTATTAATACTGTAGCAGATCCAATAGTTGTGGGAAGGAAAGTAACCCTCACTCAGAGTCGGTTACTCTGATTCCGTGATTTTTCCACTAATTTTTTGCTTTTGGGGAGAAGATTTGTTTTTTAATTGTTACTCGTCATATTTTATGGAAGCTTAACATTCCGTGTAAAAAAACAAGTTGAAAAGACAATCAGTGTCAAAAACAATGGTAATATTAAACAAGTTGAAAAGACAATCCGTGTCAAAAACAAAATTTCTATAAATAATCACTATTTCTTGTTTATCAAACAACACTATCATAATTTAAAAGTACTCTGCTCTTCTATTAATCACCATGGAAAAGGAAATGGCGTTGGTAGTTAAAGTTTAGATATAGATCGCATCTAATGGCCAAAATCTATTGGAGTTTTTTTTTCTTCATTTTTTGGGTAATCAATTCTCAGTCATTGGAATATCCAACGGTCTATCGGAATTTTAGCAATGTGAACATTAACAACTTCATCCCATAAATACAAAAATACATTTGAACTTATAAGCACTATAAAAAAATATCCAAACATCTAGAGCAACTGTGACGGCTTTTTTGTGACAAACTTATTAGTTACGACTTTTATGATTAGTTTGTGACAGTATAGTTAATTTGTAACATGTTAACGACATAATAATTAATTTGTGATAGTTTTGTGACAAGATAGTTAATTTGTTATAGTTTCGTTGATTAAAAAAAAAAAGGATTATAGTTTTCTACCGAGTGTCATGCAGAGAAATTATTGTCCGCATATAAGATATCTAATTATATCCAACAAATGAGAAAAAAAACCAAAAACAAATTACAATATTGAGAAGAAGAAGAAAACATTGTAATATAAAAAAAGCGGTACTTGACATACCAGGAGCTATCTGTAGTTGACATAATTGACATATGACATACTTAAGTATATAAAAATAGCTGTGCTCACTTGTCTATCCCCTGTTTGATAATTTCTTTCATGGTCTTTATGTTTTCATTCAATATTTAACTTGATAAAAATAGCATATAATTTTTAAAATTATTATGAAATCGGAAAAAAAATAGTGGATTGGGAAAATCATTTAATTTGTATATATGGACGAGGAAAATACACGTAACGAAAATCAAGTCAGTTCGTAGCGAGACAGTTAATAATGGAGTGATTATTTAAAACAAACACAAATGACTATAGAAACCACTGTTTTAAAAATCTCGCAACGTTGTGCGATATAGTGGTTTTTAAAAGAAAAACGCAACGCTAAAACGCTATTTGGATGGAAAAACGCTAAATTCGCGCTATATGAACGCTATTTACGCTTAGCGGGTGCAGTTAAAAAAAAATTTGTTTTTTTTTTATTTTTGGTCAAAATTTTAATGAAATTATTGGAGCTTAAAGAGAATCAAACCTCAAAACTCTTGCAAACAAAGTAAATACTCTCGCATCTCAAGTATAATCATTTTGTGATTATTAGTTACAATTTTTTATATATATTTAGTTAATTTTTATTAGATGATTTGAATTTAATGCTATATTTATATGTATTTAGGCCAAAAAAAAAAACACCGCAAAACGTTATGTAGCAACACTATTTGCGCTTTTAACGTTTCTCTAAAAAAAAACGTTACGATAGCGATAACGTTATTTAAAACATTGATAGAAACAACACTATAAAAATAAAACCAAGGATGTGCTATTTAGAAAGGAAAAAATCCCTTTGAATTTGAGTTTTCAATTAAAAAATGAGCGTTTCTTGATTTAGAAGTGACTACAAAAAAGATTTCAATTATGGACGTCAAATCTGTTAGAAATCTGTCGCTAAATGACCATATCCGTCAATAAAATTGAAATCCGTATATCTGTTAGTAAAATTGAAATTCGTCGCCATACTGTTTCCGTTTAGAACGTTACGAACCGGAATCTGTCACTAATTCCGTGTGCGATCTATTTTTATTTTTTTTTATAATGAATAGCATATCAAGAAAATAATGTTAAACCAGAAATAAATTTTATAAAAATTTATAAATATTAACGCGCAAAACAGAATGTAACCAGAATAAACTGATGTCATCAAATAGGATGCTTTAGTAATATAGTTTCAGAAATGGTAGGCTTGTGTAAAGTTTAATTCTATAATACTATTATTAATAAGTCAAAGTTCATTATATATCTTTATTCTTTAATACAATAAATTCAACAAAAATGGCAGAGCAATATTAAGAAAAACACCAACTAGCAAAATATCCCAAAGTTGTCTTTCTCTTTTAATACCAAACCATTCTCAAAAGGTACGTTCTTTACAATAATTCAATTTTTATTTTAATAATTATAACTTTTGGTTGGTTTATTGCAGTTTTTGATCATTTGTAGCTAATTCTTGATGTTTATAATTTCGTGTTTGGATTAATAAAATTAGGTTTTTTTTGTTCAACTTCTTATTGCCTTGAATTCAATTGATATTCAATTAAACAAGTCATCTCTTAATTTAGTTAGTTTTTTTTTAAGAAAAAAAAAAGTAAAAACGTATTTAGCTTGTTTGGTATCGGATTTTTTCGGAAGCCCGGTAGCTTTTAAGTAAATAAGCTGACTTATTTAAGTCTGAAAACTAAATGAGTTCATTTGGCTTAAAATTCTAGCTTTAAAGACGATAAAATTAGAATAAAGGTCAAATTTTTAAGCTTGGCTAGAGAAATGCACCAATGCTTTTAAGTTTTGAGCAAATAAGTTGGCATTAAAAACTGCAATAAGTTAAAACTACTCCACATTTTTTTATGAATGCTGAGTTATTTTTTCGTTTGGGACCTAAAAGATTTGCATGTTTAGTTTTGCTTATAAGCTGCACCAAGCAACAAGTATAACGCTATTAATATTATGATGATTATTGACCAAACTATAATGTAACAGGCCCCTCAGTCTGATTAGGATTATATTATATGGCATTAAAAACTGCAACCAGATAAACTACTCCGCGTTTTGATTAATGCTGAGTTTGTTTTTTTTCGTTTGGGACCTAAAAGATTTGCAAGTTTAAAGCAAATCCAACCCGCCATTCAGCTTTAAAGAGTCGTAGTTTTGCTTATAAGCTGCACCAAGCGACAAGTATGCCGCTATTTTTATGATTAAGATTATTGACCAAATTATTATGTAACAGGCCCTCAGTCCGTTTAGGATTATATTAGATGGCAAACGACGATGATTTCACCTTCTGTCAGGCAAGTCTTCTGGTTTTACTCTATTTTCATTGTGATTTAGGAAATCTTTTTCTGCAATTGATCATCGTGTAAACATCCATTCTAAGTCCATATTGTGTCCTATCATAATTTAAAGGGTTAATTACAATGTTCTTACAGCAATGTCATTTAATTCGTCTTTGTACACCAACCTACAAGAAATTGTTATTAACACGTTAACATTGCATTTTCGGCAATCGAATACAGTCTTCGAAATAAAATAAAAAAGACATAAGTTGGGGTGCTCATTAGTCAACTAAACCCAAATTTGGATTCATTATTCTCTCATTTTCGCATGCTACTGTCTGACACATCTTTCCTCTTCTAGTCCCGGAACTATGGTTCTTTTTCTTTGTACGAAAAGGAAGTTTGGATTGGATAATAATTGCTAACTTTTATGTGTTGGCATACAAAATCAATATTTTATGATCTGCTAATGTACAGATCAAAGATTGGTCCTAGTTTACATCCTTTTTTTTGGCACTTTTAGGTGGGCTTGCCAGCTGGCAAAAACGATCTTATGGAGGATAAGGGTGTGCTTGGTATAAGCAGTATCTCCCTGAAAGACAATATGTCAAGTGATGGTATTGTGAAAAAAGAAGCAACTGTTGGTTCTTTGTCTTTCAGTGTCATCGATACAACTGCTTGTCAAAAGTTGAATGACTCACCTATAAAAGCAGCCCCGAACGGAAATATTACCTCGGTTAGCGGCTCACAGCTACAAAAAGCTCCTGCTAAGAGGCCTTTACCTCGGAAAAAAGTACCCTTTGAAATTGGATATAGTCAAGTAGATTGGCTTAAGGTTACTCGAACTCATCCTGACCTTGCAGGTATACAAGTACTCTGAACACTAAGATAACTAGAAAATAAAATAATAATAGTGTTATCAGGCCTTTTAGTTATCATCTTGTGCAATAAATTCTAGCTTAAAAATGAGGCCTACTTATTGTTTCAAGGCATCTTCGTTACAAACTTAAAAGTGTTTTATTGGAGTTATAGGTGTCATTTATTTAGTGTCAAGGAAAGTTGTTTAAAGAGAAATATTTAGTTTGGTTACAGAGTTTTATTATCAGTCTTTGAGGTAACATATGCTGATTTTCTTTTTTCCTTTTGATGAAGTATTGAAGGGTCAGTCCAATAGTAGGATTATATCCATGGACGAAGTTAAATTGCACCAAACTGGGGATTCAATGTGGACTGTTTTTAAAGGCCGCGTGTATAATATAGCCCCATACATGAAATTTCATCCAGGAGGTACATACTTTAATTTGTTTATTTTGAAAGTAAACTGAAAGCAAGTTCACACTGTCGATTTAGGATTAAGTTTCTCTATTTACCCAGTGTTTGATGTGGGTATTTCAAGTTTTCTACTTGAAAGCCAGGCTCCGTCTCTTTACTCTGTATAGTAGTTTCACATTTACCGGACTGCTAATTTTTTTGCATGGGGTAGTTGATATTCAACAGTTTTTTTTTTTTTGTAAATTATGTTGTAGATTATATCTTAGTTCATCTCTGTTCTCATGTTGGGTGGTTAAGTAATTGTATTTACACCAAAAATTTGCTCAACTTTCAGGTGTAGACATGCTGATGAAGGCGGTTGGAAAAGATTGCACATCTTTATTTAGTATCCTTAATTATTTTTTAATACTCCCTCCGTCCCAAAATATTGTATCTACGTGCAACTTTGACCGACAAATATATCGTCTTTAAATTGTTGAAATGTAAAATTTTAAAATTTGGTTATATAGTTTAACATTTTGTGATTAACTTTTGAAAATTTTGATTTCGACAATTTAGATATGAGTTATTCGTCGGTCAAAATTGCACGTAGTTCCGTATAGCCCCAATAATTTGGGACGGAGGGAGTAATGCACACCACTGATAGAGTTTAGTGAAAATTTCTAGTTTGGTTCTAATAACATATTGGTGTAGTTTTCATTAAAATAAAAATAAAAATTATTGCTGTAGTTTGGATGCTCAAGACGGTTTCAAAGCCTAAACTTCTCGCAACGTATATTTTACAGTGGGGTTTAATGGATGTCACAAAGGAAAAATATGTGTAGTATATGAATGTGGTATAGGCCAAATGGGAGGATATATAATGAAACAGCTTTATTGTTTCAAAGCCTAAACTTATCGCAACGTATATTTTACAGTGGGGTTTAATAGATGTCACAAAGGAAAAATATGTGTAGTATATAAATGTGGTATAGGCCACAAATGGGAGGATATATAATGAAACAGCTTTATTGCTCCCTGGTTTGGCATCTCTCCTCTTCCCATTATTTGACATCTATTATAACAAAATTATTACTCCCATGAAGTGATCCTTAATATTTGTTTAGATAAATATCACGCTTGGGTGAATGCTGAAGCATTATTGGATAAGTGCCTCGTCGGAACTTTAGAAACCAGATGAATTTCGATGCTGGTGAAGATTAAGAAGACATTCTTTTCTATATACGTCACTTGTAACACCAATCTAGACTGGTGCATATGTAAGTTGTGCCATGGGTATTTGCTGGTACAATATAATTTGTACTTTGAAATAAGGTTTGCTAATATGTGCTTGGTGCCATGGGAAAACTGAAACTGACATATGATGTATACTCTCTCATACCTTTTCAATATAATGTGAAATGCTCCAGTTTTTTACTCTTTGTTACTGTTACCATTTCCTCTACAGATGCTTTCTTTTGTAGGTATTACTTGGCATGTTTTTTATTCTATAATTTGTTGTTTAGTAAACAAGCCCGATGCGTATTGCAAGTCATCATGTATATTCATTTTCTAATGCACGAAAAATGAACAGTTGAATTGTGCCAATTTTCATGCTGAATTTTGGCAGTTTCACCATGAAAGACGTTTGTTCTTAAAATCCGAGAATGATGGCTTGGTCAGGTGCTATATGTAAAGAATTTTACCAAACAAGTTATCATACCAAATCATCTCCATTAGTTTTTGTGGCTTCATCCTCTTGATAAAGCAGCAAGAGTCCAATGGTTGTCTACTTGTCTCCGAGTATTTTTTGTTAGGAACGGAAGATTTTTATCCAAAAACCAAACCGTTAAATATGTGTCTATTTCGATGTTGCTGTGTCTGAATGCAGATCACATCAAACTTGGGAATATACAGTGGCTGGTTGGTAAAAAGATTAGCTTTCACAGTGGCAAGAAATTTATTCCAGAATTTTTTGTTTTTTTCAAGGGAAATGCTAAACTAAAGATACAGCTTGCAAATAAATGAATGTGGAAAAAACTCTACAAGTACTTTTAGGACATGCTTTTACAGTGCACTTGCCAAAAAAGCCTACCTGGTTACACTTTTCTGCTTTGACAACGCCAATTCGTTTTTTCTTTATAAAATGAACCGATTTATTTAAAAACAGGGAGACCAGTATGTTAATAGCACCAGAGTCTGGTAAATATACATTAAGCTGAAGTGACTAATCTGGATAACCCTGTCATTTCACCCAGTACGGCAAAGAGCTTGAATAACATAAACAAGCACACTTTAATCTCACAGAAAACAGCACAAAAAGCATTTAACAAATCTGAGATAAAGTCAAAACACGTTTTGAGTTTCGGCAATCTCACATGCTGCCCAGCAGAAGAAAATGAAATTTAAGAGTCAACCATCAGTAAACCCACAGGAAAGGAAACAAGTTAACTACGCTCCACATCCTTTCAAAAAATCTACCAACTTTATTTAAATTCCTAAAAGCAGTAAAACCATAAACAAACCCACTTCAATCTCACAGAAATAAGCACGAATAGTATTTTAACAAGTCTGAGAAAAAGTCAAACACACATTTAAGTTTTGGCAATGAAACGTTTTGCCTAACAGAAGAAAAATGGAAGTATAATGCCAAAGATCTTCAAAACCATAAAAGAAATCAAGTCAACTAAGCTCAAAGATCGAGTCGCAAAATCTCTCAACAAGTTTATTTAAATTTCAAATAAAAGGCATGAGTAGCACCATCCATCGAAGCACGTCTCTAGCAATAAAACATGACCCTCTTGACATTATCTTTGAGAGCAGGGAGAGGCCTTACAGGAGGGATATTATTACCCCCAGGAGCAGGTCTACTGCCACGCTGGGCACCTCCACGCCCAGCACCTGCTGTACTGATTGAACCGCTATCTGATGTCTCTGGTTCCATGTAAAATCGTGCTCGGAAAGCCGCCAAATGGGCATAATACGCTGGAGGCACTGTAAAATAATTAAAAAAAAGGCATAATGAGAATCATTGAGAACCTAGCTGGATGATTTGATTTGAGCTTTCTTTTTCCACTCGAAAAACTTAAATTTGCTATACTACAATTCAATATGCAGAAGTACTCGGATTTTCTTTTTATAATTTAAGAAAAGTATCATAAGAAACATTAAGAACCGTATTGGTATATTCAGAATTGAGGTTTCTCCTTTCATACCCAGAAAACTTAACTTTATTTCAGTCTGATATTCACTTAACAAAATAGATGCATATTTGAGAATCTAATTTACAGGACCAAAATCAACAATAAACCCAAGCGACCAATATCACACTAAAGAGGGATAAGATGTACTCACCAATAGAGACAGAGCGCGTGCACCTGGCATACCTATAAGCAGAAAACAAGAAATTAAAACCCAAACTAAATTGATCCTATAATAAAGGCCACAGGTTGGAATTTTAAAGAACCATGTAACAAGTGATAGATTCACTTTATGATGATATCTAATTCTGATGAATTATTCACTTTATGATGATATCTAATTGATGAATTGACTTACGTGTAGCAAAGATTATTTGTGAGCAACTGGAGCCCATCTGCTGTGAACTTGTTTTCGTCCCATAGAACATGGTAGTGAGCCGGCCGACTAGTACCCTGTTACCCCATAATAAAAGTGGTGAGCGGAAGACAAAACAATATTTCAACTTAATTTAGGGTGAGCAAAGGATATGTCTGTCCTTACTTGTATGCCAGCATGGCTGCATAGATAGAAGTCAAATTCAGTCGGATGGCAAATTTTTGAATCTACGACAGTACCTGTAAAGTCAAGAAGAAAAATATGTTATGGCACGATTGGAACAACAAAAAGCTATAGCAACTACGTAATGACAATAGAGTCTCATCCTCACCCGGCAATATATTGCCACTCCTATCAACTGCATTCCGATCATTGTGGTTATTAGCAAACAGCCGAGTGTGATGACGTTTCTGAACGACCACAAAAGTAACTGGTGGCTGATAGTTTGGTTCTAGGCAAGCACATGCCTAAAAGTATAATTGAATAAATTAAAAAAAGATAAAAATTCTCAAGATTTACAACAGCATATGATGAAAGGGGGATAAGATATGCAAAGATAGAGAACAAAGCAAATAAAAAGAGAAACCACCTTACGAATGGCATCAAGTTCATGAAGCAAAACTTGATAAAACTGTCCTTCGCTCACACCATCCCTGTAAGTAAAGTAATTTGGGTAAGTAGTAAGAACACTCAAAACCTAAACTATATTTGTGATAATAAAAACATTGAAACTTACCTGTAGAATATAATTCGTTTTGGTTTCTGTCCTGTTGCTTTGCGGAAAGAAATGAGAAGCTCCCTAGAGGTCACAAGAAGAAAGGTGTTTTAAGTATATTACACACATGAAAGAAAAAAATGTGCAACCATTTCCCCCCCAAAAAAATGGAAGGTATAGATGGAGATAAGTAAAAGAGTAATCAAACATACTTGACCATTCCACCAGTCATTTTTCCTTTACCAGGATCATCCCATTCTTTATACATATCTTGAATAATCTCTTGGCGGTGTTCTTGAGCACAGACCAAACCAGCATATTTAGTAACCTCTGGCCAATCTTGAGAGGCAACAACCTTCAAAACAAGGTAATTAATATCGAAGCATTATAAGAATACAACTCAATTTGTTCAAAAACACGGTAGAAACACTTCATACAGCTGCAATAGAAGGGCTTGAATCTTCCCCAGGATGAGGATGTGTGACATCAGCACCAAATATGATTGTAGGTATGTCGCTAACTAAAGGTATACGCCTCGATATCGCATCTACCAACACTGTGTTTCTACCACCAACTTTTACATTGATCTTTAAAGCAACATTTGCCATATACTGCTTGCTCATCCTAAAAACATGTTTCGTCAAACAGCACTGAGAAACTATACCAAGATCTGTCTCGCAGATACGCTTAATATCACCTGAAAATAAGTAATCAGTGAGTGAAGAAATAAACTGAAAAGAAGACCAGAACCAAGATTGCAGAATGAGGCTTCTTTAATTGCAGCTTTGAAGTAACTAAGCTGATTTTTTTTTGTTCCAGAAAGGTAAAAAATAAATAAATAGGTTCACTCAGCTTAAAATTACTAGAGTAGATTTTACAGGGAAAAAACAAAAAGAAAAACTCGCTTTTCCCGGTTTATTGATCAACTGAATAAAACCAAAATAAGCTCATAAGCTGTCATTAAACAAGACGTAAGGGCAAATCAATTTGAAAACAATTGCATACCATATAGAGGCCCGTTGTTATCAGGTAAAATGAAAACTATCAGATCAAGCTCTTTGCCCTGAGGATGAAGTTTAGTCATCGCTTCATGAAACCGAGATTTTAAAACTTTTTCAACCTGATCGGGGCGAGCAGTGATAGCTGGGAGCACAGGTTCAGTCTTATAGACCTATACAGAGACAAAGCACCCAAGGTTATATCAACGAACCAAGGTATGACAACTAACAAGTTGAGCTTATATCCATGTAAGCACATACCATGCCAGAAATGGTACACATCTGAGCAAGTTCGAAGCAAAAGCCTTTAGCAACATTGTCTTGAATATTCCTCGAGAAATTTAAACAGAACCAACTGTTGACACTTCCTCCGTTGACCATTTTCTGTAAATAAATATAAATTACATTGTAAAACTAGACGAGACATCGAGTCTTCTTCATCATCGTTATCAAACTATGCGCCTTTATCCCAAATACTTGGGGTCGGCTATATGAAACCATAAGACTAGACAGAGAGCACTGAGAAAATAGAAAACTGAAGAAAAAAAATGTTACTGGAATTCATAAATTAATAAAAATAAAGGAATTTAGTAGCAAAAACTAGACTTTCAAAAATTAGGGAATGGATTATGATAGTAATTTGTTCATATGGTTCAGGAAAAAAGCTAGTTTTCTACTAGCAACAGAGATTCTCGATAGAGCACCCCCTCAGCATGTTATCATATTTTATGGTCCATTTCCATCACAAATGATTATCTACTCGCTATAATACAGTAGGGATCTGAAAACTCTAATTGTTGATCAAACAGACAAGAAGTCTATTAACATGTATTATATCAACAGCTTCTTCATTTAAATTTGTAAACATACGATAATACCAACTTAAAAAAAATATAGTTTAGTTGACAGAAACAGAATTAATTATCACAGATATAACATCAAACAGCAACTAAAGAAATTATATTTAAATAGAGAGAGAGATGGAGGACAAAGGGAGAGGGGCTGCGTCAGAAGATGTAGAAGGAAAAAGTAAATCATCTTTTATACCATAAAACCGGAAACAAAAATCAATTATCAATTATTTGAGACAAATTTTAAATTAAATTTTCAGGGATAAATGAGGATTAGGATTTGCAATCTAGAAATTAGTTAGAATTTATTAGAAGGCCTAGGCCTACCTTATTCATCATGTTCCATTGACCTACTTGTGGTAGGCAATCCTTTTCCCTTCCCGTATCATGGTATTTCAACTGCATTACGAAAAATATATAATCACGCACAGAATTAAAAAAAAAATGCACCAACCAAAAGAGCAAAAAATTAAAACAAGGGTAAAACAATACCCGTGGAGGAGGTAGAACACGCGCTTCTACTAAAGCAAGCTTGTCATTAATTTTTATTCCAAATTCTTCTGCATATTTATCCGTGTTATACGCGTTGTGACGAACCGTCTGGAGGACAATAATAAATGTTAGCGGGTTAAGTCCAAATATAATATGATTCTCCGTCCCACATTATAAGTTCATACGAAACCACACGCAATTTTGACCGGCAAATAACTCATCCAAATTGCCAAAATAATTTTAAAAAAAATTCTATCATATAATTTAACCTTTGAACTATGTATATAAATTTTGAAATTTTTTGTTTCGGCAACTTAGTTACATGTTCAAAGCCGGTCAAAGTTGCACGTGGTTTCGCATAGGACTTAAGATGCATGACAAAACACCTGCACAATCAAAAAATACAAAATGTGCTGGAACGGAAACCATTTTGGAGGAGAGAAAAGAGCATAGACCCAAATTCACAAGAAAGAATAAATAAAACAAAAACGTACCTGAAGAATATCCAATTCCCTCTCCTTCGGACGCTGACAGGTCACCTTAAGCAAAGCAGTAATTTGCTTCTCATTTAACCGCTTCGAGTATCTCTGACCTTCAACGATCTTGCAGACCTGAAAAACAAATATGTAAGCTCGCAAGGCATAACGCGATAAAAACTTGAATCCCAATATTAAAACTCAAAGGGAACATCAATAAATGAATTAATATAAACCTCCATAGGCAAATAATTAGGCCTCTGTTGATTCCCAACTTGTAGACAAGGCAATCGAGACAATTGAATGATGAAGCCATATGTTTCTTGAAAGTACTCCAAGACAGATTTCATTGTGCCTTGTTCATCGATAGGAAAACTGAAATAACAAAAGGATTCAGATCGATATAATCCATAATATCTGGGAAATGCCAAAAGTTAGAAAACATAATAATGATCAAATTAGCCAACATCCTTACTTTAGCTCTCTTGTGGCCTGAGGTGTTAAACCAGATATACGGTATTTTCTACGCATATTTCCACGGTGTGTCACTTCGACCTTCACTCCTCTCAACGCTTTCTTGATCTGTTAAACAAAGCCGACTATTACATTTGACAAAGCTCAAAGTATAAATAAATAAAACCTCATAATCATGAGCTGAGACAGAAGAGTAACATGACAACACAAGCATTTGATTAAAAACTAGAAGACCCAAAATTCAAAAAGATACCACATGAAATATGAAAGAAAAGATTTAAGAAATGACAAACGAAAAAAACGTGGCCTCTAATATACTGCAAGACTTGCTCCAACAAAGACTGTTTCAATTTTCAAACTATTTGAACTCGGATCCCCAATGTTTTCACTCCATTTTCAAGTAGTAACACGTTTCACAATGTCAGTGTCAATTAATGTATTCGATATCATTATCACTAATAGAGTAACACGTCAAAGAACCTCAAGTTCCAAAAAAGACAAAAGTGAAAAAAAGAAGTTCACCAGCTATGGGAAGATGCTGATAAAAGAGGTCCAGCATTCTAGATTTTGAAAAAACTCAGCTGACATGTAATTTGCTATAAATAAAATAAAAGTATCTTACCTTCACACGATCAGAATCAGATAAAGGTCTGACTGATATATCCCTATTCAGTAACTGATTGACAAATTCAATGACAGGCAGAGGTTCAATGAAGGCAGTTGATGACATATCTGCAGAAATAATTCATGTCACCAAAAATACAAACACAAGTTAGAACCTAGCAAAATCCAAGAGTATATACAAAACAGAAAAAGTAAAGTATCCGCATTTCAAATGTTTTCTCAACAATGCAGGTAAGGGAAAAAAGATAAGATCTCTTTACGAAAACAAATTTACCTATGTTCAATGACAATCCCATTTGAGTTGGACGAATACTCTGGTAGAAACCACGCCAACTTTCAAGCCCTTCACCCAGTGACTGCTTCCTTCCTAAGTGAGGTGAATAAAAGGAGCGGCCCACGGGGCAATATCTACAACGACCCATGAATCAAGCTATTAAAGGCGACAAAACTAGAAAGAGAAACAAAAAAATGGTCTTGTTTTGATGTAACTTGGAAGTACAAAAGTTTACTTTTCGGTGGAGGTGAAAATGTATAGTTTACGTACTTTAATTAGTATCTTCGGTGAAAGGAAAAAGTATTCTCTTAGTGATGGAAGTAGTCAAAATCAGTTGATATTAGTGTAAATTATATTATACTTTCATGACAAGAAAGTATAAATATCAATATTTGAGTAAGTATCAATCTTTTTCTAGAGAGTATAAATAAGTGAACTATTTTGGCTATCCACAGACTTTACTTGTACGTAGAATGTATGCTAATAGAAGTACTAAACAGGCTAAATTTCAAGTAGCAAAAGCTTCTCAGAACCAAGATAGTTGTAAACTAATTTTGAAGCAAACACATTACTCACCGCTGGGTGGGCAATTCACGTAAAACGATATCCAAAACTTGTAGAGCTTCTTGTGGAGCATCTGCTTGCCTTCCCTGCAAAAACATCTCTAAGTGATGCAGATCAATCCGTGCAGCAAATTTGATCACTACTTTAAACTCCCTCTCTCGCCTGTGAATAAGAAAAAACAAAACACTAGATTAAGTTTTATAAAACTGCAACCAAATTTGGTAAAATTAAAGAATGAGTTACATATAGGAGGGGCAAGAGACAGACCTAGGAGCACCCGAACCATCGTCCTCATCCACAAGAGTAATTTTGAACTCTTTTGAAGTGAAAGGTAGAGGCCCAGCAGTATACAAACTCTTTCTCCCATCATATGCAGGTAGCCTTTTCCCAAGATGAGTTTCCTTGTACAAATTTACCAGGTGTGCCATCACCGCCCGGTTGACACCTCTAGATGTCACCTCAGGTATAACCGAAACCTAGCATTACGGCAAAGACCAAAGAAGTTATAAACCGTTTTGCAATAGTTACCAGTCCGATAAAAAAAAACTGGAAATGTGAAGGGAAAACAACGATTTGAAAGATGATAGAGTGGAAAAAATTCAACTTTACTCGTAAAAATATTAAAATCTGAGACAAAGGTATGTACAAATACCAAACATGACAATATATATTTGCATACAAATTTTAAGCAAATAGGGAGGATGTTTTGAAATATAGCAAAAGCTAAGATCATCCAGTATTTCCTTCCTATTTTTATGAGTCTTTTACTGTTACAAAAAAATACAAAGCGAGTTTCTGATAGTTACTCAAGTCGGAGACTGTTATCTGGTCACTATACCACATTAAAAGGAAATAAAATAAAGTACTCACATCATACTGGTGCAAATCTTTGTCAGGTAGTTCAGCGAAGAAATGATTGGCCTTGACAATGATTTTGATACCAACACTACCCTTCCCTGGCCGAAGAGGGAACCTCATTGATTTACTCGAGGCAGGCGTGGGTTGTATAGTCATGCTAGAGGACTCTTCTTGCTGGACAGAAAGCTGCTTAAACTGCTGAGTCGATGCAGACGAAGAGCTTGCCTCCTCACGCGTATCTATCGCTTTAGTATATGCAGTGGGCCGACTGGGCTGAGACGGTACCCCAGGATGGGGTGCTTGGTGCAGGTCGGCTTCGTACGAAGGCCTCGAAGGCCCACCTACATATCCGCCACGTGGCTGAGATCCCCCCCTTCCCTGTTGCTGATGGTACTCCGGTGGTCCACTATAGTACTGCTGAGGTGGCATTCGTCCACTGCCACCTCGCCCTCCATACCCTCCTCGACTTCCTCCTTGCTGCGATTGAGGACCATATCCTCTTCCTCCGCCCTGGTGGGGTTGCTGACCTGGCGGGCGTTGAGGGCCTCCGCCTTGTTGGGGTTGTTGACCTGGCGGGCGTTGAGCACCTCCTCCTTGGTGAGGTTGCTGACCTGGTGGGCGTTGAGACACTCCTTGTTGTGGATGCTGACCTGGCGGGCGTTGAACACCTCCTCCTTGTTGTAGATGCTGACCTGGCGGGCGTTGAACACCTCCTCCTTGTTGTGGATGCTGACCTGGCGGGCGTTGAACACCTCCTTGCTGAGGTTGGAAACCGCCACCACGTCCACCTGTGACTTCATAAGGCTCAGAACCTTCACCCGACCCAGGCCCATCTGTTCTCCTCTTCCTCACCATGACTGTTTCTTCAATAAACATCACAACAAAATAATAATTGAACGGATGCGACATGAAAAATGATTTTGGAATGGATAAAATATGATGACCAGCAGGAAGTAATGTATGTCATACAATCATCAATACACTAACAAGAAAATAATTTAGTATTAATGATATGAAAATGTATGTTCGATACTGTCAACAAACGTAAATGCAAAGCAGCGATAAGGATCTGTTACACAGCAGGGACACAGCAGAACATAAATAAAGTTATTATGTAATATGCAAGCATTTCATAGACAGGTTTGGAAACAGATAACCCATCAGAAGAGCAGACTTCACTGTCATAATCTTCAAGCATGCATATGCATCTTCTTCTTTTTTAAAACTTATTAAAAAGCATGCATAAACATCTAACACGCAAGAATAAAATTTACTAAAAGAAACAGATAAATCATTGGTTATCAGGGAGAAAAGTATTTTGTTAAAAAAAAGCACTGCATAAATATGTTTGTCCAAAGAACTGACCTACGAAGCAGTATTGTACAACAAATAAAACATCAAATAAGCATTACACCTTTTATAGCTATATTTAGAAAATCAAATTCTAATCAGAATATTACTCTTCAGCAACACAGAGATTAAGACACTCCCTCTTACAACGAAAAGCTGCTCCGGAAACAACACTTTGAAAATTTATAGACTACATTTCCAATTTCCATCTTCACAGAAATGACAATGTATCATAATAAAACACTTTCAAGCTCTTTTATCAGTTCTTTCTTCATTGTAAATATTCAGTCCATCTGTAATTCATCTTAAAAAATGTGAAAAACGGTATACTACTGGTCAACAGCACTTTTCAATAAAAGGGGGCAATTGCAATCTATATTGACAATTAAACCATCACATAAACATAATAGATTACAAACTAATTTATTAACATGCAGTAATGAATCCTACGAGTGGATATATACAATAATTAAAGTAGTAAACCATCTAATATTCATAGCAACAATCTGCATACATGCAAAATATATTCCAAGAAATGTATGAAATCTAAAGCATACAAGGATGATTGATTATGACTATCACTAAACATGTATCTATTATCTATCTACTACTGTTTATGTACACTTATACGATCTATTAAAACAATTAATATTCGTACCGAGATTATAACCATTTCTAAACATGTTTATGTACACTTATACTATCTATCTACTACTGTTTATGTACACTTATACAATCTATTAAAACAATTAATATCGGTACCGAGATTATAACCATTTCTAAACATGTCTATATACACGGGATCCTAAATAAATGCATCAATTACATAATCTGATAAGCGACTTAAACGATAACCGTATCTATACAATAATTCAAGTAAATATATCTGGAAAATTATACATAAAAAATGATCATACTAAGTTCTAACCACTTCAAAACATGCAAGTTTATAAATATCTAAATTTTATTTATATGTTCAGAAGAAGTATACCATCTGATAAACCATTTGTTCTCCTCTCCTCACCATGATTGTTTCTTTAATAAACACCACAACAAAAATAGGAATTAAACTTATGCCTAAGGCATACAATATGAGAAATGATCTTGGAATGGTTATCATATGGTTACAACCATGAAGTAATGTATGTAATATAATCATCAATACACTTCCTAGAAAATAATTTAGTTTTGGTGATATGAAAATGTATGTTCGATACTGTCAACAAACGTAAATACAAAGCAGTGATTAGATAAGGATTGTTATACAGCAGGGATACGGCAAGGAACATAGAAAAAGTTATTCTTGTATTCATTTCGTAAATAAATTTGGAAACAGATAACCCATCAGAGGAGCGGACTTCACTGTCACAATCTTCAAGAATGCATATACATCTAACACCCAATAATAAAATTTACTAAAAGGAAACAGATAATACTCCCTCCGTTCCCATTTATTTGTCCACTACGAAACTACGTGCAATTTTGACCGGCTTAAAACTTGTATCAAAATTGTCGAAATGAATTTTTTTAAAATCTAATCATAAAATTTAACATTTGAACTATATATATGATCACCTTTTGAAAATTTTCATTCCGACAATTTTGATACAAGTTCTTGGCCGGTCAAAATTGCACGTAGTTTCATAGTGGACAATTAAATACGAACGGAGGGGGTAAAATCATTGGTTATAAGAGAGGGAAGTATTTTGTTAAAAAGAACCGTGCTAACAAATATGGTAGTCCATAGAATTAATCTAAGATACTGTATATACAACAAATAAAACATGAAATAAGCATACACCTTTTAAGCTATATTCAAAAATCAAATTCTAAACATTACTTGTATTAAAAAAAATCAGTCCCTGCCATAATTAGAATATCACTCTTAGATAACACATGCATTAAAAATTTAAAACACCCTCTTACAACGAAAAGCTACTCCGAAGACAAAAATGTTTTATAATAAAACACTTTCTGGCTCTTTTATAAGTTATTTCTTTGTCCTAAATATTCGGTGTATCTGTTATTCTTCTTAACAAACTTGAAAAATGATGACATGCGATACTACTAGTCGACAGGACTGAAAATGTTTTAATTAAATGGGGAAAACGCTATCTATAAGACAATTGAACCATCACATAGAGATACTAGATTAACTATAACTAATACTAAACATGTAACTATATGCTACTATCTATATACTTATACACTTATACGATCTATAAAACAATTAATATTGTAACTGAGATTATAAATTTATAACCATTTCTATATATACGGGATCCTAAAGGCATGCATTAATTATACAATCTGATAAGCGTTTTAATCGATAATCGTATCTAAACAAGTAAATATATCCGGAAAATTATACAAAAAGATGTCACTAAATTAAAACACACACATAGAATAGAAAACATGATCATACTAAGTTATAACTACTTCAAAACATGCAAGTTTATAAATAATTATATTTATTTATATATGCTACTGTTTCTACACACTTACACAATCTATTAAAACAATTAATATCGGTACTTAGATTATATTAACTTCTAAACATGTATATATACAAAAGATCGAAAATCCATGCATTAATTACACAAACTGATAAGTGTTTTAAACGATAAACGTATCTAAACTAGTAAATATATCTGGGAAATTTTACAAAAAAAATTCTCAAAATTAGAACACACACATAGAAGATATGATCATACTAAGTTCTAACTACTTCAAAAAAAGCAAGTTTATAAACATCTGAGATTTAATTATATATATAGAAGAAGTAAACCATCTGATAAGCATACTTATCTCTAAAAAAAAAGTAAATCTAAATTATACAAAATCTAAATCCCAGTACAATTAAAAGATCTCCCAAAATAAAAACAAAAAAGGCATAAAACACATGATCCTACTAAAGTTAAACCCTTATCAACCATACTAGTGTATATATTTATAAATGTATATATATAAAAAATAATTACTCAAATAACTTAAGCTTCAGACTGCCCAATTTTACCATTTTTTTTTCCAAAAACGTCCCTATTCTAATTTACTAATTAATCAAATAACTTAATGCAATTTAAATAAATAAGTAAATAAATATTCCCTTTTTCCACACATATCAATTCATCTCCCAAACAAATCATCACACATGTATTTTTATATTACTATAACAATAAAACATTATATTTTTACAAAATTCATTCCATTATTTTTGCAAACTTTTTGAAAATGTTAAATTTATTTGTGCCGAATCATATTTATGCAAGTATGTGTCACACACGCAAGGCGTGGGCTATGATTACTAGTATATATATGTGTATGTGTTTATAAATGGTAAATATCTAAATATATATAATTATTTAAAAACAATGATTAAACAATCTGATAAGCATACTTATCTCTAAAAATAAATAAATATAAATTATACAAAATTTAAATCCAAACACAACTAAAAGATCTCCCAAATTAAAAACCAAAAATAAAACACATGATGATGATCCTACTAAAATATAACTATTTTTAACATTTTTAACCATACTGGTACATTTATATATATATATATAAGTATGTATATGTTATATTTATATGTATGTATGTTTATAAATGGTAAATATCTAAATTTATACATTTATACAAAAACAGTGATTAAACCATCTGATAAGAAACCTTTATCTTCAAAAAATTTGAAAATGAAATAGAATATATATATATATATATATAATATAAATATATGTATGTATGTTTATAAATGGTAAATATCTAAATTTAAATAGTTATATAAAAACAGTGATTAAACCATCTGATAAACAAACTTTTATCTCCAAAAAAATCAGAAAATTAAATAGATAAGAAAAAACACTAGAATTGATAAACACATAACAAAAAATAAACAGATTTAAGTAATCATATCAACAAAACCAAATCAGTACTAATTAATTAAGATTAAAAAAGTAACCAGATAAAAAAAAAACTATCAAAACTCGAAAACCACGATCAGAACACTAAAACCGTTAAATTTACCAGAAAAGCACTGTTGAAAATTAAATGGACAAGAAAAAAAAAAGTAAAAATGAGAAATGCAGAAAAACTGAACAGATCTAAATGGTCATATCAACAAAACCAAATCAGTATTGAATAATTGAGATTAAAAAAACAATCAGATCAAAAAATAACTATCAAAACCCTAAAACCACGATCAGAACACTAAAACCGCTAAACTCACCAAAAAAATCGCTGTTGAAAACCGCTATCTGCGCCGGCTAAGTGATAGATATAGATATTTAAAGATATAGAGAGATATATCTATAGTATTAATTTATGTATATATATATAGAGAGAGAGAGTGGGTTATTATATTTTATAAGGGTTTATTGAGTTTGGTGAGTGAAAATTTGACAATATTACCCCTCAGTCGTGTCACGAGATTAGGGTGGACCCATAGGTCATTTAATGCATACTGTTTTTTATTTATTGAAAATGAATACTATATTTTTTTCAAAAAAAACGTACGAATCGTAGAAAAAATCTACGGTTTGCAGTGATTCTGTACAAACCATAGATTAAATCTACGGTTTACAGTCAATTGATGCAAACCGTAGATTAAATCTACGGTTTGCAGTGAATCACTGTAAAATGTAGATTTATTAAATCTACGGTTTGCATCAATTTTTACAGAAATTACACAGTCAGTCCATTTTTTTTAGAAATTACACAGTCAGTCCCTGCGTCAAAAATTACACAGTCAGTCCCTGAAAAACAGAATTTTAGGTTTTTAAAAAAAAAAACAAATTTATCAAAAACATTCTATCTCTTTCTCTCAAAAACTCAAATTTATCATCCAAAAAAGCCCAAATCAATCAACCACAATAACTATCCACTTTATTAACAAAAAACCATAAATCATCAATCAAATTTATCCCTAATTCAAGGTATTTTTTATTCTCTAATTTATTATTTATTTTGTGTAATTTTAATTTGTAAAATAGAAAAATATATATAAAATATGCAAATTGATTATTCACTTAGCTATATATAATTGCTTGTTGTTTGTTTATATTAATTATAGAAATTATAATTGTTGATATTTGTCCCATTTTATAAAAAAATTAGGGTTTTTATTCAAATTTATTTATTTAGATATTTATTACTAGTGGTTTGGTTATGATGCTACATGTTTTTGTTGTTTATTTGTTTTGATTAAGAAAAATAAAAATAGTTATGCTTTATTAATATTTACCAGTTTTGAAAATTAGGTGTTTTATAAAATTATGTTTTTTAATTAGTTTGTTTTCCCAAATCACCAATAAAATTTGGGATTGGTGATATTTTTCCCGTTTTATAAAAAAATTGAGTTTTTATTAAAATTTGTTTAATTAGATAATTAGAATAATTGTTTGGTTATCATTAAATATGTATGTTTCTTTTGTTGTTTTTATTGTTAAAAATAAAAATAGTTAGGATGGCAGAGCCATGTCCACAGATAAAAGGCAGGATGAGTATTTTACGACAGACCGGTCATATTTCAAATCAGACTTGTGATGCTGGAAGAGAAGCGGGTAGAGGAGATGCCCATAAAATTAGGATTTATAATTATAGTTGGCAGATACCGACGCCTGACAATGTAGTTGAAAATATGATTAGGGCGGGTTTTTATGGTATTCACACTATAAGTAATTATAGCATAGACCGATGCTTGCTTACAACCTTAGTTGATAGGTGGCGTGATGAGGCGCACTCATTCCATTTTGTCGGTGGAGAGTTGAGGATATCGTTACAAGATGTAGAGATTATGCTTGGTCTCAGGGTGGATGGTCTTGCTGTTACCCGATCGGAGCGGAATGATAACAGGGCGAGCAGGTTGAATATGATAGAGAGTTTGTTGGGTGTTAGACATGCTGACAATCAAGTCGATACAAACTGTTTGACAGTTAGACTTGATTGGATGTTACATACCTTTGGTGAATTACCCCCAATCCTAGTGAGGAGCGTTTGCTATATCAGTCTAGGGCTGCCATGTTATTATTACTTGGTGCACATGTGTTTTCAGATAAGAGCACTGATCAGATTCCACTATGGCCTCTGCCATTTCTGGAAGATTTTGACACATGTGCAGAGTATAGTTGGGGATCAACTCTTTTGGTCTGGTTAGAGGCTAATTTATGCAAGTTGGTGCGTGGTAAATCTACCGGAGTAAGCGGGGCGGTGATGTTTCTTGATATGTGGGCGATGACCAGACTACTGCCGGTTAGACCATGTGAAGGGTTGCCGGAAGATATCGAGCCACCTGAGGGCTTGCCTAGGTTCCCCCTCGGATACAGGTATGATATTATTTAATTTTTGTATTGGATTTGTGTTTTTTTTTATTGTGTCATCTATCATTTACTTATCTTATTTATATTTATTGTTTATCGGGTTTTGTTTGTATATTACAGATGGAAGATTTGGAGGCTTACTAATCTTAAGCCATATGCCTACGGACATAATGTGGTCCACATACGGGACCAGTTTGACCATATGTCGCATGAACAGGTAAATTTTCACTTTCTTATTTCCTACATGTGACTTACGTATTATATGTTGTATATGTTTGCATTGGTCTTATGTTCGTATAATTTATTACTAGTATTTTTAAACCATTGTTTACATATTCTAATAATAATTTTACGGATTATAGATAGTCTGGCAACCTTACGGGAACCTCGATGACTATCCAGAATACTGCATGCGGGGCCGTGATATGTGGCATTGTTCTGTTCCTCTCATTTGTAATGAGAAGATTGAGTTCCACCCCGCGGACAGGTTCATGAGACAGTTCGGTTTTGTTCAGGTTGTCGCTACATATATTTGGAAACCCAAACAAGGTCACGGCAATGATAGAAAATATGGGATTAAACCTGATCAAAAACACGATTGGCCTGCACTTTTTGAAGAGTTTATAACTGTGTGGAATGACCGCCACAACCGGCTTATTAACGACGAATTTGGCACGGGGACGTCACAGGATTACATGAGATGGTATAGAGAGAGGACCCGTATATTTATAAACCCACCTGAACTTGGACTGCCATCTCACGGTTTCCGCGAGTATACATGTGTGCTCAATAAAATGCTAACAACTAGTTAAAGTTCATTAATATTTTTTTGTTTGCATATTTCAATACTAATAAATCATTTTTTATTGTTTTTTTTTCAGAAAGCGATGTTGCGCCGCAGTTTCAAATCGTTCAAACGGCTGAAATCTAAAACGGACGTGAACTTACTACGTACGGAGTTCAATAAAATGGTTATGAATCTGTATGAGTCAGGTGATGAACAGTCGGCTGAGGAGGATGACGATGACGACGATGGTGATGACGATCAAGGTTACGACCCAAGAACTTATGCTAGGGCTTCAAGTTATCGGCATACCGAAAGAGGCAGAGGGGAAGGCGAATCTAGTAGCGGCGGGCGGAGCGGGGGGTAGAAGAACGAGTTGAGATCGACGCTCGACTACAGATCAGGGTGGGAGTTTAAACGGTCATCGTCGTCGTGCTTCTTTTACTGGGTCGGACTACGTACACGACGATGTTCCGTTCGATTATCATAGACAATCATTTGGGTCGTACGAACATCATCCTAGTCAGCATTCAACCGACAGTTGGGCTCGAGAATTGACAATTGCATCACACGAGCGTGCTCCGCATCCAGAATCGCAGCATCGAGATAGACGTCGTCCGGAGCTAAACGAAATCGAAGAGTCCACTGAGTCGTCATCGGACAGATTAACATCGACGGGAAAGATGCTCGCTATGTCCAACTTTAAAGGATTTAGTCGTGCAAAAAAAAAAATTGATTTGTATGTTTGCTTTGTATGTTTGCTTTGTATGCTTAATTTTTTTTAATTTGATTTGTATGTTTGATTTTTAAGTTATAAATTTGTAAATTTGATTCAGTATTTTAATTGATAGGACCAATATTGAGTTTTTACGAAATGCAGGGACTATTCTGTAATTTCTGAAAACTTCATCAAACCGTATATTTAATGTACGGTTTGCACAGAATTCATACAAATGCATATCCATCAAATGCATCCGACAACACATTCTCACTTTTGAATTATTATGAGTTGACAACCCTATCCGAAAATGACTACTCAATGCATTATTAAAGTTTGAAAATGACTACACCTTGTGGGGTTTCTGAAATTTAACCAACCCGTTAAAAAAACACTACAAACCGTAAAAGTAATCTACGGTTTGTAGTGTAAATGGCATTGGATACCATATCCATCAAATGCATCCGACAACACATTCTCACTTTTGAATTATTATGAGTTGACAACTCTATTCGAAAATGACTACTCAATGCATTATTAAAGTTTGAAAATGACTACACCTTGTGGGGTTTCTGAAATTATGTGTATAAATATGGCTCATTTTTGCCAATTCTAACAATCTCTAAAATTAAACACAAACACTTTTCAAAAATCTCTTCAAAAATACTCATTTCTCCCAAAAAAAAATAAACAAACACTTTTCAAAAATGAATTACGACTATGGTTATGACAACAACCAATGGAATTACAACAATGCTGATTCATCTAGTGGCTCAAACGATGAGCTAACTGACTATACAGAGCATTTTGAAGTTGATGAATTGACTTGGGATACAAGGGATGAAATGCTTGCTAATTTTGCTGATGTGGCTGGAAATTGGGGTTTCATTCTTACAATTCGTAGGTCTGGAGGGGGTGATCGGAGAAGAGCACCGTATGTTGATATTGTGTGTGATAAATCGGGGGTTTACGAAAAAAAGATACCATCTTCCGTAAATTCAGGTACAAAGAAAAAAGATTGTCCATTTTTCATTAAGGGTTACGTAGTTAATGGTGAATGGATGTGTCAAGTAGAAAATGGCCAACATAACCACCCACCTCCAACTTACCTCCAAGGGCAAGCACGACGTGATCGTTTAACACAAGAGGAAAAAGAAATGGTTAAAAGTTTAAGTCAAAGTAGTTTTAAAGTTAGTGCAATATTAGAGGCCATAAAAAATCGAAATCCTGACAATGTATCGAACACTAAAACGATACATAATTATTTGGCTGGAGTGAAAGTTAAAGAACGAGATGGTAGAAACCCGATACAAGAACTGTTTAATTTGTTGGATAGATATCGCTATACCTTCTACTATAATATGAACCAAACAACTCATAGCCTTGAGAACTTGTTTTTTGCACACCCCGATTCTATAAGGATGTTCAAATCTTTTCCCGATGTATTGTTAATGGATTGTACATATAGGACAAACCGTTTTAATATGCCATTTCTAGAAGTCGTAAGAATGACATCAACGAACCAAACATATTGTTTAGGTTTTGTTTTCATGAGTGATGAGACTCAGGAAAGTTATATATGGGCTTTGGAAAAATTTAAAGATACATTGGAGGGTTGTATACTACCTAGGGTGTTTGTAACCGACAGAGAAATGGCCTTGATAAATGCTTTATCCGTTGTTTTCCCGATTCTCATTATATATTGTGCACTTTTCATATTGCCAAAAATATTTTGAAAAACTGTAAAAAAAAAAAAAAATCCCAGACGAGGAGTGGCAAACGTTTCTAGATGATTGGGGTTTATTGGTTGATTCTGAATCGATAGAGGAGTACAATCATAACCGAGCATCTTTCAATTCCTCTTACAAATTGTACCCTGATGTGCTTAAGTATGTAGACAAGCTGTTAAATGATTATGCTGATAAGTTTGTTGCATGCTATACCAACCATACAACACATCTAGGTAACGGAACTAGCAATCGAGCCGAACAACAACATGCAAAGCTAAAAAGATCTCTTTCCACAAATACTGGCACGCTTGAAAATGTTTGGGTAGATATGAATAAAATTCTAGAAAAACAGTTTGAGGATATTAAGATGAAGTTGGATAAATGCAAGTTTTATTTTCCATATTCAGAACGGACACATCTATTTAAAAATCTTAGGTCGTATATCACACACTATGCCTTTGATTTATTATTTCAAGAACACAAAAAATGTAGTGGCCAGTCTGATAAAAATTGTTCTTGCGGTATAAAATTGTCTCACGGGTTACCTTGTCATCATGTTATGAGTGAACATATTTTATTCGGGAAGCCTCTTCCTCTAGAATATATATTCATACATTCTGAAAAAAATTAGACGTAATTGATGATAATGGGAACACCGATGATTATGGGATAGATGGTGATCTAGAAGAGTTTAAAAGTGTTTATTATACCAAAATTAATGTTGAAAAACGGCATATGAAAACACAACTCCGGTAGATAACCTTACCATCTAGAACATCCATGAATGATCCCGAAGTGAGACAAACTAGGGAAGACCTAGAAAGGGAGACAATTCTAGTAAGAGAGATAAGTCAGGATGGGAGTATGTGGAGGAATAGAGTGCTAGTGCTAGTAGAGACAAGGGCAAAGGTAAAGCGGAAGAAATACCGGAGGTAAAAGTAAACCCAACTAGGAGGCCGCGAAACCAGACAAATAAACCCACCACCAATAGGCAAACATTCTTGTATAATGACCAAATATGGGTCATGTTATATAATTACATCGATACAGTTTATGATGTGCTGGGGGATGGTAACTGTGAGTTCCGAGTAATTGCAAATGTGATGGGTAAAGAACATGGGGAAGATGATTGGTACGCAGTTAGATGTGAGTTGTTTCAAGAGCTGCAGCAAATTAAAGGTGTTTATTATGATCTGTTTGAGAATCTTGATTTTGAAGGTTACCGTTATGATTATATTCTATCAAGTTTGAATTTTTATCATCTTACAAATACCGCCCCTTCTGACAAATGGATGAGATTTCCGTCTTATGGTTTTTTAATTGCATCTCATTATAATATGTCAATTGTATTGTTGTCATTATGGCCAAATAAAAATGGAAGGGTACAAGTATGGAATGCCACTTTTTTACCTCTTTATACTGGTCCGCCTCCTGGAACGACATATTACATCCCTACTGTAATAGTGTACGTCAACAGTTGTCATTATGCTCAAGTTATTCCTAAAGAAGGGATCTTCCCAATGCCAAGAATTATAGCACGGTGGGAACAAACACGCACTGAGACTGCTGAACCGTGGAATGAACTTTTTTGAGCAAATTTCAACTTATATATGGCGCTAGAAAGGCAATCGGGAAATCAAATTGTAACTGAAGAAGAAGCTATAGACGTATCAAGTCCATAATTAGTTTTTATTTTTAATTTTATGTAAATTACTCTTTTTTTCCTATTTGTTGTAAATTTATATGATGTATCATGTTTAATAAATATGTTTTATGAAATTTAGTTAATGTTTGCATAT
The DNA here is from genome assembly GCA_963920805.1 of Primula vulgaris. Classification (NCBI taxonomy): domain Eukaryota; kingdom Viridiplantae; phylum Streptophyta; class Magnoliopsida; order Ericales; family Primulaceae; genus Primula; species Primula vulgaris. Next base: position 12,976,929 of record OY987217.1, on the reverse strand, counting down.
TGAGTTAATTTCTTTTATGAAATTTATATAATTTATGATTGTTTCATTCAAGAAAATTGACGATTGACACCAAATTGACGACTTAGTTAACGTTTCATATTGCGTTATCCAAGTGTTAAAAACAAACCAAAAACACTTCACAAAAATTGACGATTTAGTTAATGTTTCAATAAATCTCAACTTATACACTTGACAAAAAGATAACATGAACCAAAAACATAAAATTTATCAAATCAACTTTTTTTGTGTAAATTTGTGTAAATTTCGTGTTTATTTTGAGAGATTGTTAGAATTGACCAAATTTATTTTATGTAAAATTTTAAGAATAAGCCATTTAGCTTTTTTATTAAAAAAATCATGTTGAATTTGAAAAAAATATTCAGTATTTTAATTTTAATTGTTAAAATTGACCAAATTTATTTTATGTAAATTTATTTTATGTGTAAATTCTGAAAATTGATGCAAACCGTAGATTTAATCTCGGTTTGCATCAATTGACTGTAAACCGTAGATTAAATCTACGATTTGTACGGAAACACTGTAAACCGTAGATTTTTTCTACGGTTTGTGCGTTTTTTTAGAAAAAATGTAGTATAAAAATCCAATCTCATTGAAAATATCACATGATTGTTTGGTTTGTGATAGGGCTTGGTAAAAATTACCGAAATACCGACCTGATTCGTGTCCCGACCCGCATCCGACCCGACAAATTTCGGGATCGGGTGACAATTTTGATTTCGTCGAGTGTCCCGACCCGACCGACCCGATTTTTTAATTAATTTCTATTTTATATTATATAACATGATTTTTTTTATTTCAACACTAAAATATAAATTAATTTATATCAAATGCAAGTTATGAAAATCTAACTTTGTAACTTTGACATACAATGTAAATAGTCTACCATATGAGTTACAATACTTTTTGTTTCATATATTAGTTATAATTATATAATTATAATATAGATTGTAGTTTTGAATATATAAAACTATTAAAATAAGAAAGTTATATTGTTAATTCAAAAAATATAGATGTTCATTATTTTTCGATTATAAAAATTATAATGATAATATATCTCATTTCGTATGATAATTGTTGTTTGTTTGAATAAAACTAAATACTAAAAGAATTTAATAAAAAAACGTATCAATTTTTTTATCTACTCCATTATTTATATTTTCACACTATTTTTTCTACTACATGTTAATTTCTTTTTTCATTTATTAGGAATGTTATTTTAAACTAGGATTATGTTTCGTGTTAATAACATGTTTAGACTTCTCAAATAAAAAATGTTCATAAAAAATGACGTTGTCGTAGAATAAAAAAATATGTCGGGATATTCGGGATAAACCTATCCCGACCCTACGGGATCCTGAAAAAGTCGGGTCCCGATTTTTCTCTGGTCGGGATCGAGATTTTTTTTTCACTTCCAAAAGTAATCGGGTCGGGATACAAGTTGAGTGTTTATGGGTCGGGTCCCGATCCTAACCCACCCCTAGTTTGTGATATGAGTACAGGAGAAACACTTGTATGAACATGGTCTATACTTTTTAAGGGTGTGACAACCAATAGAATAATTTAGTTTGAATTTCAAATTAAATTTAGGCTAGTTATTTTTGGGTTCTCACATATGTGTTGGGTTTTTAGTGGTTATCACACCCATATTTTTAGTAGACCCGGTCTACAATAGTGTTACTCTGAGTATAGAGCATATCTGTATGACATCTTTTTAACTTTTTAAAATTAATTTGGTATAGCAAAAAAATAAAAAGCAATCATAAAATTAGAAATTTAGTGTTTTTTTTTTCAAATATATATATATTTTATTAGAATTTGTTTATATGTAATTATAACTCACATTGACAATATTACACTAATGTGTGTGTGTGTTTTGCACTATGATAACTTAAGTAATAAAAATTCGTGGTCCCGACTTGTTACCAGTTATAAATATGAATAAACTGCACATTGTAATAACTCATATTTTTTTCGGATTCCGCCTTAATAAAAATTCCTCCATATAGTAATAAATGACATTGTATCGAATATATATTATATATATATATATATATATATATTCGATATATATATCTCGTTACATTAAGTTTAACATTTTACAAAATATTTATATATTTTTGTTTGCGACGTTGACTTGATTTTGTTGGTAGTTACTACATCATTCACCACTAATATTTGCATGCTCTTAGTTGCATAGAAACCACTCATAGAGCACGGACTCCATTAAATGGTACGTTACTTATTTTAAACGTTTTACATTTTGATTCGAAATTACTTCTTCCTTGTGGTCGATTGATCGATTGATAGTCTTGGATATTGCTGATTATGATAACGTAACTCGGATTTGATTCTTTCATTTTGCACACATCGATGCGTATTTTTTCAGTGATTTGAGTTCGTTTATCAAGTTTGGGTGCCATTATTGACTTGTTTGAAGATAACAAAAATTATCTAGTATTTATACATGTAAAGAAAACATACAAGAAACTTGATGACTTTACACATTTTAAAATACATGTATTTGTTCTCCAAAATACATGTATTTGTTCTAAACTAGCTATATGTATCTTTTTTATGTACATACATAAGTCTTTTGATATCACTTCACTTAAGAATAAACTCTCTATAGTTATAATTTTAGCTGGTATGACCCCGTCAATCATGTCACACGATTAGGGGTGGACCCATGAGTCATGATTTAGTGCATACTGTTTTTTAATCTTCCTTTTGTTTTATTGAAAATATCAAATGATTGTTTGGTTTGTGCTGTGAGTATATGAGTATATCTGTAGAGGTTGGATTAATTAACTTCAAAAAATCTGTATTAACGCGTAAACCGTAGATTAAATCTACGGTTTACAGCATTTTTTTGCTTAAAAAAAAAAAAAAAACTGAGAATTAAAATTAAAAAACTGAATAATTTTTTCAAAATAAATATGATTTTTTTAATAAAAAAACTAAATGCCTTATTTTTAAAATTTTACATAAAATAAATTACCAATATTGTAACAATCTATCAAAATGAACACAAAATTTACACAAATTTACACAAATAAAGTTGATTTGATAAATTTTATGTTTGATATTTATTGTATAAGTTCAAAATTTTACATGTTATATTTTTGTCAAGTGTATAAGTTGATATTTATTGAATCATTAACTAAATCGTAAATTTTTCTGAAGTACCTTTGGTTTGTTTTTAACACTTGTATAACGCAATATGAAACATTAACTAAGTCGTTAATTTGGTGTCAATCATCAATTTTGTTGAATGAAACAATGATAAATTATATAAATTTCGTAAAAAAAATTAACTCAATATGCGAACATGAATATGAAGTTATAAATTTCATAAAACAAATTTATTAAACAAAATTTACAACAAAATTTCATAGAACTAAATTTCGTAAAACAAATTTATTAAACATTTGTTTACATCATATAAATTTACAACAACTTGGAAAAAATAGTAATTTACATCAAATTAAAAATAAAGAAATGATTATGGACTTAGGTCTATAGCTTCGTCTTCATTTGCTTTTTTCTTTCCCGATTGCTTTTCCAGCGCCATATATAACTTGAAATTTGGTCGAAAAAGTTCCTTCCATGGCGCAGCTGTCTCAGTGCGCGTTTGTTCCCACCGTGCTATAATTCCTGGCATTGGGAAGATCCCGTCTTCTTTAGGAATAACCTGAGCATAGTGACAACTGTTGACGAACACCATTACAGTCGGGATGTAATTTGTCGTCCCCCGAGGCGGACCAGTATAAAGAGATAAAAAAGTACTGTTCCACACGTTTACCCCTCCATCATTATTGTGCCATAAGGACAACAATACAATTGGAATATTGTAATGAGAAGCAATTAAAAACCCATAAGACGGAAATCTCATCCATTTGTCAAGAGGTGTGGGATTTGTAGCATGATAAAAATTTAAACTTGATAAAATATAATCATACCGGTAATCAAAGCCAAGATTCTCAAACAGCTCATAATAAATACCTTTCATTTGCTGCAGCTCTTGAAACAACTCACATCTTACCGCATACCAATCATCTTCCCCATGCTGTTTACCCGTCACATTTGCAAGTACCCGGAACCCACAGTTACCATCCCCACGCACATCATAAACCGTTTCGATGTAACTATGTAACATGAACCATATTTGGTCACTGTACAGGAAGGTTGGCCTATTGGGGGTGGGTTTAGGGTTCTGGTTTCGCGGCCTCCTAGTTGGGTTTACCCTTACCTCCGGTGTTTCATCAGCCTTGCCTTTGCCCTTGTCCCTACTAGCACCAGCACCATGTTCCTCCTCCACATACTCCCATCCCGACTTATCCCTCTTACTAGATTTGTCGCCTTTTCTAGGTCTCCCCCTATTTACTCTCACTTCGGGGTCACTGACGGATGTTCTGGCTGGTACGGTTATCTCTCGGAGTTGTGTTTTCATACGCCGTTTTTCAACATTACTTTTCCTAGCATAAACACTTTTAAACTCTTCTAGATCACCCTCTACCCCATAATCATCGGTGTTCCCATTATCATCAATTACGTCTAATTTTTTCCAGAATGGATGAATATATTCTAGAGGAAGAGGCTTCCCGAATAAAATATGTTCACTCATAATATGATGACAAGGTAAACCGTGAGACAATTTGAAACCGCAAGAACAATTCTCATCAGCCTGGCCATCACATTTTTTATGTTCTTGAAATAATAAATCAAAGGCATAGTGTGTGATATACGACCTAAGATTTATAAATAGAGGTGTTCGTTCAGAATGTGGAAAATAAGACTTGCATTTATCCAACTTCATCTTAATATCCTCAAACTGTTTTTCTAGAATTCTATTCACCTCTACCCAAACAGTTTCAAGCGTGCCAGTATTTGTGGAAAGGGATCTTTTCAGCTTAGCATGTTGTTGTTCGGCTCGATTGCTAGTTCTGTTACCTAGATGTGTTGTGTGGTTGGTATAGCATGCAACAAACTTTTCAGCATAATCATTTAAAAGCTTGTCTACATACTTAATCACAGCAGGGTACGATTTGTAAGAGGAATTGAAATAAGTTCGGTTATGATTGTACTCCTCTATCGACTCAGAATCAACCAATAAACCCCAATCATCTAGAAACGTTTGCCACTCCTCATCAGGGATCTTTTTACGGCAGTTTTTCAAAACATTTTTTGCAATATGAAAAGTGCACAAAATATGATGAGAATCGGGAAAAACAACGGACAAAGCATTTGATAAGGCCATTTCCCTATCGGTTACAAAAACCCTAGGTAGTATACACCCCTCCAATGTAACTTTAAATTTTTCCAATGCCCATATATAACTTTCCTTTGTCTCGTCACTCATGAAAACAAAACCTAAACAATATGTTTGGTTCGTTGATGTCATTCCTACGACTTCTAGAAATGACATATTAAAACGGTTTGTTCTATATGTGCAATCCATTAACAAGACATCAGGAAAAGCTTTGAACATCCTTATAGAATCGGGGTGTGCAAAAAACAAGTTCTCAAGGGAATGGGTTGATGGGTTCATATTATAGTAGAACGTGTAGCGATGGCTATCCAACAAATTAAACAGTTCCTGTATCGGGTTTCTACCATCTCGTTCTTTAAATTTCAGTCCGGCCAAAAAATTATGTATCGTTTTAGCGTTTGATACATTGTCAGGATTTCTATTTTTTATGGCCTCTAATATTGCACCAACTTTAAAACTGCTTTTCCTTAAAGTTTTAACAATTTCTTTTTCATCTTGGGTTAAACGAGCACGTCGTGCTTGCCCTTGGAGGTAAGTTGGAGGTGGGTGGTTATGTTGTCCATTTTCTACGTGACACATCCATTCACCATTAACTACGTAACCTTTAATGAAAAATGGGCAATCTTTTTTCTTTGTACCTGATTTTACGGAAGATGGTTTCTTTTTTTCGTAAACCCCCGATTTATCACATACAATATCAACATACGGTGTTCTGCTCCCATCACCCCCTCCAGACCTACGAATCGTAAGAATGAAACCCCAATTTCCAGCCACATCAGCAAGATCAGCAAGCATTTCATCCCTTGTTTCCCAAGTCAATTCATCGACTTCAAAGTGCTCCGAATAATCAGTTAGCTCATCGTTTGAGCCACTGGATGAATTCGCATTGTTGTTGTTATTCCATTGGTTGTTGTCATAACCATAGTTGTAATTCATTTTCGAAAAGTGTTTGTTTGTATATTTTATTGGGGAGGAATGAGGATTTTTTTAGAGATTTCCGAAATGTGTTTGTGTTTGATTTTATGGTTTGTTAGAATTGGCAAAATTGAGTCATATTTATAGTGTAAGTTTACACTACAAACCGTAGATTACTTTTACGGTTTGTAGTGAATTTTTGGTGTAGTCATTTCGAAACTTTAATAATGCATTGAGTAGTCATTTTCGGATAGGGTTGTCAAATCATAATAATTCAAAAGTGATAAGGTGTTGTCGGAATTATTTTGATAGAAATGGCATCCAATGTAATTTACACTACAAACCGTAGATTACTTTTACGGGTTGTAGTGTTTTTTTTGGTGTAGTCATTTCCAAACTTTAATAATGCATTGAGTAGTCATTTTCGGATAGGGTTGTCAACTCATAATAATTCAAAAGTAATAAAGTGTTGTCGGATGCATTTGATGTATATGGTATCCAATGTAATTTACACTACAAACCGTAGATTACTTTTACGGTTTGTAGTTTTTTTTTTTTTACGTTGTTTACGGTGATTCAGTGCAAAAAGTACATTCGTAAAACGTCGCTGCCCAAATCAGGGGTGCAAACCGTACATTACTTTTACGGTTTGCACAAAATACATGCAAACCGTACATTTAATGTACGGTTTGTATGAAATCTGTACAAACCGTACATTAAATGTACGGTTTGTATGTAAATTTCAGCATATTTAGGGTTTTTTAGGGTTTAGGGTTTAGGGTTTAGGGTTTCTAATCAGAATATTTAGGGTTTTTTAGGGTTTAGGGTTTTTGGGTTTAGGGTTTAGGGTTTGTAATTTAGGGTTTTTAATTTAGGGTTTAGGGTTTGTAATTTAGGGTTTAGGGTTTAGGGTTCAGGGTCTGTAATTTAGGGTTTAGGGTTTAGGGTTTGTAATTTAGGGTTTAGGGTTTACGGTTTCTAATTTAGGGTTTAGGGTTTACGGTTTCTAATTTAGGGTTTAGGGTTTTTAATATAGGGTTTAGGGTTTAGGGTTTACGGTTTGTAATTTAGGGTTTAGGGTTTAGGGTTTAGGGTTTAGGGTTTGTAATTTGGGTTTAGGGTTTTTAATTTAGGGTTTAGGGTTTAGGGTTTAGGGTTTTTAATTTAGGGTTTAGGGTTTTTAATTTAGGGTTTAGGTTTTTTAATATAGGGTTTAGGGTTGTAATTTGGGTTTAGGGTTTTTAATTTAGGGTTTAGGGTTTAGGGTTTAGGGTTTTTAATTTAGGGTTTAGGGTTTAGGGTTTTTAATATAGGGTTTAGGGTTTACGGTTTGTAAAAACTCAATATTGGTCCTATCAATTAAAATACAGAATATTTTTTACAAACATACAAATCAAACATCCGAATCAAATTAAGTTTACGAAATTATAACGTACAAATCAAACATAGAAATCAAATACAAAAACAGTGCATTTTTTTTTTTTTGTAACGACTAAATGTTTTAAAGTTGGACATAGGGAGCATCTTTCCCGCCGATGTTAATCTATCCGATGACGGCTCAGCAGACTCTTCGATTTCGTTTAGCTCCGTATGCCGTCTTTGTCGTTGCTGCGATTCTGGATGCGGCGCACGCTCGTGGGATGTAATCGTCAACCCCCGACTCCAACTGTCGGTGGACTGATGACTAGGATGATGCTCGTACGAACCAAATGATTGTCTATGATGATCGAACGGAACATCGGTCTGAACGTAGTCCGACCCAGCAAAAGAAGAACGACGACGATGACTGCTTGAACTCGGACCCGGACCCTGATCTGTAGTCGGGTGTCGACCTCCAGTCGATCTTCTACCCCCGCTACTAGATTCGCCTCTTTCGTCGGGACGCCGACAACTTGAAGCCCTAGTGTAAGTTCGTGGGTCGTAACGTAGGTCGTCATCACTGTCGTCGTCGTCGTCGTCGTCATCCCCCTCCGACTGTTCATCAGCTGACCCATACGGATTCAAACCCATTTCAGCGAACTCCTTACGTAGTAAGTCCACGTCCGTTCTCATTTTCGCCCGTTTGAACGATTTGAAACTGCGGCGTAACATCGCTTTCTGTAAAAAAAAAATTAATAAAAAACGATTTATTACTATTGAAATATACATAAAAAGAAGTAACGATTTATTAGTAAAAAACGATTCAGTAGTTACCATTTTATTGAAGACACCCGTATTCTCCCGGAAACCGTGAGGGGGCGGGGCAAGTTCAGGTGGGTTTATGAAGATGCGGGTCCGCTCTCTATACCATTTCATGTAACCCGGTGACGTCCCCGTGCCATATTCGCCGTTAATAAGACGGGTGTGGCGGTCATTCCACACGGCTATAAATTCTCCGGTTAGTAAAGGCCAGTCGTGTTTTTGCCCAGTCCCATATCTTCTATCCTTGCCGTGACCCTGTCTTGGTTTCCAAATATACGTAGGGACCCGCTGCACAAAACCGAACTGTCTCATGAACCTGTCCGCGGGGTGGTACTCAATCTTCTCATTACAAATGAGAGGCACAGAACAATGCCACATATACCGGCCCCGCGTGCAGTATTCCGGATACTGATTGAGATCCCCGTAAGGTTGCCACACTATCTGTAATCATCAAATTAGAATATATAAACAATGGTTTAAAAATAGACGAGTAATAAATTCTGCGAAGATAAGACCAATGCAAACATATACAACATATAATACGTAAGTTACATGTAATACGAAAATTAAAATTTACCTGTTCAGGCGACATATTGTCAAACTGGTCACGTATGTGGACCACATTATGTCCGTAGACATATGGCGTAAGGTTAGTTTGCCTCCACATCTTCCATCTGTAATATACAAACAAAAACCGATAAACAATAAATATAACCGGCAGCTAAGTAAATGATAGATGACACAATAATATAAAAAAGCAAATCCAATTCAAAAACTAAATAAATATCATACCTGTAACCGAGGGGGAACCTAGGCCAGCCCTCCGGTGGCTCGACATCTTCCGGCAGCTCTTCACACGGTCTAACCGGCAGTAGTCTGGTAATCGCCCACATATCCAGAAACATCACCGCCCCGCTTACTCCGGTTGTCTTACAACGTACCACCCTGCATAGATTAGCCTCTAACCAGGCCAGAAGAGCTGATCCCCAACTATACTCAGCACATGTGTCAAAATCCTCCAGAAATGGCAGAGGCCAGAGTGGAATCTGATCACTGCTCTTATCCGAAAACACATGTGCAGCCAGTAATAATAGCATGACAGCCCTAGACTGATATAGTAAACGCTCCTCACTAGGGTTGGGGGGTAATTCACCGAAGGTCTGCAACATCCAATTAAGTCTAACTGTCAGACAGTTTAGATCGACTTGATTGTCAGCCGGCCTAACACCCAACAAACTCTCCATCATAGCCAACCTGCTCGCCTTCGTGTCATTCCGCTCCGACCGGGTCACAGCAAGACCATCCACCCTCAGACCGAGCATAATCTCTACATCCTGTAAAGATATCCCCAACTCTCCCCCGACAAAATGGAACGTGTGCGACTCATCACGCCACCTATCAACTAAGGCTGTAATCAACCCTCGGTCTATGGTATAATTACCTATACTGTAAATACCGTAAAAACCAGCCCTAATGATATTTTGAACTACCCTTTCAGGCGTCGGTATCTGCCAACTATAATTATAAACCCTAATCTTATTGGCATCTCCTCTACCCGCTTCTCTGCCAGCATCCCAAGTCTGACTAGAAATGTGACCAGTCTGTCGTAAAATACCCAACCTCCCTTTAATCTGTGGACCTGGGTCTGTCATCCTAACTATGATAACCAAATATAACTCAATTAATGATAACCAAAAAAATGATAACATAACCAATTAATGATAACCAAACAATGATAACTCAATTATAACCAATTAATGATAACCAAACACACATTTTTTCATAAACCAAACAATAATAATTCAATTTTTTAATGATAACCAAACACACATTTTTTCATAAAGCAAACAATAATAATTCAATTTTTTAATTATAACCAAACACACATTTTTTCATAAAGCAAACAATAATAATTCAATTTTTTAATGATAACCAAACACACATTTTTTCATAAACCAAACAATAATAATTCAATTTTTTAATGATAACCAAACACACATTTTTTCATAAACCAAACAATAATAATTCAATTTTTTAATGATAACCAAACACACATTTTTTCATAAACCAAACAATAATAATTCAATTTTTTAATGATAACCAAACACACATTTTTTCATAAACCAAACAATAATAATTCAATTTTTTAATGATAACCAAACACACATTTTTTCATAAACCAAACAATAATAATTCAATTTTTTAATGATAACCAAACACACATTTTTTCATAAAGCAAACAATAATAATTCAATTTTTTAATGATAACCAAACACACATTTTTTCATAAACCAAACAATAATAATTCAATTTTTTAATGATAACCAAACACACATTTTTTCATAAACCAAACAATAATAATTCAATTTTTTAATGATAACCAAACACACATTTTTTCATAAACCAAACAATAATAATTCAATTTTTTAATGATAACCAAACACACATTTTTTCATAAACCAAACAATAATAATTCAATTTTTAAATCATAACCAAACACACATTTTTTCATAAACCAAACAATAATAACTCAATTTTTTAATCATAACCAAACACACATTTTTTCATAAACAATTCAAATTAACCAAACAAAATAAAAAAACATGCAAAAATGGGACAAATATCAACAATTATTAAAATTTCTATAATTAATATAAACAAACAACAAACAATTATATATAGCTAAGTGAATTATGGTTTTGCATATTTTATATATTTTTTCCTATTTTACAAATTAAAATTACAAAAAATAAAAAAACATGCAAAAATGGGACAAATATCAACAATTATTAAAATTTCTATAATTAATATAAACAAACAACAAACAATGATATATAGCTAAGTGAATTATGGATTTGCATATTTTATATATTTTTTCCTATTTTACAAATTTAAATTACACAAAATACATAATAAATTAGAGAATAAAAGATATACCCTTGAATTATGGATACGTTTGATTGATGATTTGGGGTTTTTTGGTAATAAAGTTGATAGTTAATGTGGTTGATTGATTTGGGTGATTTTTTGGGTTGAAAATTGGGGGTTTTTGAGAGAAAGAGAGAGAGTGTAGAATAAAATTTAATTTTTTTTAAAAAATCCGTAACTTTCTGTTTTTTCCAGGGACTGTCTGTGTAATTTTGGCAGGGACTTACTGTGTAATTCTGAAAAGCAGGGACTGACTGTGTAATTTTCAAAAAAATTACACAGACCGTAGATATAATCTACGGTCTGGATCATTTAATCCAAACCGTAGATTATATCTACGGTCTGTGTTAAATGATCCAGACCGTAGATTATATCTACGGTCTGCGCGTGAAAACAGAAAAACTGTAGTGTATTGAGAACACCTCATATCTGTATGACACCCTTTTAACTTTTTAAAACTAATTTTGTATAGGAAAAAAATAAAAAGCAATCATAAAATTAGAAATTTAGTGAGTTTTTAAGAATTTTTTTTCAAATATATATATTTTATTAGAATTTGTTTATATGTAATTATAACTCACATTGACAATATTACACTAATGCGTGTGTGTGTTTTGCACTATGATGACTTAAGTATGATTTTTATAGGAAATTTTGATGCATAAACATTCACGGGATTAAAATGGTTTCGGAACGGTACAAGTAACCATTAACTTTACCATCAAGAACTATTTACTCATGTATTTAATTATGGTCAAACGGTTAGATAAGTATCATATTACACCACAATACAGTAATTAAAACAACTCAAAATATAAATTGCCATAAGTTTTTCTTTTGTGTGCCAAACTTTCAAAATATATTTCAATGTTTATAAGTTTGTCAAGGCAAAATTAAATATGACCATTAATGTTGCAACGAAACTAATGACATAATACACACGAATGGAAAAACGAAGGTTAATGTTGCACTGTTCAAATGATACTGTCTTGCTCTACATTGAGAAAAAAATAATCACCGTTTAGTTTAAAATGAGTTTAACGGGAGATAAACAACGAAGTAAAAGAACCGTTTGTCTAAGAGTCCCACAAATTAAATGATTTTAAAAGCTCAGAAGATTGAAACCAATTTCAACGAAATTATGATTACTACCTATTTATTTGACTTTTCAAAATTTTAAGATGAAACTATTTAACGACTAATTACCAACTGCTCTTTTATTTGACTTTTCAAAGGTTCTCGTGGTTCCACTTATTATATCTTTTATCGTTATTTGATAGAAACATAGAGAGACGATTTTATTTGAAATTCAAGCGTCAAACCTCTGAATTTGGGAATTAAAAACACCATCTCAAGTTCGGAGCTATCTGTTATTGTTTATAACGGAATGAGTTTCGACGTTAAACTATTTCAGTTCCATACCAATTTTAGAAACTAAAGTGTGCATCCTGAGTACTTTCTCTCACTATAACAACCTTTTATTAGTACAAAGAGTAACTATTAACTATGTGATTTTTCTGCCGTTGTACTTCTACTAAGTGACGGAGATTTTACTATGTAACTACTAGCTAGCCCACCTATTAATCGGTAATTCACCTTTTATACAACCTTGCAAACTATAGGCGAGTTCAAATATGAAACATATGGTGTATGTACAAAAGCTAGCTGAGGGTTAAATCCTTTCTACCATCTTTTAGGAATTTTATGTTACAATTGGTTAGTTAACCTCGGAAGAGTTTTCCTAATGTATCTTGTAGAAGAAACAACCATATATACGAAAATGAGTATAGTTGTTCAAAATGATTTATTGAGAGTCTATATGATGTACAAAGTTCAAAATGAGTCGAGGTGAATCAGCCTTGTCAAAGACTCTTTGCTGAATATACATATATTGGGTTAATTCTTTACAAAAGCATTTGGAAATTCACAATTTGGTGCTTTATGATTTAGATTTTAGAACAACTGCATTCGAAAATATTACCGCAACCAATACTAGTGCATGCTGAAAGGGTTTATTGAGTTGGGTGAGTGAAAAATTGACAATACTACCCCGACAACTGTGTCACACTAAGTGGTCCACGTCACCTGATTTAGTGCACATTGTTTTTTTTTTCTCTTCGATTTTTCGTTAAAAATATTAGTGTTTGTTTGGTATGTGATTGTCATTTTTTAGTTTTTTAGAAGTTACTTTTTATGTCAAAGAAGTTAAAAAGTCTGCAAAACGGAAAGTATGAATTTGGTGGTTTTTTAGCTTTTTCATATTAATTTATTTCACAAGTAAAAAGTTATAGTGTTTCCAGATACCACATTGATTTTTTTAAGTAAATTTATTTCTTACTGCCTTTTTGAAGCACTTTTTTACCGAGAGATTTTATGTTGATCGGCCCAAAGTCAATAAAAAAATAAATTGGCTTGATTTGTTAACATATATTATGTATTCAATCCAGCAATGATAATTGGATTAGAGATATTTTCACGTCTTTTACAGTTTTGCTTACACACCTTGTGAGACTAGTGAGGACAAAACTTCAGTTTTGTCCTGAAACGGTTTTTGTGCTCACTCGTTTCGCAATAAGGGTAATGAGAAGTGTAAAAAAAGTTAACGTAATATTACTCATATTAATTGCATCGCCAGATCATAAAGTTTCACACACCGTCAACAAAACATATAAAGTAAAAACTCTTAGTATTAATAATAGTATTTTAAAAGGCGGGTCTCGTCGGCTAGTAGATTAGACGGAATTAAGTGATTAACCGATGATTAAGTAGAATTAGACGGATTTAAATGACCTATTTCCGCCTAAAACTTGCCTTGTTGGTTTTAGAACATTAATCAGTACTAACTACCAGAAATAAAACTCATGTATTATGCATGGTGTTTTATAAATAAACCCTATAGTTTTACTTTTCTCTACATTTAACCCAATCTAAAGCATTTATACAATCTTATCTAAAACGATGTCTAATATGTATTATTTCTCTTTGACATATTATCTAAAATAGATATGCTAGTGTACAACCATATCTCCCCCAAACTATTTATAATACAATTTGTAAACTATATATTTTTCATATTCAATTAAAAGTTTAAATAATGACATAAAAACATAAGTATGTTATACTAGTTCACCCAACAGGTGCCCCGGGAAATCATTTAGCCAGTAAAAAACATTTCAAATTAGAGTTACACGTTAAATGCAAATAAAACTTGCATTCATAATCACATGTACCAAATCATTATGATAATTATATAAAAAAATATATACTTACTAGATATCTAAATTATATATTCAATAAGGGAAAAGCTAAGCAATGCCCCATAAATATTGATTAAGCATGTATGATATTTTTTGCACTTAGTTTTATATAGTAATTCGTTTGTAAAATTTTCATAACTTGGGTATATTAAATGCATTAATTGGTAATGCAATAATGTTATGATATACATGGAATGATATTTGGATAAAATGTAACTTTGAACTAGAAAAGTAATTTAATGTTAAACGATGCTTCGAGGGCACTCGTTAGCCAAACTGAATCAATAAACATGGCTCATAACAATGTTATCAATTCACTAACATTTTTAATATTTCAAAACATTAGTAGACATCCTTAACCAATGTCTAGATGCATTTCCCTTTTAATAATATTTTCAATTCCAAACACACAAATTTAGCAAAATAATGTAAACACGATCGTTATTAATTATTATGCAAGGGAAAATGAGGATCATATTCATTGTACTTAAAAAAATATTAAACTACCAATGTTTTAGCAATAACCATTTGGGCCTTACATGTAAGAGCATTATTAGCTGAGTTTGTAAAATGATGTTCTATATATTTTACATGTTTGTCAACTTTTATCAATTTACAGATTTTATATAAAACTTGCCTCTACAGTAGAATATCTAAAATACAGATTATGTTTACAATTTTTTCTCTACAACTAATTTCTAAAATACATATTTTCTAATATGATTTTTTCTTTCCATACATTTTTTAAGCTAAACAACAAAAAATAAAATAACAACTAATAGAAACCAAACTATTTTCAAAAATAAAAAATTGATCTATTCCACTTCACAAATGAAACAACAACATATTAGCTAACCATTTAAAACATTTTCCATTTATGAACTAATTCATATTCATGAGTCATGACGTGCTATGCTTGTTCCATAAATCTCCGATCAAATCATTTTGAAGCCGAGAATAAACTTCACGATCTCTAATATTGTATGAAGCCACTGCTTCTAAGATGATGGCTGGTTCCCGCCTTTTACCACTATTCATCCCTTTCCATGCAGTCGGACAATTCTTTCATTTCTAATGCATGCAATCGATACTACCCAACATCCCTGGAAAATATCGTTTTTGCCAGTCGCTAACAATCTAACAACGTCATCACTATTTGGTGATTTTAAATACTCATTACCAAAGTCAGAAATTATCATTTTAACAAACTTTTTCAACGATTCATGTGCAGTGGTTTCCCCAATCTTTAAATACTCATCAACAAGGTCACCCGTTACACTGTCGGCTAACATTCGTAATGATGCGGTTACCTTTTGGAGAGACGATAACCCTAACTTATTTGATCTATTTCTTTTTTGTTGAAAATATGGCTCATTAGTTTCTACCGCTGATTGAATACGAAGAAATAGACTATGTCTCATACAAAATCTCATTCTAAATGTGGTATCTGAATATGTTGGTTTCTCGCTAAAATAGTCATTGAACAAGCTTTGGTGGCATTCCATATGATTACGATGGTTGGATCGACGTGTGCTTGATATTTTTTTCTTCTTTAATGTACTCAGGGGAGTTTGTAAAAGTAAACTCTTCCATTTTCATCTTCGGATGACGAATAACTCGAATCATAGCATATTTCCTTAAGTTTTTGCTCCATCTCCTTAGGAGAAAGAATGCATAATTTTTTTTTAAAAATAAATAACAATTAAGACAGAATTTGTAGGCATCATTAAGTATCACTTCCTCAATACATGAAAAGTATTAGTTTTAGCTTCTTAAAAATAAAAATCATCAAGGGTTTATTAACTTTATCAGTCCAATTTACTTTCCATTTTCTGCATATTTTAGTTTGAAGGTGTACGAGAAACAAAATAAAACACCATTGCAAAAACAAAGAAAGAAAGTGAATAAAATATAAACAATGTGCAAACTTTTTTAACATAGATGAAAGTAACTCAGGTGAACCAATGTCCACTTAGAACAAAACAATACGAGAAAAACATAAAACAAAAAGTAAAAGTTGCAGACTAGTTAATTTGTCTAAGGTGCAAAATTCTTAATATCTTTGAGTCTTTGGTATAAGTATTTAAGCAAGAGAAATGTACTAAATTACTAGAAACACATTATTTCTTCACCATGACTCACAAAATACTCTTTTACGGCTTTTGGCCACAATATTTTATATGGTTACAACATTTAAGCTTGGCTAAACTGCAACACTTTTATCATTAATTTAAAAAATAAATATGCTGAATATGCTTTGATCATTAATTTTTTTAACTAACAACTATTCACACAACATATGGAGAAAAAAAGTTCATAGCCTCCACGTGACAAGAATGTACAATAATACGCAAGTATTCATTTGATGAGGTAATATATATGCACGAAGAATTTCAACTGACATAAAAACCTAAAAAACAACTTGAAAATCGAGATGAGATTAGAATTTACATAATATTTTACAGTGATGGAATTTAGGAGAGAGAGAAAGTGGGAGAAGAAAGAAACATAGATGCAGAACTTAAAAGTAATTTTGTACTGCTAAAAGATACTGTAGCCTTTTTAGCTAAGTTTACAATTTTTTCTAAAATACAAAACCTATACAAATTCTGCTAAATGTCCTTTCTTTTACAAATTCTGTTAAATGTCATTTATTTTACAAATTTGCTAAATTTAGAAAAAAATGTCTTCTACAAACTCAGCTAATAATGCTCACTCACATTTGACTCTTTATTTATTCATATTACGTAAAACTTGAAGAGTTACACATGAAATATGTTTCACATAAGTCTTAACTATTTGGCTTTATGATGCTAGTTAAAAATAGTGAGCAATGATATGCTAGTTAAAAACAACTAGCAAGATGCAATAGTTAAACATAAATTACTATTATATATATGTATATTTCTATCTGCTCCCACTAAAATTCTTCTGTCTTTTAGTTGAAATATATATTATCTAATTGAAATAGATATCACTATAGATAGAGAGCCTAATATTTTGATAAAATGTAAATTGAATAGTTAAACGTAATAAAATGACTTTTTCTTGATAAATATAGCTAACTAGTACTATGATGCAAAGTCTGATGTGATTGTTCTAAACTTATACATTTTTAGCTTAAATATGATAAATAATTATTTAAGTATTACATAATTAGGAACAGCAAGATAACAAAAGGATTAATAATATAACTATGCAAATTATTCAATCAGATTTTTCGACATCAATAAAAACAAATTGGGACTTTCAGTTAGTAGAAATCATCAAGTAGTACTTTCCATGATTTTGATCCACGGTATACTCATATCCCCGATTAAGTAAATAAGTATTAAGAATAAAGTAACCATTTATCATTTTTTACGTCTCTTTTTTTGGGAAAGGAGAACCAATCATGTGTTTTATAGTTTTTATGTTCAAAATATTTTAATATTTGATAGGTCCACACATTTAATAAGACCTAGAGTTTGTTGATGACTAGTAGGGCTGAGCCGGGTCCGGTTCGGTCCGGTTCGGTTCGGTTTTTGGCAAAACCGAAACTGAAATCGAGCATATTTTTCGGTTCGTTTTTTTTCGGTTTCGGTCTTTTTATTTTTTGGACATAACCGGACCGGTTTTTTCGGTCCAATTTCGGTTTTTTTCGGTTTTATTTTTGATTTTTCGGTCTTTTTCGGTTCGGTTTTACTGAAAACCGAAACCGATCCGAATTTTTTTTAGTTTTTCGGTTTTGGTTTTTTTCGGGTTTTTTCGGTTCGGTTATCGATTCGGTTCGGTTTTTCCGGTTTTTCGCCCAACGACTAGTGTAGAGTTAACCTAAATTATAGCTTGCAATTTGTATATTTTCTATATTATACCAAAAGTCAATAAAACTATAATCGAAGCACATATTTTTTAATAAAACTACTGTTATATTATTTATAAAACTATCTTTATATTCTTAATAATAGTACATAGATTTTATGAAGAAAACTAGAATCAAAGTAATTTAAAAAAGAAATGAAAAAAATGAATCTAGAGATATAACGAAGTCTAATAAATATAGGAGTAAAAAGTAAATTAATAAAAAAAAAGAGTAGCTAAGAACAAAAGAGAAATTAGTAAATGAATAAATTAATAGATAGCATCACAAGATCTGAACCTTGACCTATTAGCAATTATAGGAATAGTTAACCACTGCACCAATGAAGTAATATGATAATAGTTTGTTTTCCTTTTTATATAATGTCTAATCCTTGTTATTAATAAATAATCAATATACATAGAAAAAATATTATTTTTTATTTTTCCTCCTGAATCAAGGGAAAAAACTCCTACAAGTTATGAAAAAACATTATAAAGAATATCATCATCTCTCAGAGCATCTGCAGTAGTTGTGTTAATTTTAACTTGATTAACTTTGCCACATTATCATTTAAATGTATATTAAATGACACATATGTATATTAAATTTAATTTTTACATTAATATGTTAACTTAACAAAGTTATCTAATTTTTATTTAAACTTATTACTTAATTAAAAGCCCATTATATAGTCAATTGTATAAGCCACGTAAATAGGAGAACAATTTGACAACGATTGAAAACTTAAACTAGATAATAATGAATGAAATAAATGGTTAGTGGAGTGTGGGTGAGTTTTTTTTACACCTCACATCACTTAAAAACATTGTTATTTTTAACAATTTTTTGAACATTTATAAAGATAACACATAATCAACACAACTAATACAGACAAAAAAATGTATTGTTAACTAAATATTATTTTTTTGTTGTAATCAACATTGTTAGTTAACTATTTTAGTTAACAATAGAGATAACAATAAAGTAGTATAATATATGAACTTGATAAGCTGAACTTTTATGTTCTCATCAGATATATCGCGCTTTCGTAAGTTTCAACTGCAACTTAAGTAATTTTTTTTTGATATGGGCAAAGCATGAGTTTCGGGGGTACGTATTTAAAGTCTCGTTTGTTTCACATTGTAGTAAGGTGGGAATGCACTACTAGTAAGATTGGACACACAATCCAGTGATTGGTAGCCAAGTTTGGAAGGGTATTTCTTAGACGATGGGATTGGAAATGATCTCAAATGAGGTTATTTCTTATACCATGGGGGTGGGTATTGAGAGATTAGTATAATTGGATCCACTATCTAGTCTGAATTACCATCAACGTTCTTTCTCACTTACCAACAGCCTACAACCAATTAATTAATTAAATATATATATATATATATATATATATATATATGTATGTATGTATGTATGTATATATATGTATGTATATATATATGTATGTATGTATATATATTAACATATATGTATATTTTTATGCTTTTTTTGTACTCACATATATGTATATAACCTCTCCCATATAAGTTGATGTGCATATATATATATATATATATTAGAGTATTATCTCACATCGACTAGATAATTATCGAGCCTGTGATTTATAAAGAGTTACTCATACTTACCATTACGAGACCTTTTAATGGTAAAGAAATATGGATTCTAATATGGTATCAGAGCGGATCTAGCGATGTTGGGCTCACATTCACCCATTTAATATCTCCGCTCGT